>VZZY01025190.1:720-53235 GCA_013400335.1 Eurystomus gularis | reverse complement strand
CAGCGCGGACGGGGCGGGCAGCGCAGGCAGCGCAGGCAGCGCAACCTCCGCACTGCCCCGGGCAGCGCTGGGGAAGCGGGACCCGGGGGCCAGAGCCACCGCACAGGGCCCCCCAGCCCCTGCGAGGCCGTGGGGGGGCTGCCCGGAGCAGGAGGAGGAGGAGGAGGAGGAGGAGGAGGAGGAAGGATGCTGGCAGGGATGCAGGCGCAGAGCAGGCGGCAGCGCCCAGGGCTTGCTGCTGCTTCGTATTGGGGGGCTTGATCTTGGTGGGTGCTGAGTTGGTTGGTGGGTCTCGCTGGAGCTGGACCAGGCAGTCCCCCCAGCCCCGGACACAGCGGGGCTTCAACGGGTCTGGCTGAACCAGCATCTTCTTGGTGCCATCACTGAGGAGAGTTGGGGCTTGGGGAGAGCCCAGCTCCTCTTGCACTTCAGGCTGATGAGAAAGTTAGAATAAAAAACCACCAAACCTGTGAGGATCTATTAGGAAAAAAACAAACTTAGTGAAAAGTGATGCTTAAATAAGGTTCGGGATAGCAGAAGCCTCACCTACAACTCCGAGAGGGACCTCAGGGACCGCTGGCACACACCCAGTTGTGGAGCACGGTGCATTCCATCAGCACCGCTTGGGATACTGGAACAGGCTGCCCAGGGAGGTGGTGGAGTCACCATCCCTGGATGTGTTTAAGGGTCGTTTAGATGCGGTGCTGGGAGATATGGTTTAGGGGAGAACTTGTAGAGTAGCGTTGATGGTTGGACTTGACGATCCCAAGGGGCTTTTCCAACCTGAATGATTCTGTGACTCTGTGAAATGGATGCTGTCGAGGTTTTCGTTTCCCCCAAGAGTGGTCTTGCTCTCCATTTAAACACCATCAGAAGGATTACGGAGGAATGGTGGTGGTCTGCGGGGTGGGAGGGAGCTGCAGGTTAAAGAGCCCCTCACAGCCCGGCCACTGCCCGCAGGGAACCATCCTGCCCAGCAGCAGAGGCACAAGGATGCTTCGGGGAGAGGAAGTGGGACAGTTCCCCGTGTTTATTGATCTGTGTGCGAGACACCGAAGAGGTTTAATAGCCGATTACAAAGCACAAATGTATCACCCCAAAATAACAAAAAGATTTAATTGAAGTGGTTGATGGAAAACATCAGGGGGAATAGGAAGTGCCGACCTTTGGGGGGCAGACAAATCAAATATCTTGAT
This sequence comes from Eurystomus gularis, assembly GCA_013400335.1. Taxonomy (NCBI): domain Eukaryota; kingdom Metazoa; phylum Chordata; class Aves; order Coraciiformes; family Coraciidae; genus Eurystomus; species Eurystomus gularis. The sequence goes on along the minus strand of VZZY01025190.1, from coordinate 52,039 downwards.
AGGTGTTTATTTTAACCGTAGAACTATTAATAGTGCCAGGAACAGGTAAAAATAGCCTGCTCGAAGCCTGCTCTCAGGCTGTCTTCAGCAATGGAAAATCCATTTGCTCCCTCCAAAAGGCTCTTTGGTGACAGCAGAGTACACCGTGAGGTAGATGTGCTGCTGGGCTCCGGTGGGATCAGCTCAGAGGTGTGGAGAGCAACTGGAGACACCCTAACGGGGACCCTCGGAGCAAGGACAGGGATCTCGGGTAATTGGAGGAGAGCTGATGGCTGATGGCTGCAGGAGCTCCTGGGGAGAGGACGTGGGTGCTGCCAGCAGTATCCCACCGCCCAGCTCCTCGCAGAGTCACGAAGAGCCCCAGGAGAGGAGCATCATGAGGCATTAGGCTGAGTCCCCCAAGATCATCTAGAAATTTGTCTCCCGGTAGAAGCAGAGCACATTTGCCAGGAGCTGGCTGCTGGTGATTGATGATAAAGGATCCACTTCGCTGCCAGGCAAAGCCTTCCCACAGTTAGGACTCCGTTAAAAATCACCACCTATTTCTGACCCGACTGCAAAAAGCCCAAGTCCTATGCGGGGGCAGGTGAAACAGCGTTTCCCCCCACGGCTGCCGTGCTGCCCGCACTGGGTCTGACCCTGCCGCTTGCAGGGTGTCTTGCTCCTCACCTTGTTTTGGGGGATACAGGCTCTTTTCTCAGCTGCTCGGTACAGCAAGAGCCGCCGGCAGGCTGCTGTGCACGAAACCCAGCGACCGCAGGCACCTTTAATGCAATCGAACAGCTTTAGCATGGATCAATCCCTGGTTTCTTGCTATTCCTCTCCCTATTTGCACCCTCCCGGCTTTACCAGCCACCTGCCAATGAACAGAACTTGCCCGGTGGCCACCAGCGAGGGATGGAGGAGAGAATTGCTGATGAGCCACACAAACATCCAACCACATCCTGGCGACAGAACATGCTGCTCCCCAGGGTCTGGCTTGGACGAATTGTGCAAGCAGCAAAATAGAACTCGCAGAAGCACCGGCCTCTGCAGAAATGTAGGAAGCAACATGTACCAGGAGGCAGGAGTGAGAATTGTGCTGCCCGGCCGGGGACAGGCCAGCGGGGGGGATACTCGGAAAGAACAATTACATCAGGACAGGACTGATTCTCGAGTGTGTTGCAGGGCTGGGAAGTATCATCACCCTGGCGTTGAGTCGGTCTCGGTTCCCAGCTGGGTCCAAGAGGTGAAAAAGCCACGACTGGGACATTCTTTTGTGCCTTTTCTGCCCCAGCACACACAGACCCCACGGCCTCTCCCAGGACACGGGGAGGACCACATCCAACCTGAGCTCCTTACCTTCGCTGCTAAGATGCTTCACGCCCTGCCGAGGGTTTGTCCCTGCGCAGCAGCCCCAGGCGTTCCCTGCTCTGGATTTGTGAGCACTCACATGAGCCAAGCCCACTCCCCAGCCAAGCTTTCCTGGCTCCCCAATTCCTGCTTTTCTCCCCCAGGACCAGGACCTGTTCTTCAGGCAGAAACCCTCTCCCCGTCTGGTGAGCAGCACCCCGGCGTGCTGCTCGTCAGCCTGCTCACGAAGAACCAGCATGGGCCGTGCATTTCCCGCACTGCTGGTGAACAGCGGGGGCCTGTGGGACCCCAAATCCTGCCCTGGCTCCCCTGGGATGGGAGAAGGAGCGAGGGGCTGGAGGAAGAGGGAGCAGCTGGGTAGGGAAGGGAAAGGAGGTTTTAGTTATAACTCTTGCTCGTCCCCCTGGGGAAAAGCATCTAATTAAATCAAGATGCAACATCCAAGGTTGCTATTCATTCCCTATATTATTAGCTTGTCTCGTTTTATTAAATCTCCTTTAAGGCTTTTCAAAAGAAGCACGTAATTCACAACATATAATTTTTCCCAGATGAGATATGATGCAGAAGCGGGCTGCTCTGTCACTGGGGACCAGGGGGTGGGTTTATTTGCTTCCTTCCCCCACTCCCTACTTCTTTAGCAGTACTTTTCATGTCTCTTGATTCCTTTTAGCATTTGGGATTCGATTAAAAGAGAATTTGAGAGCCTGAGACATGTCTCAAATCCTCGTTTCCTTGAGTCATCCAGGCAAGAGGTGGTGAGAGCTCCCCTGGAGATGCCATCCTTGTGCCCGGTGCGAAGCGGCCCCTGGAGCAGGTTTGTGCCGTGCCGTGGTTTCTGGAATTCCTACACCGGCTCCTCTTCTCCCATCTTTTTATGTGCTTGCTGCTATAAACTCGCCAAGACCCACGGCAGGGGCTGGGCGTCCGTATTGTGGTGCAAAGACAGAGAAGCAGCGGTTCTGATGGATCACTCAGTGCTTACGGCAGCACAAGCCTGTTGGGTGGCCGAGGACGTGGAGAGAGCTTGTGTTTAGGTGGTACCACTCTGCAAGGGACTTGGCTTCACCACCCAGCTGCCCAGGGGATGGTGCCTCACTCTCCTGCCATGGAAACATCTCTGAGTGCACCACGGTGATATTAAGCCATCAAAGAATCACAGACTGGTTTGGGTGGGAAGGGACCTTTCAAGCCCATCTAATCCAATCCCCCTGCAGGTAGCAGGGACATCTGCAACTAGAGCAGGTTGCTCAGAGCCCCGGCCAACCTCACCTGCAATGGTTCCAGGGATGGGGCAGCCACCACCTCTCTGGGCAACCTGGGCCAGGCTCTCACCAGCATCAGCACCAAAAATTTCTTCCTTCTCTCTAATCTAAATCTCCCTCTTTTAGTTTAAAACCATCACCCCTTGTCCTGTCCCAACAGGCCCTGCTCAAAAGTCTGTCCCCATCTTTCTGACAGGCCTCTTTAAGCACTGAAAGGCCACCAGAAGGTCTCCCCGGAGCCTTCTCTTCTCCAGGCTGAACAAGCCCAACTCTCCCAGCCTGGCCTCCCAGCAGAGGGCTTCCACCCTCCCATCATTGCTGGGGCCTCCTCTGGCCCCGCTCCACCAGGTCCATGTCTCTGCTGTGCTGAGGACTCCAGAGCTGGACGCATTGTTGATAGCCATGGGGCACAGCTTGGTCAAGAGCTCTGTTTAGAGCAGAACTGGGGATCCCTGAGCCATGGGCACCCCAGGAATCCTCTGCTCCCCGTTTCCATCCCATCTCATGCCATCCTCTTGCCTGTGGTTCACTCGGAGGCAGCAGCATCCCACCAGCATCCAGAATGGACATAGGAGTTTGCATGTCCTGGACATGTCCCCAAACTCTGGTACCTTCTGCTCCTTTCCAAAGAGCGGCAGCTTCCCTAGGATTAGAGGGAAATCATCCAACCAACTGGAGATGGGCAGCAACTGGGCTTGGAATATAGGGCACAGGGGAGAGGGAGGCTCAGTGACCCCTGCGGATGTGTTGCTACAGATTTCAGGAGGGTTCCCATGGAAATAGCAACGGCTGCCGGGGTTATAGGACAAAAATAAAAGCCCAGGAGGAGGCAGGGAGCTGGCTGGGCAGCGACGGGCTGGAGCGGAGGGCTCAGAGTCTGGAGGTGTTCCGTGTCTACGTCCTGCCGCTGTCCCTGCTGCTTTGGCTCTGGGGTCCCGAGGCCAGCGCAGGCTTTGAGGCTATGGGTGGAGGTGTTGGGGTTGGTGGGGTTGAGCTGGGTGAGGACTGAGCCCCACGCGGTGCCAGTGCCCAGATCGAGGACCCTGGAGGCTCCCACATGTGCTCAGCCCCGGTGCAGCAGCAAAGCTGAGCTGCAGGCAGAGCCTGGCCCTGACTTCTCCTTCCCGGGGGGCTCTGGATGCTCTGCCTCCCTCCTGCGACCCCGATTCAGGAAGGAGCTGTGCTCCATAAACAGTTCCCCTCCGAAGACAAGGCAACATGGAAAAAGCAGCACATTCCTACGATTTTTTTTGGAAACAAGATCCAAGGAGGACGCGGCGCAGCGTGGCCAGCTCGCCGGGCTGTCCTGAGGCGGCTTTTTAGTGTGTAAATTAAAGAAAACAGCCTCGGAACTTGTCCTCTGGCACATGGCGGGAGCTCTGTGCGTAAGGACCCGCGGGGTGGAGGGCGGAGGGTGGCCAGGGTGGGTTGGATGGGTGATGTGAAGGGCACAGGGTGCTGATGCTCTCCTGGTGCTGGGGGTCATTTCAAAGCATCCCTTGCGCATCCAGGAGATGGGCACTGCCTGTACCCATCCATAGACCCCAGGGTAGGACCCTGACCGTGTGCTGAAGCAGGATGGATCCCGGTCCTGCCTCAAGCATCTGTTCAGGCTCCGACACTGGTGGTTTCCCACCTGGAAACAGCTTCCCACCAGGGCGTTCATCCCACCGCATTTCCTTGTGACCATTTAAAGCCCAGACTGCTTTCCTTATGCAGCAGGGATAGAGGAGACCAGTTTATTCCCTTGTGAAGATAAGTCTTGTCGTGACCCCCTCTGCCTTCTCTGGATTAAGGGGTCCTCATAAAGCAGTCAGAACCTAAACTGCCCCTGCCAGCCCCTGCACTACCTGCTCTCAAAGCTTATCTCAGCTTTTGCATCCAATCCCCACGGCTGGCAGATCCCTGCCCACCAAACGGCCGCGCGAAGCTTCAGCCTCGGCATCGGGACTGGTGCGGGAGCCGCTGCCAGAGCCCTGAGCCCCCCAGTTCCCTCCACCTCCCTGAACACCAAAAGCACAGACTCAGCACGCCGGGCCTGGCAGGAGCCCAACGGGAATCGTGACTTCTCCATCGTCCCACCGATGCTGCCCCAGTTGCGCCATGTGTTTATCCTCCGTTCATGGCTTGCCGTGTTTGTTTGCCATGGAAGGGCTGGTGGCTGTCCCTCCCCAGGGTGAAGGCAGTGCAGCAAACACGGGCATGGGGTTATGGGTGGTCACAACGGAGCGCAGGATGTGTCCAAGGATGTGTCCCTGGTTCTGGATGTCCTCGTCATCCTGTTGCCTGAGACCACAGGATGTGGCCTCCATGTCCCAAAGCGTCCCTGGATGAAGCATCCTGCGAGGATGGGGCCATTGGGCTTGTATGGGTGATTCCCCCCCCTAAATATCAAACCCCAGGTGGAATCCTGCACAGTGGGACGGGGTGACCCGAGGCAGCGTGGTGTGATGGGCTTGGTGACCCAGCTGTCCCTGCCAGGCAGGAGTTGAGATTTAACCAGTTTCTCCTTTCCCCGTGTTTGTTCTGGAGAAATGGCCCCAGTGTCAAGGGAGGCGTTACCTGCGGCTCCTGCACACAGCCTCACACGCAGCGTTTCCCAAGGCTGCAAACAAACCCTCTGCCAAGCTCAGATGGGCCCAGCAAGCCCCACATTGGATTTTGAAGCCAGGAAGTTCTGAAAACAGACCCATGACCAAAACTCCGAGGACCTCACTTGGTGCTCGATGCATCCCTGAGAACCAGAGGGATGCAGAGACCCCACCTGCTGCCTCCCCAAGAGCTGGGGGGAGGCATGGTGCCAGGGCTGTACCCAGCTGGTCTGGGGGTCCAATGGTGCAGGTCTCTCCTTTGGAAGCAGCAGGAGTCCCTTGTCCTGACCTGGAGGCCATGAGGACCATCCCTGCACCAGTGCAGGATACGGCCCAGCCACAGCCCGGCGCTGGCCCCGGGGATGGGAAGCAGGGAAATAGCTCTGACACCACCACTGCTTCGTGCTCAGCCTGAAGGTTTCACCCCCACCCTCTGTAATCTGAAATTCCTGGAAATATGAGGTAATGGGAGAGGAATCAACTTTTTCCTTAAAGCCAAGGAGAGAGGTCCTTAATCCCCCGCTGTTACATGCCATAAAACAATATAAATAATGGTCTCTCTGTGTTTTCCTCTCCACAGCACCACTGGGAATGGCCCCAGCCAGGGCCACCTCCCCACCCGAGGGAGAAAGGTAGGCTTGAACCCCATGAGATGGGCAAGAACATCACCTTCCAGCTCCTCGGTTTTGCTTTAGGGAAGAGAGCAGATGCCTCTGAAACGTCAAACTCCAGCTTTACAGCAGCCAGGACACATTAATCCGCGCTGGCTGCGGTGGGAAAAGCTGCTGAAAAGGGGGATATGTCTGGCATGGCCCCAGGAAAACCCTTCTGCAATGCAAAGCCGACATGGAGCGGCTGGGAAGTGGGAAGGGTTGGGTTTGAAACAGTGGATCAAGGGACTGTGAAGGCTTTGAAATGGTGGATCAAGGGGAAAGGAGTCTGTGAAGCTGGTCCCAGCGCAGCACCAAATCCCTGCGCTTTTGGGATGCTGTGGGCATGGGAGAGGAAGCGGCTCCATCACTGGGGTTTACGGTGGCAGACACCCAGCTGGGAGGGCTGGTCCTGGCTGGGGACAGGAATGGTGCAACCAGGGTCCCCCCAGCCTCGCAGCAGGGACAGGGAAAGGCACATGTGGTGCCCAGACCGGGAATGAGATGGCACGAACACAGCCCTCGCTGCGTTCTCGCTAAGAGGAATCTTTCCCGAACGAGCACGTGTCCCTTCGGTAAATACAGATTCCACCTATCAACAAATCTGAATTCGTTTACATCAGAGACTCTGAGCCAGGACTGGCAACTCTGACATAAATTGTCTGAATAATGCAATGTATCCTCTCCTTGCTGGTTGCTATGGGTACTGGGCTGTTTTAGCCTCTGTCTATAAACATTAACCGTGAAGGGGATGTGGAAACTTATCTAAAAATAAAATACTATGCCCAAGTCTTTAAGAGGAAGGTCGTTGAGATGGTGATTAAAAAAAAAATCCCATCTTCGTGTAATGGTTCTGAAGCAGTGAAACACAAACACGGCATCCGGAGCCCGGCCGAAGGAAAGGGAGGCTGCACTGAAAAGAACCCAACGCTTTTAATTCCTGCTGAGCAATGCCCAAAGGGTGGATTACAACATGCAAAAGCAAAAGGAAATTGGACGGTTTTGTGGAGGTGACACTGAGAAATGGGAGGACCCTCTGTGGAGGGGACGACAGGACGCTGGGACATGGCACCGCATCCCGGTGCCGGCAGCAGCGCGGTTCCCTTCTCCAGTGCCGCTGCCGCGGGCTTTACGCTGCTTTTTTTAGTCATTTACAGCTTATTTCTCAAACTATCCTGGGAATCTGTAAACATGGAGCCTGGGTCTGGAGCATCACCCCTGAGATCTTCCCATTCAGGGCAGGATCCAGCACCGGGCCCTTTGGGACTCGCCGAGGCTGGGGGCAGGGGGCAGATCCGTACCCGGCCGCTGCCCAGCGCAGAAGGCAGGAGCAGCCCTTGCCCTCCCGCCCACCCACTGCCCCTGCAAGGCAGTGAAGACTAGCTGGAAGGCACTGGAAGGGTGGTGGGGCAGGCAGGCAGGACCCACACATAGCCCCTGGGGAAAAGGAAGGGCTGGGGGGCTGTGGAGGGAGCCAGGGATGGGATATCTGCAAGGTGTGGATGGGGATTGACTCTTCCCCATGGTCTTCTCCATGCTGGGGCTTCCCCACAGGACGTCACCCATCCCCTTTGGACAGTGGTTTAGGTCATACATTCACGTCTACGTGCTCTTCAGTCACCTTCCACGGAGCCTTTTCATATTACACAGGGATGCTACAGGGCTCTACACAGGTGGGAAACGGCAGCTCTGGACATGGAGGTTTTCCTCTCCCAGAAAACATCGGGGCTTTGCTGCTGGCTTTGCAGCAGGGTTTGTTGTTGAGTTTGCAGCAGTTTCTCCTTTTCCTTCCCCAGCCGTATTTGAACGTGCCAGGGGCTCCCGAACCCTCTCCATTGCTTTGCCCGAGCTTTTGTTTGCTTCTCATGGCTCTTTGGTTGCATCTTCAGGATCAGCTGGAGCCTCCCCTCACTCAGAGCTCGTTTACGAAAGGCCCCCAGTGTCTCCATCATTATTCTGCTTGCCCTCCAGACCGGGGCTGGCGCTGAATTGCTTCTTCCCCTGCAGGTCTCCAACAATCAGTGTGGGAGGAGAGCTCGGAAGGTCCCGTGCCATGAGGCTCCCGGCAGAGCATCGCCTTCATGCCACGAGCCGCAGCGACCAGGCAACGGGGACAGAGACCTGGGGACAGCAAGGAGGTGCCGCCACACTTGGGCTGTTCCTCTTATCGCTTCCAATGCTGCAGGGTGCTCAGTTGGCTCATTAAGGGTTGCTGGGCTAATTAGTAGCATATATCTTAGTAGGAAAATGGGCAAATCGGACAGCGTGGGGACCGGAGAGGCTGTGCCGAGGTAGCCGAGACACTGTTTTGCGAAAGGCAAAGAGACAAGAGCCTGTTAGAGACCGCACTGGTGCTCCAGCACCTATGCTGGGGCAGAGGCTACAGGGCTGGCAAACCTCAGCAGTGCCACGCTGAGCTTCCAGCCTCTCCAGCCACCAGCGGGTAGATGCACTGGGGGTTTCCAGTGGGGCATTTAACCCCAGGGAAAGGAGCCTGGGCAGCAACTCATGCTTTGGCCCCAAAAAGTAAGCCCAGGGGTGCTTTCTGGGGTGTACCGGTGCAAGTCCATGTGCAGACATGCTCCTGGCTCGGGCACAGAGCAGCCTGGAGCAGGGGTGCCTGATTTCCCTGTGGGAAATGTGGCCTCTGGCACCATCCCTGCTGCTCACTGCAGCACCTGCCATGGGCAATAGCTGCTTTTTTCTACCTGATTTAGACTAAGCCCGGAGCCTACAAGCTCCCCAGCAATTTCTCTTTGCGCTGACTCTCAAATATATAATCAAAACGATTTGGGGGTTGCTGGTCGGGTGCCAAGAGGCGGACGCAACCGCCACGGTGTAAAACCTTCCTGCCTGGATTTTTGCGGAGGTTTGAAGCTCAAATCCCTTGAGAAGGAGGAGCTGGGGAGGGCAGGGGTGTGCTGGGAGGGTGGGTGGTGCTCCTGTCCCCATCTAACACGCTGGTAGGTGGGGGAGCTGGGCAAAGCAGCCCCTCTCGCTGACACACCGATTGGCAAACATACCTGTTGTTACTTGTTCTTCGCTCCCTTCTGTTTCTGCCGATAGATTTCCTCTGTGAAAGGCCTGTGGTTGGGAAGATGGGAATTTGGGGGGACGAGGGGGCAGAGACACAAGAGAGGGGCAAAAGAAGCGGGGAAGAATTAAAATCAAGACTATTGAGTGCTCTGCTTCAGGCCCAGAAAGTCTTCCCTTCACATGCTGGCACAGCCCAACTATTCCTGTGCCACGGCCATCCTCGGCTCGTCTCTCTGGACCGCAGAGCAGCTCCAAGTTGCTCCCAGCCAGGACCATCCCTACACCGAGCGGGACAAGGCTCAGCACATGCTCAGAGTCCCCCTGCATGTGGCCTCAGCTCTCGTTGCATCTCTTCCCCTCTTACAAACACAAAGGACATTGCTGAGGTACAACCGCTGCTTCTGGGAATTATTCTGGGCCGCTCTGTCCTGGGCTGCCGGGCTATTGTGGGGCTAAAGACCAGAGAAGCCCATCCAAGGAACTACAGAACACAAGCTCTTCTTGCAAGGTCTTTTCAGATGACACAATGAGTCCTCTCGCTGCCTTCCTTATTGTTCTTGTATAGACAGAATTCAGGCACCCGAAAGACAAAAACGATCTCATTTTGATCAAAATAAACAAATGCATAAAATGTTCCTAGAACTCAGCAAATAGTTGCAGAGAGGAATCTGCCCATTATCAAAACAATCGAAAAACAATCCTCTTGTTTTCCTTCTTCCCCGCTGAATTAATTGGAAAAACCATCTCTCCTCCCGCAGTTCCCCGAAACCTCGGGAGTTAAAGCCGTTAGAAATAATTAGAAGCTCTCCAGTTTTGCAGAGCTACTCACCCCTCATAGAGCACGGCGATTGTGTAGGAAATTGCCACTACAGCTGTCAGCAAAAGGCCAGCTGGGCTTGCGTGCCTGTTTTGAAAGAGATGGAAAAGATCAGGTAAGTACACGGGCTTATGCAAGACCTGGTTTTAGAAAGTGAAATGAGACGCCGGGCTCCACTCTCTCTCGCTCATTAAACAGAAGCCAACAAAAGGGTGGGTTGTGTTGTTGTTTTTTTTTTTTGCTACTTCACGTTAACTGTCTTAGACAGATGTTCCTTGGCAAAGACTCTTCCCCAGCCTACTTCGGCGACTTCTTTTAAGTCTGATCCCTGCACGTCTCTGCGAAGAGAGCTTCTGCTTTGATGCTAAGTCCTGAGATTAGAAGGCTGTTTAATAGCTGAGCAGCTGCTTACGTGCGGCTGTGGCTCCCAGCCAGCGCTATAAGGGAAATGCCTGATGTGCACGGGAAGACGGGCCACCCAGGGCGCGGGAGGCACCTGGCAGACGGAGCAGCATATGGTACCGTACACACCTCAACGGCGGCTGAGCCGTCACAGGGTGGGAAGGGATGGGAAGGTCCATGCCTGCCTTGGGAAGGGTGCTGGGGTGGGCGCTGCAGCAAGGCTGGGTGTGTGGGGGCTTGATTCACATTTAAACCCATCTCAAGATGTTTTAGGAACGTGTCCTGTCACCTCTGCAAGGCCCAGCAGAATGGCGTCACAGAATCCCAGCATGGGGTGGTTGGAAGGGACCTCTGGAGATCATCTCATACAACCCCCTGCTCCAGCAGCTCACCCAGAGCAGGGGGCCCAGGATTGTGCCCAGACGCATCCGGAATCTCTCCAGAGAAGGAGACTCTGCAACCTCTCTGGGCAGCCTGGGCCAGGCTCCAACACCCTCACACCAAACAAGTTTCTTCTCCTGTTCAGATGGAACCTCCTGGGTTCCATTTTTTGCCTGTTGCCCCTTGTCCTGTCTCTGGGCACCACTGACAAGAGTCTGGCCCCATCCTCTTGACCCCCACTCTTTAGATATTGATGAACATTGATTGGATGCCCTCTCAGTCTTCTCTTCTCCAGCTCAGCAGCCCCAGGGCTCTCAGCCTTTCCTTGGCACAGAGATGCTCCAGTCCCCTCAGCATCTTCGTAGCCTCTGCTGGACTCTGTCCAGTAGTTCCTTGGCTCTCTTGAACGGAGGAGCCCAGAACTGGACACAATGCTCCAGATGTGGCCTCACCAGGGCAGAGTAGATGGGGAGGAGAACCTCCCTTGACCTGCTGGCCACACTCTTTTTAATGCACCCCAGGAGACCACTGGCTTCTTGGCCACAAGGGCCCATTGCTGGCTCATAGTTAACTTATTGTCCACCAGGATTCCAAGGTCCTTCTCCACGGAGCAGCTTTCCAGCAAGAGGTCACCAGGCACAGAATGGGGGTCTGATGGCACACACCGCATCACACCATCTGGTTATGGGCAGAGGAACTCAAGGGCTGCAGATGCAACGGGAACAGCTGTTCCTTCTAGCACCAAAGAATTGGGACCATCTCTCTAAAGAGAGATGTCAGCGTAGGCTGCAAACCTGCACTCCCCACGTGAGGAAACCGTTGGCCCAAAAGCGTCTGAGGCAGATGCTGGCAAAGGCAGCGGGGGCTTTGCTAAGACACCAGGATTTCAGCTGGTGGGTTACAGTCCCCAAAGCAGCTGCCAACACCATCTCGTGGTGCACAAATTGCCCGAGGTGACAGCGGCCACGCCAGCAGCCATTCCCCGCTTCCTAACCCAGCACCCACAAGGTCCTGGCCCCATCTATCCCAGCGAGAAGCTGGAGAGGGGATCAGCCATCCAAACCCACCCTTTCTGCATCCTTCCTCTCCAGCTAATGGCTGCAAGTGTCGCCCTTGATTAGGACGCTGTTGATTGCCTTTAATTGCCGGTTGAAGCTCAGCTCTGAGAAGGACAAGAGGTGGCTGTCAGCAAAAAAAAGTACTTAGCTGGTCCTTGGTGAGGATAAACATCGAACAAGCCTTGTGCATGTTGGGAAAGTGCCATCAGAGGAGAGACCAAGCTACCTGAACCTTGTACTGGACCTGCCATCAGATGCCTCCTGGCCTACTCGGTTCCTGGAGAGACACACACAAATCTTCACCTTTTCCCTGTTTCCATTTTACCACAAGTTTTTCCCTCATCAGGAAGCACCAGGCAACTTCTTCCTCTCCCAGCCCCCAGCTATTACATGCTTAGTCATGTCTCCTTCCTATCAGAGAGAACAAATTTGCATGATTGTTTGTTGACAGCAAGACCTCTAATTGCATCATTTGGCTGCGGCTCCAGCTCTGATTTACAGAGCCTGTTGCCATGAGTTAAAACACTTCCCTACCAGAGATACACAAAGCTGTCCCCAAACAGCTAATGCTCCTTTTGTCTTGCAGGGGAAATGAGGCTGCTTGAGACAGGCGAGGAGAAGCACTGGGGTGGGTTGTTTCTCTCCTCTTAGGAGCTCGACCTACTTATTGGGCAACAGCTTGTGCTGTAGCAGGGTTGACAAAGAGTCAGCCAGGAATCACAGAATCCCAGCATGGTATGGTTGGAAGGGACCTCTGGAGATCATCTCGTCCAACCCCCCTGCTCCAGCAGCTCACCCAGAGCAGGGGGCCCAGGATCGTGTCCAGGGGCCTTTGGAATCTCTCCAGAGAAGGAGACTCCACAACCTCTCTGGGCAGCCTGGGCCAGGCTCCGACACCCTCACACCAAAGAAGTTTCTCCTCCTGCTCAGATGGAACCTCCTGGGTTCCAGTTGGTGCCCGTGGCCCCTTGTCCTGTCACTGGGCACCACTGACAAGAGTCTGGCCCCATTCTCTTGCCCCCATCCTTTAGCTCTTGATCAGCATTGATCAGATCCCCTCTCAGTCTTCTCCAGCTCAACAGCCCCAGGGCTCTCAGCCTTCCTTTGGCATAGAGATGCTCCAGTCCCCTCAGCATCTTTGTAGCCTCCATTTGGACTGTCTCCAGTATTTCCTTGGCTCTCTTGAACTGGGGAGCCCAGAACTGGCCACAATGCTCCAGATGTGCCCTCTCTAGGGCAGAGTAGATGGGGAGGAGAACCTCCCTTGACCTGATGGCCACACTCTTCTTTCATGGTTTACTGGTCTTGGTAGGACTTTTTTGGGGTAGGACGTCTGTCCATCCCCATCTCTTGCTGCAGCTCCCTGAGGCTGTGGGATGTCTGAGCGTGGGTTCACATCTTTCCCTGCTGGCTTCACTGGTCCTGGGTGTTGGACGTAAGATATCCACTTTGCCCTCTTCTCCTGGAGCTCCTGTTTTCATGGTGATCATCAGAGGTGCCTTCTCTGGTGGCTGCAGAGCTGCCATCAGTCAAGCTGGGGATAGTTGCAAAATCCTGCAGGGGAGAAAAGAGCAGCTCTCGCCCCACGTGATGCTTTTGAAGTTGAGTTGGAAGCAGGCTGTCTGGTGTGCTGCCAGGCTCGCTCACGTTATGTGCTATGTGCCCTTACAGATGAAAATGAATCAGTCCTCTGGGCTCCAGCGCCACGATAAGGAGCGTGATACACCACCGAGGGAGGACGAATACGCTCTACGGTTTAGGTCTGACTAGAACCAGACAGCAAATACATTCCTCCGGCATCCCTCCCACTGCCACGGAGCTGGGACGTTAGCTCTGGCCTCTGAGAGCAGACATCAACCATCTTCTGAAAGCCCTGGGACCTCAGGAGAGGTCTGGGACACCCCCAAAATCCCCTCAGCAACCTGAGCTGAGATCCGAGGGAAGAGAACCAGTCCAAAGGGCCGTGTGAAGGGTTGTGCAGCGCTTCCCCAGGGCAGGCGGGTGGTGTCCTGGTGCCACTTCGCACAGCTCCAGCAATTTGTTAACAGCAATTGTTTGTCATGCCTCGCTGCCCTTTATGGTGGCAGCCTTTTAACGAGAAAAAAGAGGCAATCACACTGTTGTCTCCAGCCGCTTCGAGCTGCTTTTGCTCAGGATTGAGGTGGAAGACCAAGCAACGTACACCCGGTGCGAGGTTGCTCTCTCGTGGGGATGAAGAAGGAATTTCTGTGACAGAAACAGCTCAGGAGGATTCAGCTGGTTCTACAAAGGTTCTAGGAAATAGGTTTGATGCTGATTTAAACAAATAAAAATCTCCTTATAATTCCTTCTAGTCAAATTCCTCATTCTGTGCTGGTGTGGGGGTGGTGGTGCTGGTCACCTCCGGATGCGGTGCAGTACAGGGCGTTCGTCCTGGCCCAGCTCTGCCGCACCATTTCCCAAGTTTTGGACCCGATCCAGTGCCATGGGTCTGCAGGAAGGCAAATGGCCTCATGCAGCCATCCCTGATGGCACCGGTGGGGGGATTTTAAGTGCAGAACAAACAGCAGCAAGGCTCAGTAGAGACAGGAGAGAAACCATCAGCTTTACTTATTACCAGGGGCCAGAAAGCCTTGCACAAATGGCTGAAAAAGTGACCAGAAAGTGGCAAAGCATTTTTTCCACCGAGAGAGGGGGTCACACTCAGGAGCACAAGTACAAAACATCTCGCAATAACATCCTGTAACGCTCTGTGGGCTCCTGATGTAACACAGCCAGGGCTTTTTTTTCTCCTGGGCAAATAAATAAAATGCGATATTAAATCAAAACCACATAAAACTTGTTACACAGAATAGAGTATATAGCTCATTTGCTGCTAAATTACAGCCTATTCATTTCCTGCTAAGCAGGCTATTAAGCCGTGTTGTATCACATGAGGAGTGTTTCGGAAGTGTTACCACCATGCAGTGGGGGAAAGGGTGCGTTGGCTTGTTTTGCTTTTTTCTGAGGTAATTACAGGGTCACACCGGTCCCCGGTATCGGAGCCTTGCCCCTGCCGAGTGACACCCAGCATGAATTCGGCCCCGGCTGTTGATTTTTCCACGTGCGGAGCCTGCCAAGGACCTCATTCAGCTGCAGAGCATTTGCTGATGCTTCCTCTCCCCAGCACTTGGCCGCGATTTATTTCTCTACAATTAAAGCCGCAAGTCTTTCATGACAGCCGAAGACTTCGCACGCACAAAAATAGTCAGGAAGCGAGAAGTCTGGGCATGTTGCACTTTCCCTACCATTTTATTGCTGACTGCCATCACCAAGTGTTCCTTTGGCCCTTGGAGCAGCCTGGCACCTTGTGCCCCGCCGAGCTCTGACCCTGCACTTGCCCTACAACCAGAACTGTTTGCAGGAGCACGTACTCACATGAGGGACCAGCCCAGGTAGACGGCGGTGCTGCCCCAGTACATGGGATTATCCAGGATGCTGAAGGGGAAGCTGGTCACTTTTGCCTCCATCAAGATGCCAAAGTAATCACCTGCAGAGCAAAGGGAGAATTTCTGGTTAGGCTCCACGAAGCTGGGAATTGCGGGGGGCTTTGGAACACTCCGGAATGCCACAGGGCATCCATCCCGGGGATGTGGAGTGCAGGCAAACGAGGGGTTTCGCTGCTGACTTCCAGGCTGAGAAAACAGCAGCAAACAGGTTGGCTGTTTCCTCCGTGTCTATTGACTTTCCTGGGAATGGCTCTTTGCCCACGAGGAAGGTTTGTGCACCGCAGTGAGGCTACGGCAGCCACGTCCTTCATCAGGTGGCAGCTCTCGAGGTCCCAAGGGGCTGATTCTGGCTTTCCCACCTGAAAACTGCCCGTCTGATGCCACCTGATGAGGAAGCAAGTGCACAGGATCAAATCCATTTAATGGGGAAATAAGCCCAGCGTGCTGTAATGGTGTTTCGAGATGTTACAATCACCAAATGCCCTTTTCCAGTGTCACCCTCATCTCACAGTTCACAGAATTGCTCAGAATTTCAGAAAATAGCACCTCTGCCTACAAAACACTCAATTATCGGCATCATGATGATAATAGGTGATTGTCATCTGTAATGAGGAAAGCTTTCAGAACTGTCAGCATCCAACCAGCTTCCTATCTACCTCAGAGTAATCCCTCCTGAAAGGAGCCTGGAAAAGAAATGACAAGCAAGGAGATGTTGTGCAGCTTGTGAGCGGCATTTTGAGGAGGGGAAAGAAAAGGCTAGGATGAAGATCTCTTGACTTCTGTTGGTCTTACGAGCGAGACCACAAAGCCCGGCAAGGATTGTGCTCTGTGTCTAAGACACAGCATCAACCAGCGAGGAGCAGGGCTGGTCCACCAGCCTAGGGAGCTGCCACCACCCTGGGTTGCGTTGCCAGCCTGTTCCCTGACCTTGGGCAAGTCTCCTTCATCCCTCCCGGTGCTATTGTGCACCCATCATAATATCAGTCTTTCTTCTAGCACAGAGGGAGGTGAGGATTCATGTATGGTGAGAAAGTGCTCGGAAATCCAGATAAAAGGCATTACAGGAGTGCAAACTATTCAAGGTTGTTATTATTACCTGGATCGTAGTGTAATTTCTTTGACCTCACATGGTGCAAAAACATTTATTTCTAAGGATAAACAGCGCCTGCCCAATTAGACAATGCTTTGGGGCTTTAACTGCAGGCCTCTAAGTGAGATAATTGCCTCGTATTCATACTATATGTTCTCACAGTCACTTGGCAATGCATCTCTGAGATTGTTCTGGTAGAAAGAACACATCACCCCCTGCCACAGCCCATTTCTGTGCTTTCTTACGTGTCAAAATGCTTCATTATACCCTGCCCGCCCTCGCCTTTGGGCTGAACACCGCACTCCCCAAATGGTGCTGGCACCAGGAAGGTTCACACAAAGCCCTGGCTCCGTGGAGTTGGAAGGGCTTATCTGAGCTCAGCACCAGTGGGGCTGTGGGACCCTCTGGGCAGCAAAAGCAGCTCTGGGGAGCAGGCAGCTCCCCCAGGATGAGCTTTTCTGATGTAAACCTGCCTTTAAACCTACACAGTTAAATGAACATGATCATCAGAGAGGACCTGCAGTACTTTTATATTCAAGTAGGTGCTCAGGGAAAGGACCATGCATTGGTTTGCACAGCATCAGCCTGGGCACATCCTGTGCCTTCATGAAGCCCTCAAATCAGGAACCTGATCCCTGCCAGGCTGAGGGACTTTGGCATCTAATTTGGGTTATTTTTTGGAGGAGGTCAGTGTAACCACAGGATAGAATCATAGAATTGTTTAGGTTGGAAAAGACCTTTAAGATCACTGAGCCCAACCATTTACCTAACGCCACCAATTCCACTGCTAAACCATCTCACTGCAAAGGGCAGATGCTTTGGACTGCAGCAGCAAAAAGCCATTTGATGCACTCCACAAGGTCTCCCATCGTCCCTGGAGCCTGACCTGGGCTGAAGCACCACCTCCACTTCCCTCAGGGGAGCTGCCTACTTCACCATCGCCCAGTGACAGAATTTAGTCAAGTCAGATTTACTCAAAATCTTGGACAACGCCAGAAGGAACCACGCTCGGGTGAAAGACAGACGGGCTCAGACAGGCAGAGCCACCTCTCAGTGCCCTTGGCCTTCAGGAAGCCAAGCCCTCGTTACTACATTCATTAGGAAACAGGGCAAACGGGGAGGCCGATGATGCTGAACTGATGCCCGGATCCCTGCGAGGGCACGGCGAGGAGACGGGTGCCAGCAGGATGGCTCTGCAGGGGACGCGGCTGCTGGGGTGGGGGCTGCATCCAGCCACTGCGCACAGAGGCTGGGGTGGGGGCTGCTGTGTGGGAGATGGGGGGGCACAGAAAGGCCTTCTGCAGAACGATGACTCACGCGGCTCCCGCTGCACCGTTTAGCCCACACGTAGGAGGCAAAGTGCTCTGCAGCCACTCCCAAAGCTGGAAGGTGCCATTAAAGAGGAGCAGGCCCCTTGCCCTGCCTGGTTCTGCCCTCACTGCTGTAGGAAAACCCTAAAGAGAAGGGTCAAATGCTGTTCCAATAAGTTTTTGAAGTGCTTGGGTGTCAGAGGCTCTCTCAAAACTTCTCTCGAGCTCTGATATTGACTGTGAGAAGAAGCTGGATGATGTTATAAGCCCCTTCTTGCCAAAGCAGTGCAGCCCTTTGCTACCTGCAGTCAGAAGTGCTGTCACTGCTTGGGTCTCTGCTCCTCCCACAGAACCAGCACATCCCTGAAATCCTGCACACAGGAGGGTGTTGGAAGTACCAGCCCCAGGTGAGTCCTGAGCAAGAGAACATCCCATGTGAGATCCTCAGAGATCTGCAGACCCCTCGTCTTCCTCATGGCTCCGTAAGAAACGGCGCTGAACAGCATTCTCCATCAAGAGCTTGATGACTTGGACTTGTGGGGGCTTGCACAGGGCTGAGAATGGTGGGAGCTGGGAGGGACCTTTGGAGATCATCTCCTCCAACCCCCCTGCTCCAGCAGGTCACTCAGAGCAGGTTGCCCAGGATTGCATCCAGGTGGGTTTGGAATATCTCCAGAGAAGGAGACTCTACAACCTCTCTGCGCAGCCCGGGGCAGGAAAAGAAGTTCTCCTTTACGTTCAGGAAGCCACTATGGGCCCAAGAATGGACGATGCTCTGCAGGGCTCCAGCTGAGAGGTCCCGAGCCAGCCCGGCTGCACCAGCACAGAGTCTTGGCACATCCCCATCCTGACTCAGCTCTGTCCTAGTGCCCGTCATGCCCTGGAGAGCAGGGAGAGCTGGCTCTGTTCCCTGCTGCATCATGCAAGACCTGGAGCCACGCAGCCTCAGCCCAGAGCACTGGTGGCTGGGAGAGCCTTTGCTGGCAGAGAGGATGGAGAAGTGCCCAATACAGGCCACCAACACCTGCCTCTTCCCCGCCCCGGGGGATCCGGGAGCCAGCGGCCATGCAGAGCAGAGGGGCACAGGGCCACTCTCGCCGCTTACGCTGAGCCTGACTCACTTGTTTGCTTTTTCCCAGCGGTTCAATTCCAGTGGATCCTCCTGGTGGGATGAATCAGGCTTTACGTAAACAACTCCAGACCTGGCTGAACTTCAGGAGCATTCAAGCAGCTCTCGCTGGTGGGTACTCCTGTGCCTGGCCTCTCTGGACATGTCTCCACAGGCACAGCACCGTTCCGGGGGCTGTGGGCGATTTGGGAAGATGCTGGTGCCCGGAGCTGGGGGCCAAGGGTGAGACACGAGGCCAGAGGCAGGGATGCACAGATGAGGGGTGAGGGCACGTGTTCAGAAGTGCTGAGCTCTATTTCTGGCGGCAGGATCTTGGCCAACTCAACACATTTCTTTGCAACTCCACTTGAAACCGGGAAGGCTTATTACCTCCCTCTCTTCTTCCTGACGACGCTGCAGGAGCTAATTGAATTTGGTTTGTAAAGCACTTGCAAAAGCACAACCTAAATGCAGTGTCAAAGCTGGGGCTGTGATTATTTCAGCCAGCGGGAGCTGCCCCTTTCCTCAGATATTTATTGTTCCTGTCTCTATTTTATTTTTATGAATTCCACACATACTGGCATGTTTTTAAAGTCAACAACGCTAATAGAATTACTCTCTAAATGTGAAAGCAGCCGCAATGGAAAATGCCTTCTGCCATTAAGCGGCAGATAAAAGAATCTGTCAACGAATGTCAGGTTTATTGTAGAGCAAACGAGATCCTGCCTCAGCGCGTGTCGAGCGGGTGGGAGCTCGGAGCAAGGCTGTGCTGGTGCCGACCTGCTCGCGGGGGCTGCACTTGGGGTCCCTTTTCTGGAGGGCATTTGGATTGTCAGACGATCCGCTGCTTTCTAAAATGCCAGGCTCTGAAGCTGAAGGTGATGGGACTCACTGTCTAAAACCACGTTCTCCGTACGAGCTAATGGCATGGCCAGATCACACTTTAGTATCATAAAGCCAAGACCAAATCTAACAGCCCCGAAGACAAGGATGAGGAAATTCTTACAGGGCTCTCCCCTGGCAAAAGACCCCTGCAAGGACTGAATGCATTTTCTGGTTAAGCTGTTGAATTTTCAGTGCTTACCTAGGAACGTTCCAGTGAATCCCAGTGCTAAGAAGCTGGAGATGACAAACAAGGTCCCTACCGCCAAGATGGTCAAGCCCAAGTAATAGGCCCAGTGGCAGTCCAAGCCCTCCAGCTTCGGCTGGCTCTTCATGGCTTCTGTGAAGCTGTCAGAGAGACAACAAGGGCTGTTAAAAGCAGTAACTTATTACTAACATCACCCACCTCTCCCTGGGAGATGTGGAGCTCTGGGAGAGGATGCTGCTGAGGAGGATCCTTCCCTAGGTCTCTTTTTCCACCTGGACCTACTCACACTCCCAACACAAGAAGCAAGGAGCCAAATGAAGCCTTGTGAGCAGTCAGGGCTTGACCTGGGGCAGCTACTTCTACTTGCCACCCTTGCTCACTCCTGGAAACATCAACCACACTGAACTGCAACCTCCAAAGCTTTCCTGTGCTCACCAAACCCCAGGTTTCATCGTGACTGGGAGCTCTGGGAGAGACACCGTTGCCAACGCTGAAGGCTGCAAAGCCTCGGCACAGGGCTTGAAGGGCTGGGAACAATTGGCTGAGTTATCTCATTCTCCCGCCCCCGTTCTTCTCCATCAAAATATTTTGCAGCGTTCATGTGTTAGCCACGTGCCCAGGAGTGATTCACGCCTGAAGCTTGACAGTCGGGGGGAGGATTGGAACGGCGAAAGGAAAATACTAGAGACACGCGTTCTCAAGCGCGAACAGAGCTTCTCAGCTCCAGGCTTGTTCAGGCATTTCAGGTCTGACCTTCCAAATACTCCTTTGTGAGTGGAAAAATTGTAACCCCTCCCTTCAGCCCCCTGAACTTTGCCCAGAGCAGGGCTGGGCAGGCTCAGCAGCTCGCGGAGCTCTGATACAAATGGATGACTACGAAGGAGACAACACAGTAATTAAAAAAATGCCCATTAATAATAGCGAGAGGAGATAACAGACCCGCAGAGCCGTACACAGTGTTTCTCCACATGTTGCTGACACATGAGGTAGGAAACTTTGAGCCTTTTTTTTTAATGAGCACCCTGGAGACTGAAATTCAAGTGGAATAACAGCTCTCCTGCGCCTCTGGCCACCGCTGCCCGGTCAGAAAAGCTGCTCCTGCTTGTGCTCCCGGGCTCCTCAGCTGGAAAGTGCTTCCATGACATTACCTGAAGGACTTGGGATAGCTTTTTTCTCCAATGTCCAGCCTCCCCAAGCCCTGCAGATCAATGGATTTTCTCCGTTGCCCAAGTGAAAGCTCAGACAGTCCTGCCTACCTGGAGAAGCAGCTGGGATAGCACCTTTCAAAGGCTCAAAGACCAGAGGGCGAGTTCATCCACCAAGCAAAGCCCTGGGTGATATTTAAACCGCATGGTTTAGGGACCTGGATGATGCTTTCTGTTTTCCTCAGAGCTCATTCCTACTAGGTTTGCTACAGTTGGGGAGTTTTTAGGACCCCAGAGCAAGCCATTTAATCTTCACTTTGGACCAGAGCAAGGAAACAAAACGCAGAAGAAATGTAATGTGCTTGGGAGTGAACAAGATAACAGCATCTTGACAACTGGCACTGCTCTCCACGATAGAGATTACAGGGAAATTCCCTTTTCCAGGGAGCTGAGCACAGGCAGAGGAATGACAGCATGGCCCCGGGTGATGTGAAGGCCCAGGTCCCTGGGGCTGGTCCTCCTCCAGCGCCCAGCAAACCTCCCTGCACTTCCCAGGCTCGCGTTGGTTTAGCTTTAAATCGTTACTGATGGGAACACACAAATCTGGCTGCAATGTGAAGCAGCAGCAGCTGCACATCCCTTTGCATCATTGCCCTGGTATTTATTTCGAAATGACACAAGTCTCCCCTGTGAGGAAGCTCTAATCCACATCCTTGCTACCCGCGCTGCCTGGGTTTGGGAGGAAAGCGATCCCTCTGTGGAGATATGGCCGTCTGCCCCAGCAATCCTGGCCTGGCCGTGCATTCAAAGCACGATGTGACATCCCTGGGGATGCTCTGGAGCTCTTTGTTCC
Source organism: Eurystomus gularis (assembly GCA_013400335.1). Taxonomy (NCBI): domain Eukaryota; kingdom Metazoa; phylum Chordata; class Aves; order Coraciiformes; family Coraciidae; genus Eurystomus; species Eurystomus gularis. The sequence continues at coordinate 30,426 of VZZY01025190.1, read as the reverse complement.
TCCAGAGGAAGATGCTAACGTCTTTTCACAGCACTGAGGGCTTGACTCCGCATCTGGTCAGGACTTCTCCACAGGGCACCAGTACTGGAAGGGATCTCACAGCAATCAAAAAGTGCTGTTGATGATCCCTGGAGAGGCAGTTCTGGGGGAGCAGCGCTGAGCTGGGCCCCACCTCAACCCCAGCCCTCAGCAACGACATCACAGACTCACAGAATGGTTTGTGTTGGAACGGACCTTGAAGATCATCTAGTTCCAAACCCCCTGCCATGGGCAGGGACACCTCCCATGAGACCGGGTTGCTCAAAGCCGCGTCCAACCTGGCCTTGAACACATTCAGGGACGGAGCATCCACGACCCCCCTGGGAAACCTGTGTCAAGTGTCTCACCACCCTCACAGTGAAGAATTTCTTCCTAATATCTAACCTAAATCTATCTTCTTTCAGTTTAAAACCATTAACCCTCATCCTGTAACCACACTCCCCGATAACGAGTTCCTCATCTTTCTTAGAGGCCCCCTTTAAGTACTAAAAGGCCACTAAGAAGGTCTCCCTGGAACCTTCTCCTCTCAAGGCTGAACAACCCCAGCAAAGACAGCAGAGCAGAGAGAGCTACAGCTAGAGCACAGCACTTGGAGGATGCCTCTCATTCCGAATGAGCTGGATTCATGCTTTCTTACATCCTTGAAGCTCCTCCATCCTATGCTAGCGACCTGACTTGGCCTCGGAGCACGAGAAGAACAAAGGTGGCTTCAAGAACGTGAACCGGTTGACTGCGAATCAGCCACGGAGGTTTTGCAAGCAGCACGTGACGTGGTTTGTCTTGGCAAAGCCATCTCCCCTGCTCCAGATGATCCCATCCTTCCTTTTCATGGTCGGCTAGGCCTGCATTAGTTATCCTCATCAGCACGTCTTGCTCGGTCCCCTGCTGTTTGGCTTACAGCTAGAGAGGGAGGTGTTTGCACGGAGATAATGGACTGCCTTTCCCTCTAGTAATGTTTTATATCTTCCTAAACACACTCTCTATTTGCATTAAACATGATGCGCGCAGGAGTTTTCAGAATTGGTAAATAAACCTTTTAAGCATTTATGATGCTGGGCCATGACAAGCGGCACGGAGTCGTCAATTATTCTGGCATCTGTGACTGCTCCTGGGTGGCAGGGGAGCCTCGTCCTCCCTGGCAGGGGGAGGACAAGGTGTTGGCCATCTCCCTTGCTAGGGGAGCGAGTCATGCAGCCAATCTGTCATGAAACCAGTCCCTTTCCTTCACCATGTGCCTCTGAGTCACGTTTGTGACAGCATTTTATTTCTGGCTGCACGACAAGGCAGCAGCCCAGCTCGGTACTCAAGAGGACACCAATTAAAGCCACACTTTGTCCCTCCCGGTACCTGGAAATGCTTTATGTGCTGAGTGGAGCGATTGCCATGGTGAGGAGCATTCCTCTTACCAGTGCAGGGGAGGGGTGGGTGGGCTGCGACCTACTTTAACCACATAGCTGGCTGCTATCACAAGGATGTCTGCCATCAGGGGGAACCTGGAAGATGCCCCCAGCTTTGGTAAATGGCAGTTGGGAAAATGGGGCTTCCTCTGACATCTCCCCACACTTGCCAACGTGAAGCCTGATACCAGAGGCACCCACTCTCCACCCCAGCACGTAAAAACCCAAATCCATCAGCTCCACTCTAGCCAAATTCATAAATCACAGAATCACAGACTGGTTTGGATTGGAAGGAACCTTTAAAGCTCATCAAGTCCAACTCCCCTGCAGGGAGCAGGGACATCTGCAACTCGAGCAGGTTGCTCAGAGCCCCGGCCAACCTCACCTGCAATGGTGCCAGGGATGGGGCAGCCACCACCTCTCTGGGCAACCTGGGCCAGGCTCTCACCACCCTCAGCATCGACAATTTTTTCTACCTAGTCCAAATCTCCCCTCTTCTAGTTTACCGTAAGTAAACCACATGAACTGGAAAACCACTGGAAGTGGTACTGCAGCGTGGGGTTGGAGATGTCACACTGGTGGGCTTGCAGGGAGAAAGTGGGAGTGAGGGAAACTGGCGGCAGGTCCTCTTGCTGGGATGCCGAGAGGTCACACAGCCAGGTTTGCACAAACAGGTGCTGATTTATTCAACTAGAGATCAGCAATCGCAACACCAGAAAACCTACCAAACCCGCAGTCCAAAATACAGCCCCAAAGGCCGTGCGAAGCACGAAGCAAACCTGGAAACACTGAACTAGGAGAGCTGAGCTTTTTAGGTCTCTGGGCCTCTCTCGGTGGCCCGCGGCGAGCGTATTTTGTAATCCCTTTCCCACAAACGAGGGCAAAGACCTTGTCCAGCAAACTGGGTCACTTCTGGGAGCAGCCCAGCAGTGCTCCCTTTGCCTAATCCCAAATATCAGCTTGGAAACTGGGGCTGGTGAATGCGACTGGGGCAGAACGGGGCCAGGGGCCAGCAGGCAGCCAGGAAGCAGTGGTGGGGCAGGCAGCCGGGGTTTCGGAGGCAGCCGCCGCTCCAAGGCGCCGTGTTCACCATGCGGGACGTCAGTCCATGCCTCATGCCTGAGGTTTTGTTCCTCTCGGCAAAAGGAGGCAACGGGGCTAAAACCATCCGGTGGTGCCCAGCAGCACACGCTGCAACAAAAGATCTTGTTCATTTGAAAAGAGCAACCCCAATGACACTAAAATCATCCTGCTGATACCACCGGCAATTGTTAGCCCAGTCATCATCTTCACAGCTTCTTTTGCCAATAATGACTTTGCTTTTCTGCCAGAGCATGTTATTTAGGCCAGTTGGGGGCTGCAGTAGCTTCTCCCCCTGCCTTGCATCTCGGCCGCCCAGATTCCTCATCCGGATGCCCAGCAGCCGTGCCGGCGGGGACAGGAGATGCTCTTGGCCACTGAGGCTTTTCCCGGACAGCCATCGGAGATTGCTGGCAGCATGGCTCAAAGGGGACATCGGTCCTTCAGGCCACACTCAATTCCCATCATCAAACGTGGTCACTTCAGCACAGAAGGCCACATGGTTCTTGGATCGATGCCGTTTACACCATGCTCCTTCATGTTACTAGCTCACAAAATTAAACAGAATTGAGTGTAAAACTGAGAGGCACTACCAGGCAATGCCCATCCCAGGGTGGATTCATTTTCTTGGAAGCATCAGCTCCAAGTGAGAAGCTTGTCCATGCAATGGGTGGCATGAATGAAGGACTTCACACCAGCTGGCAACGAGCACATTGCCAAAGGCACTGCAGGGCTCGCTCCCACCGGAGGCATCACAACCCCGGCTACCACAAGACCCTCGCACCTTCAAACCCCCCCATTTGGGGTGTGCATGCAAGTGTTGCCTTTACAACTCAGATAAACACCTTGAAACCCCTGAGGTGGGAAGTTCCTGAGCTCCCTGCGTACAAAACCACCTACACACGCCTGCTCAGAGATGGGGAGTTTGCCGGGGTGTGCAGAAGAGAGCACAGGAGGGTTTGGAAGCAGCGTTGGCAGCTCATTGCTGCAGGGAAAGCCATCAACAACGTGGTAAGGCAGAAGAGAGAGACACTGGATGGAAGTCTGAAGGACAGCGAAGGTTGTCACGTCCCACGTCACACAGACGTGTCACAAACCGCTGGGGTAGCACATGCAGTGAGGATAGTTCAAAAGTTCAGGAATTGTTTTTGCAGATAAGAGTCTCAGCCGTGGAAGTTCCTCGCTTCCTGCAGTTGGAAGGCGGCTGCAATGAAAATAATCATCGCACCAAAGCAATTAAGGATGCTTGTCTTGTGCAGTTGACTAAGCAGGTCCCCCCTGGTCACAGGTCATTCTGGATTGCTTCTCAGAAGTAAGCCAAGGCTGATAATGAAGCTCAGGGCTGGGAAACACCTAATTGCTTAATTGAGGACAAAACATTCCTCTTCTTACACCCGAGGTAGCCCCTCGGAGCAAAGCTTGCATAAGAGCATCACAGCGCTAAAATGGGGAGAGGACCACGGCAGAGACCCCCTGTGTGGGGTGGGTGGTGAAGCAGCCGCAGAGTCCAGCTCCCAGGCGCTTTCAGCCGCGATACCAACCCACTCGCAAAGCTTCTGTCTGCTGTGCCCTCCTCTCCTCCGCCCCTTGGAGCCTTTCAAAAAGTCAGTTGCGGAAAGGAAACAGGTTTTTAAAAACAAAAAAGACATCCCGTGGGCTCCTCTATTGCTCCTTGGCAGCCCACACCCACATAAAACATCCCCAGAGCACGCAGAGAGAAGTTTTAAAGGCTGGATTACAGCACCGGGGGTGGAGGGACCCCTGAGGCTGCCTTTTTGCTCGCTATCAGCAGCTTGCACGCTCTGCACAAGCAGCCCCGACCGCTGCGTGCAGCCGAAGCGCACGGCACAGCTTGCTCTTTGCCGGCTGGATTGCCTCCGTGGAGCTGAGGAGCAGAAAACCTGCTTCCATCGGCACGCTCGGGTACAACTGACTCAGAAAGCAAAGTAAAGAGAAAAGCGAAATAGCGAGAGCGGGTGAGACACGTCCCTCATGGCATCACTGGCCACTGAGGTGACAGCGCCCGTGTCATGACCCGTGAACACTTCTCTGGCCAGCCAAACCCTGGTTTGGACCTGGCTGATGGCTCCATGCAAAGGCAAGGGGTAGGATGAATTGTTCCCAAACAGCACAACCTCTCTGGGCTTGAGCAACAAGTCTTGGGCAGCCCAGGAGAGCTCGCTGAGCTGGGAACGGAGGCAGTGAACCTGCCAGGTACGTTCCAGGGCAACTCCAGTAGCAGCTGCTCTGATGACCTCCCTGAAAGCATCCCATCACTCCCATAGTTAAGGGCTTGCCTTGCTTGAACAGCGTCCAAAGCCTGCTAGCCATTACTCGAGCCAAACTCAGTGCCAGTGAAAGGCAAGGGAACAACCCAACCTTGTTGAAACACTTGGGCAAAGTAAACACCAATCACCTGAAATGCAATCCTCTGTAATGGCCTTGGTCCATCAGGTGGGCTGGCAAGTGCAGTAGGCTGGTATCTCACCCAGGTTCCTCTGGGGTTGAGCTGCCTCATCTTCTAGAGCCTCTCCTCTAAAACCAAGATCCAAATGGGGCTTTTCCAGCCCCTTGGGTTGACTTGGCTGTTTCCTTCAGGACCCAACTCATGGGCTGAGCAGGCTGAGCTACAAACCCCACAGCACTCACAAACTCATGACATGGCGCAGAGCCAGCATGGCCAGCAATGCCAGCCCTGGCAGGGCACCGAGGGGGCTGCGGGGGGAAAGCGTGGACAGATGAGGCCTCTCTGGCTCTCCCAGAAGCTCCTCATCAGTGCCTCGCGGTGACCCAGCGAGCCACGCTGACCCAGGAGCCAGCAGGACCACTGGGAACAGAGACCAGCCCTCCGTCAGCCGTGTTTTTAATTAAAGGCAGGCTCAAGGCTTCGCGCTGCTTCGCGGACAACAAGTGACTATATCATTTGTGCAGGAGACCGCCGAAACATTCCCCAGCGAAATCCAAGCCCGCTGTGTCACTAAGACACCAGCGGAACACACACATGGCCTCTGCTTTGCCTGCATTCAATTACAGCCCCATTCATTGCGAGCTCTCATACAGTTTCTGCAATAAGCAGTAGCTGGGACAAACGCAGAAGGGCAAGGGCAGGTCTTGGTGTCACTTCCAGGAAGCCAAACCTCTTAAATACATGTGCAAATTCCAACCTGAGATCTCTTCGCCTGGGAAATTACCCAAAGTACTAAACAACCCATTAGCTCTGACCCTGGCATAATTGAATCTGGGAATTTAGTAAGAGAGTCTGTCTCTCCTAACAACGCTGAAGATAAAGCCTACCAGATCGTAGATAAATTGCTGGCATTGAGGAAATCTTCTGCAGTAAACCTCTCTCTGCTGCACTCAGAACGTCAAAGGACGTATTCCCAGGGTGTGCGGTGCTTCAGTCATACGATCCTATTAGCTAGCACAGGTGGTATTTCAAGAGATTGCAGATAAGAGTTTAAAGAGACTGCTTGCTAAGTGCACAGATAATCCTGCTCCTCTACACAGGAAACCGCGGCTTCTTAAAAGCAGGTTTAATTTTGTTTATGATTTTTTTTTTTTTTTTTGAGAAAATTAAAGGATTCTGCTGTTACACATGATCCGTCCTGTGCAAACAGCCCTCCCGTCACCTGGGCTGCTGGCAGGGGAAACTGCCCCCGGAGAGCAGAGCGAGGAAACCTGCCACGCTCAACGGCTCTTGACACCGACGGTTTTGGCCACGCTGCTGCATCCCTCGTCTTTATTACAGGTCCTGGAATAAATCTGCCGCTGGCTGAAGGTATCCAACCATGTCAGAGCAATATGCGGGGGCTGGATCCAGCACCGCAGGGCAAATATCCCTCATCCCGCCCACCCTGTAGGTGCATTTCTTTGCATCATGAGGTAGCAGTAGGGTGAGCTCCTTACCAATGGCTCCGCACACAGTTCAGCATCAGGATAACAGCGCCCAGGCAGTAGCAGGCAACACGTGGAGAGCCAAAGACTCGGCTGAGCGCTCGTGTTCGGTGTTCCCATCTGGCTACCTGAAGAGACAAGAGAGAACAAAGCGGGTGGTTGGAGGTGCCTGGGCATGTGCTGCTCCAGCAGAGTGAACCCCACAGCCTCGGCCCCACACGGTACACATCGTCTGCGTGGCTTTGTGCGAGAAGCAAGGGGAGAGTACAGATGGGACATGGCCCTTCACTGCAAGAAGGACATGGAGGGGCTGGAGCGTGGCCAGAGAAGGGCAACGAAGCTACTGAACGGTCTAGAGCACAAGTGTGGTGAGGAGAGGCTGAGGACCTGGGGGTGGTGCCTTGGCAGCGCTGGGCTAATGGTTGGACTCGATGATCTTAAAGGTCTCTTCCAACCAAAATGATTCTATGGCTTAAAAGAAGCCTGAGGATGAAAGCTCCTTCTCCTACCCACGGCAGCCCCGGCTAGTGCTTGCATTGCATACACCATTGCATGCCAGGCCAGCCAGCAGTACCAAGGCTCATTGGAGAAAAACAAACCACCCTACACATTAGTTCTGGGGACTATGTGGCTTGGACAACATGAGTCCAGCAAGGCTGAGAGCATTGCTAAGGCTGTCTCCAGGCCACCAAAGCCAACAGGCTCCCGCCATGGAGCCTGGTATTGCTCTCCTGGAAAGAAAAGAGATCCCCGAGTAGTAGATGGAGCACAGGGACACCCAAGTCTTATTCTTCTGAGCTCTGTCATGTCCTAGACACAGCCTTGGGGGCCATACCTGGCAGAAACAACCTCTCCCTACTCACATCCAGAAAAGTCTGCAAGTGCTCCCCCAAGCTCCCCCCAGACAAGATCTGCCAGCTTGGCCCAGAGAACTGCTTCCACTTGCACAGGCTGAATGAGCTGGCCTTGTTTGCACTCAGCAACTGTAGTCATGAAGGGCTCACCCACACTCCTCACCCAACCCCACACAACCATCTCAGTGCCACCCAGCACGTCAGGGACAGCCCAGGACTCACATGGACGCAGGCAGCAGCTCCAGCAAGGCATTAGCATCGTTTTACAGCACGCTTTTCTCTGGCTACCATGTGAAGCTCCATGTTCTAGAGAAGCTGATGGGGCTCCTGCCCAAAATGCCTTGCAGCCAAGGAGGCTGCTGCATGCAGGTGGCTGGAGCTCCTCCCAAAATCTGCAGGACTGGATCCACTCAAGCCACCAAATCCAGGACCCTCGCTCCTGAGCTGATGGAAAACCTCACAGCTACTTTGTTTTATCCCTCAAAAGGCTGTCACTGTATTTATCACCTCTTTTAAGCTCCACTTTCAGGTGCCCAGCCTGGGGTTTGGGTCAGACCCTAAATTCAAGCTGAGCAGAGCACACCTGGGCAACAAAGATGGAGGTGGGAGTCAGCAGAACATCTCAGCACCAATTTGCTTCTCAGACAGGGCCAGCACTTCATTAGCTTCAAATGCACTTCCCTCCCTCGCACGGAGCCTGGGCAGCTTTGGGAGGCACCTGCAACCCAGCTCTTCATCTACTCTGAATGGATTTGGTAATTTATTGGCTCTGTTTGAGCAGAGAAAGGCAGCTTTGCAGGTCTCACTTTCTTCCCGGGTTGATGGAGAAGCACAAAGTGCTGCTGGTGGAGGGGGACTGCCGGCTTCAGGGGGGGAGAACGATGAAAACCTCTGATAAGCAGGGCACTGATTTCACATGCTGAGAGCTGATTCAATTAGTTATGCAATGATTGCTCTGAAATTACAAATCCACTCATGACAGAGAGAGCTGCTTCACTGCCTTTTCCTGGCTGGTATAAATAGTTTGTATTCTAAATTGAATTTAAAACACTGTGCGTCACGCTGCTGCTAAAATGGGAGCTGCTGTTGGGAGTGCTGAGAGAGTGGAAAATGAAATATAGGGTGAGTTACCACCTTTGGAAAGTAAAAGAAGTGACCGTACAGGTGACCGAGTCACAAAACGCAGCCACATGCCAGTTATCTGCACCAGCTTCCTAATTCCCTGCAAATTATTCTGGAAGCGTTTGCAGAGCTGGCAGCTCCTGGCTCGCTTCGAGAGCTTCGCAAAGCATCGCAGCCGGCGGCAGGGCTGAAGCTGAAAGAGAAGGCAGCACTGCTGGGATCAGAGGGGAGAGCCCACATGCTGTTGGGAACCATCAAAGTGGCCTCCTAATTACCCTCCCTTTTAGAAAGGCCCATGCGGGCAGCGGTGGAGAGCGGTGGGGCGAAGGGATGCGCTGGGATCACTCCCAGCACAGCCCAGCTCACGCTGCATCATGTTGCTGCTGATTCCCCGGCTGGGACTGAGATGCCAACTTTTATTTAGCTGTCAGAGCCTTCAGATGGGACCCTGGGCTCCTTTCCGAGCCCGCGCGGGAGTCATCCCGAGGAAAAACGGAGCGAGAGGCTGCGTGGGGCTGGAAGCGGCGGTGCCCGCCAGGCCCCGCGGCGATATTTCAGCAACAATTAATTTGTTCCCGTTCTGGTTCTATTCCTTGAACAACTAATTAGTTCTGGCTCGGTTCTAATTTTCTAATTTTAGTCATTTCTAGCTAATATTAGCTCTCGTTCGATCCATGGCTACGCAGCTGGCTTAACGGTTTCATAAAATCACGAGCTGACGTATCATTATTTACGGCATGACGGATGCAAAATGTTCTCAGCATCCTCCGTGGCCATGTGCAGGACGTGGTGGGGCTGAGACTGGCAGCCTCCCGGGAGGGCTACAGCCATTTCTGGCGTGTCGTTTGCCCTCCCAGCCCGGACTGGCACCGTGCTGCCCACGGGTGAGCATGGCATCGAGGGGAAAAAGCCCCACTCCCAAAAGCGGAGTGTTTTTATTTTTCTTCCAACCTCTGAGCTTGGAAATGGAGATAATACAAAGTTTCCCGACTTCCCCAAGGGTCAAAGCAATAGAAAAATTCAAGGCTGTTTTTCCAACGCTCCCAGCCCTCTGCTTTCACTTTAGGATACTTGGTGAGGGCTGTAAGTAATTTCTTTAATGTTTCCCCCAATGCTCGTTATTGGAATAAATCAACAAGCGGATGTGGCTGCGAAGCTGGGGAGTGCTCTTGGGTCCCATGTTCTCTTTCTGACAGGCCGTTCTGGTGCCTGTCGGGGGCAGACGCAGCCGGCTGATGTTCCCAGGGAATCGCCTCCTTCCCGACGTAAATTCAGGGCTGATTTCTACGAAACCAAACCGAGCCATCTCCCCAACCGCTCGGACAAGTGCGTAAACAATAATGAAAGCACCGGCGCGCATCCCCAGTGTCTGCCCTGATGCAAAATGGAAATGCTCTGAGTTTTCTTTGCTTTTTTTCGGGCTGCAAACCTTCCCGAGCCACCTCGAGAAGGGCCACAAATAACCATTCGAAAAGCAATTTCCTCTCACAAACCTGCCTCCGCAGCCCATCAACGGGAAACGCTCTTTACAGCTCTGGGTGCGTGGCAGACCATCGCCTCTCATTAATATTTAGTATTTGTTTCAAGGAAATTGATTATTTTAGTCTGCCATCCAGGGAAGCTGGCTTTTGAACACGCTACATTTTAATTTGCTCAGCCCCAGCTCTGAAATAGAGACCTTGGGCTGTTTCGTGTGACTCCCTTTCTATATCTGGCTCACCCCAGAGGTGGGGAACGAAAGCAAATAGCCCAAAGGCCCGACTCTAAGGGACGTGTTGCATCTCAATGCTAATCAGCCAGTCTATGTCCTCACATCACCCCAGTATCTGAAGAAGAACGTGCAGGCACTGGTGAATTTAGCCTTATGGCGAGGCTGGGCTGGATCAGCAGCTCCCTTCAACCCAAGGGAAACTGAGGCACCAGAAGGTTGAGGCAACTGGTCGCTTCCCAGCTTTTTGTGGAGCAGGACGGAGGGACTGTGCCTGCAGCCCAGGAAATCCTAGACCCATTGCCTCAACCAGGGAGATGCTCAGCCCACTTCTGGGGATGCTCTTGCCCTGGTCGAACTGTTGGCATAGAAAGGTTCAGTGCCCAAGTCTGGGCTGGAGAAGAAATGACAGTGAATAGGATGTGCTACCTTCACCGAACCAGTCTTGCAGTATTTGCCAGCATGAAGGATTTTACCCCGTCACGTGGAGTTTAGGAAGCAGCCAACCAAAGGACCCAAAAGTCAGAAATTCCATGAAAAGCCCAGGGGAAGAACAACCAGCTCCCTGGGGAGCATCTGAGCCCCAGTCCCAAGAGGATGCACATGTGTAGGGTGAGCCCTGGATGCATGGATGAATCAGCCCTAACTCAAAAAAAGCTTAGGACAATACTGACTGGAGCAAATTTTTTAAACTTTCTCCTTCAGCCTGGCCAGCTGAGGGGAAAATCCTCCTGTGGGCACTGGGGCAGGAGAAACCCTGACTCTGGCCTTAGGTGGCTCCATATGAGCATCTCCCATCAGGGGAGGATGTGTCCTGGCCAGCTCATAACCCTGTGAAAACACAGGAAACCTGACCTTACCCTTATTTCACCTAATCTCTGTAGGACCAGAGGCACCGGCCGGTTCCCCTTGTTATGAACAATCCATTTTTCCTTTCAGATTCATGGAATCCCTTGTTAAAGCGCGACGCCATTCTCTGCTCTCTGTCACTGCTTGGATGCTGGAAAACGACCCTGCTTGTGGTTATTACATCTATCTAAAAGACAGGGAGGAAAAAGATAGTACCTGAGCACCCAAACACTGCCTGTGGTGCTCCTGGGAGCGAGCAGGGAAGCGGAGCTGATGCAGAGCATCAAGAGCAAGCGGGCTGCAATGTAAATGCACATCCAGAGCCCGTCTGCGAGCGTCGGGGCTGGCTGACCTTTGCCGAATGCCAGAGGAACCAGCCTTTCTGGCTGTCCCGAGTGACTGTGGAGGAAATGAGTGTGGCCTGACCTTATCCCTCCTAATGAACCGCGCTCCAGCTCCTCCGCAGTCGGCAGCGCTTAGCGCAGAGGGTTTATTGCCCGTGTGCTGGTTGGGAAGAGCCAACAGCAGCGGTTGAACACCGTGGCCAGGCTGAAAGCTCCAGCCTGGGCTCCTGTGGCTGCTCAAGGCAAACATCTGAGCGCTTGTGCTGCTCCTAAGTGAGAAAAAGATCTGCTTTTCTAGATTGCAAACCTCAGGAGGGAAAACTGCAGGGCTGGTATCATGCACAACAGCCCCGAGGAGTGTGTGGGGGCAGTTCTCGCCGCTCGCCAGCATGGCACAGAGCCCCTGGCACAGGAACAACACCACCCAAAACTGGCATGTGCCCATGTGTAGCCTCATCTGAAACATCAGCCCACCGAGCGCCCACCCCGGCACGGGCACAGGCGTTCCGAAGGCATGTGCAGAAAACGCCCCGGGGACCGGCGTGCCACTGGCAGCAAGAACATGATTAGCAGGAGCTCTGGGCAGCGAAGGCAGGAGAAAAAGAACAGAACAAACCACGGTTTAATTTGTACAAGCTGGTAATTATAGTTGCTATCTGTCTGAAATCTCTATTGAGTTTATTTAAATATGTTCTCCGTGAAGGCCATTCAGACAGGAATTATCAAGGTGTTGCAGCAGAGGAGATAATGCCATGCAGTTTTCAACAGATCAAGGGCTGATTAGGAGGAATTAATTAGCTGCTTAAACAGTCCTTGACTCGCTGCAGCAATTAGCCGTCACCTCCCCGCGGTCACGTTCCCCGTGCAGCAGCAGCGGCACAGATACGAAGCGCCCATCAGCTGCCGGTGAGCACCGGGCCAGCCCTGGGTGGGTGCGTGGTCCCGAGAAGGTGTCCTGAACCTACACGGGTGAGGCCATGGCCGGGGCTCGGCAGATGGGCAGCGGTGCATCGGGCTGCGGTGACTCCCTCGCAGCCGCCGCGGTGGCTGGTCGATACATGGGCATCTGCTGTGACTTCCCAGCACAGGATCTGTCTGTAGGGTGCGGCCAAAGTGGGCACCAGCTCCAGGGCTGGCTGAGATTGGGTGCCACAGGGCAAGCGTTAAACCATGGAAAGCTGGCGTGGCAGAGCTGCCTGGGGAAAGCAGGCTGAGCTGTTCCCAGCTGGACACTTTCCAGAGGCAGGAGGAGAAGCTGGCACTTGGGGCGACCACAGAATCATAGAATCGTTTTGGTTGGAAAGACCTTTAAGATCATCCAGTCCAACTGTTAACCCAGCATTACCAGGTCACTACTAAATCATGTCCCTCAGCACCACATCTCCACGGCTTTGAAACCCCTCCGGGGATGGAGCTCCACCACTGCCCTGGGCAGCCTGCGACAGCCCTTCACAGCCCTTGCCAGGAAGAAATTGTTCCTCATGTCCAACCTAAATGTCCCCTGGTGCAACTTGAAGTCATTTCCTCTTGTCCTATCACTTGTCACCTGGGAGAAGAGCCCAACCTCACCTTGCTCCAACCTCCTTTCAGGGAGTTGTTGAGAGCCAAAGGTCTCCCCTGAGCCTCCTTTTCTCCAGGCTCAATACCCCCAGGTCCTTCAGCTGCTCCTCACAAGATCTGTGCTCTAGACTCTTCCCCAGCTTTGTTGCCCCTCTTTGGCCATGCCCCAAACCACCTTCTGTCCCTCCTGCCAGCACTGTGTGCCAGGTGAGCTGGTCTCAGGCTGCCAGCTCCTGCCAGCACCCTGATGGGCTCCACTTTGTTTAATTGCTTCCTACCTGCACTGGGAAAAAGCCGCAGCAGCTCTGGACTACCCAGTCTGGAGACTGAGTTATTTCTCTGAAGGCTTCTCAACTCGCAGGCACTCAATTACAGAGAGCCGCTAGATGGTAATGGAGCCCGAAAGCTTTTTAGCAAATGATTAAAGCCCTGTGAAGTTCCCCCACTAAGTACTGGAGCAGCAGCTTCCAGTTCATGCAATTAAAACACTGAAGTGATATTAGAAGAGACAGGCACCGTCTTAACTCATGCGAGCTGTAAGGCAATGCAGGCCAGAGACTTTGCCCACGCAGCTTGTAAAGGTCTTTTATGGTAATGCACCAAGAAAAGATGCCACCCAGAGCTGGATGGCTAATGAGCCACGGGCACTGAGGACAACGGGTGACAGCCCACGCATGTGGAGCCAGATCAAGGCAGGGACTCCCGTCCGAGCCTGGAGGCTCTGTGCACCTCGCCCTGATCACCAGAGATCTGACACACGTCCCATGAGATGGGGACAGGTCAGCTCAGACATGAAAGGTCTCTCAAGGAACCTACAGCAGTTAGTTTTTCCTCCAGCAGTTAGTTTTTCCTTTTTCCCCTCTCCCCAGTGGTACGATGGCAATAACAGCTAAGCTGACGGCTTAGCTCATCCGCGTCTGCCAGGGGCTTTCAGTTTGGAAAGGAAGGCGTCGATTTGACTCAAGGAAGACTTTTCCACTGCTTTTCACGGGCTCTGGATGGTGGGGGTGGTTGTTTACTGCAGCCAACAGAAACAGCAGCGGGGTTTGGGCGAGCCGAGGGGTGCGCAGGCTGGCTCCGCAGCGATCCCGCAGCGTGGAACAGCCAGCTGGAGCGGCGGGGCTGCACACCCGGCTGACAGAGAGCTGCACGCAGGGGAGAAGCACGCAGACACAGGCTCTCGCAGTGGAACTGGAGGCTTGGAAAGCACAAAAAAGGCAGCAAAAAAATGAGAACATCAAGGGGTTGAAGAAGAGAACTAGCCACAAGAGGAAAGCAGGGCGGGCTCCTCTCCAAAAGCAAGGGGCTGGCTGTGGAGCTGTGGCACTGAGACAAGCCGGTGTGACAAATCCTCACTGCCACCAATGCCCGTCACCCAAACAAGCGAGTTAAGTGCCTCTTCTAGTGACTTTTCCCTGACAAAGGCAGCACCGAGGGGGTCAACGGGGTCCAGTCTGAGCACCTCGGCACGGGGACAGGAGTAAAGCGACTCCAGTTCTTTAAAGTGGAAAGATGCCTGCTAAAGAAACCCAGCCTGCCTCCATCAGCTATGAATTTAGCCTAAAAAATACCCGCCCTCCGCATCCTTCTCCAGCCAAAGTAATTGCACTGAAATGGCACAGGTCACCTCAGCTAACAGCCTTGAGGCGGGGAAACAAAACAAGCTGGCAGGTAAACAGATAAGGGTTTCATAAGGACTAGGTACGCTTTACCTCAAAGCCATCCCTTGAGATTACCTCCACACGAGTCTTTACCTTGAATCCACTCATGATAAAGAGCTAGATAATAAATTTCATTTCTCTAATAGCGTTTATGTGATTTGTCAAAGTACCATCTCATTAGCTGGCTGCAATAAAAACAAGCCCCTGCTTAACATACGCCAAGGCAGCCTGGGTCCCTCAGTGTTCCATGAGCTACATCCTCTCCTCTTCAATAAAAACAAAAATGACACGGAATATGGGCTGCGTTTGCCAGCAATTTCCGACATAAAATCCAAACAGTTTCTCCTTAAGGCGAGGAGCTCATGATTTATGTCTGAAGAGCTGGAAGCTGAAGGCAGGTGATTTCGAGTAACCCAGAACGAGCTGTGTTAATTAATTTCAAGAGTGGGCATAGGGAGCTCTTACGAGCAGCTCCCCAAGACTGGGCAGGGGAAGGGCGACATGTTCCAGCCGCGGGGAATCAGCCTGCACAGTCCAAACAGGCTCTCCTGGCCAACAAAACCCACGGAAAAAATATTTGTGAAATAATGGTTTCTCCAGAGCGCAGCATGGGATGGGGAAGGACCCTTCCAGTCCCAGTCTGGGACGTGGTGGGGATGGCCAAGCACTGGGAGGGACACGGGCTGTGGAGGGGAATGGGGAGCAGCCGGGACCCACTCAGCTCCTCTAATCCCGTAATACAACCTAATAAAATAATCTCCTGAGATTAGGAAAAGGCAGAGGCTCCCCCTGCACAAGGATTTGGGGCTCTGCTGGAGCCCAGAGGGGAGGGGAGCGCTGCTGGGTGAGCATCTCATGCACAAGACGGAGAAGCGTTTTGCCCAGCGCTTTGCCAGATATTTTTCCCCCCTCTTCCATGCCCAGATGACTTGGCCCACACTCAGCTTCCTACTGCACACAGCTCCCACCCAGAAAACCACAAACCTCTTATTTTCGGATGTTTTTCTGAAGCTCAGAGCGTTTTCTCCGAGCAAAACAGGTTGATTTTGCTCAGGCAGCCCATAGCTGGCACCTTCTCGAGACAACCAGAAGCAAAGGTGTGTGTGGGTCTCTTGGGTGACTGAGACCATTCTGCCCACCTCACATCCTCTATTTTTTTTTTTTTTCCTGTTACTCATGCTCCACTAAAAAAAGCAAAGCCGAGGAAAGCGCCTGAAGTGTTCTGCACGCAGCCGTCGTACCGCAACAGGCCGTCTACCCAAAAGACCCGTTTTCAAACAAAGCGATCCAACAATAGCACTGACGATGTTTGAACTGGCATCGATTTAGAAAGACAAGCTCTTTGCTGCACCACACTGTCAGCCAGCGCTCGGTACAAATGCCACGTTACAAGACAAACGCTTCCCTCTGGTTTTTTTTTAAGACTCCCCTTCTATTTTCGCGCCTCTGCTCCGTTGTGTTATTTCCATATCAGGCCCCGGATCCCAGCGGATCCACTGTGCTGAGGTTGAGTCCCTCTGAATTCGCTGCCGGCTTCTACGCCTTGGGTTTGGTTTTAATGTGGGGACAAAGCTCTCTACCTTTGTCACAAGGCACCTACCCTGCTCTTCACAGATCGCTGCAAACCTCTTGTTCGAATCGCTATTGTCGTTGCGAATAAGGTCAGCCTGATTAAAACACAGTAATTCTAGCTGGAATAAAAATGGAGAGTCTTCAGCCAGTGCATCCTATACAAGAAAAACCCTCTTACTAAAGCCAGACAAGCCTTCAGTGGCTCCAGGTGTAAGGAGATTGAGGTCATCTAATGACTCTGACATTTCTTGCAGCCTCTGATTCAGTGCAAAGAGACCGTACAAAGCTATCCCGGAGATGTCAGCTAATTCAAGTGCGTTTCTGCTCTCCTGCATGACCTGTATTTAGTTGCAGATACGCGTTCGGTTATCAGTGTGAGCACTCAGCTCTGTCACCGTGTCCCCAACCAGCTGGACCTGCAGATGTGCCACTGCCTGCAACCGAAAACTGGGGCTGGATGCTGCAGTATTTCATGTATGGCGACTCTGCAAGCAGATGGGAGTGGAAATACTTTGGCTCTGTTGTCTTCAAGGTTAAATCAGAAGCTTCAGTTCACCCAATGTATGAGGAAAAAGGAGCTGGCGGGGAGAGAAGGGGATGGAGAAGGGCTGGGGGTGATCAGCAAGCAGAAGCCTCTTGAGACGCAAACACACCAGCACACAACCACAGAGCCCCACGCAGAGGAAGAGAAAGCTGCCGAGCCATCCCAGCGCTGCCTGGGAGCTGATGTTTGATGTGAGGGTTTTCAGACCCAGGCATCATCTTTGCAGTTTGCTCTCATTAATAGGTTTGCTTGGATGCCAGCTCAGCCCAGCTCATTAGCCACACCGCCGAATCCGATACTAATTCGGGATCACTCCTATTGCTACAAATAAATAATAACATTGCCTCCATGCAGGGGTTGTTTTCTTCCTCTCTCCCCTTAACGCAGGTCTGGTAGGGTCTCATATATCTGTTAATGAAGTCCATTACATCCAGAGTTTCTCAGCAAGTAAAAATTACAATCATTAGCCAGTGACTGACGAGAGACAGAAACACCACTTCTGCCCGGGCTGGCAATAACAGTACGCCAAGTACACGTCCCGGCGAGTCGAGCCTTGCTCTCCCGTAATGTGGTACCCAATGTTCTTCATTAGCATCTCTCTTTTTAATAGAGCAAGACAGCGTCCTGCGGCAGGTCGCAATTACACACAACAATTAATTCAGGGAGCAACAATGACGGGTGTCGCAGAGGCACATTTTGTGGCGGGGCTGTCGGAAGGTGAGGTGGAAGATGATTAGGAACATATTAAAGCCCTACTTAAAACCGAAACAAAACAAGCAGAGGCACAAGCGACCGCACGGTAGAGGAGACGTGTACACTACTTTGTAATTTTTGTTTTAAATAGTAAAGAAACACAGTAATTATTCTTTTGGTCGTAATACTCCAATGACCAGGACCAGCACTCTCGGACCAGGACTTCCTGTGCCATTTGCAAACAACACACAAACCCAGCTCAGCTTTTCCCAGAGCCGCAGCCGCTCTCCCGCTGCCCTTTTGTGAAATTAGGGTTTAATTCTCTGGAATTAAGTCTGCTAATAAGGGCTCCCAACACACCCATCCTTTGGACAGCGTGTACTCTCTCTTCGCTCCCCCAGGGAGGGGGGACGGGGAAAGGGGGACGAGAAGAATAAATACGTCTCGCAGAGCACAAAATGCAAGAGAAATCTAATACCCCTTCGCAGAGTAGTGAGAGTTCGCTGGAAAAGAGGTACTGGTTGCACTGGCTGCGCTCGGCAGAGCGCCGATGTCGGCTGCGGGGCCTCCCATCCTCTCGCTGCTCGACATATCACGTTCCACGCTCCGTGTTAAGCCTCCCCTGGGAACATTTCCCACGGTGCCGAGGACACACATGTTTGCGATGCTGCTGTCGTCCCGATGGCCAACAATAGCGAGGGGACAATCTGATCTTTATGTAACGCGGGCAGGCGCGCGCGCTGTTCCCCTCTCCTCGGGGATGAGATGTTCGAACTGCGTGGCACAACGAGTAATAACAACCTGAAGGGTTAAACACAAGCCCCGGACCCCTCGGGCTTGCTGGTGCTATCACTGGGGGTCCTGTGGGCGTTGATGGGCATAACCACATGCCCCACGGTACTTGCTTAGTTCAAGGAGTGTAACCCAAAAGCCGAGTGAACATCATTCACCCTTAGACCCAGTGACCTGCACCCCAGGGGAGGTCCTTCCCCCTTCTGCAGCCTCAAAGCCCAACGCTGAGATGCACATACGAGCCCCAAACGCAGAGATCAAACCCTCTTAGAGTCTTTTGCTCCGTGTATTTGTACCAAGCCCTGCATGGAGGTGGATGGGGAAGGCTGAGCGAGTCCTTCCAGCTGGGGATTCCTGCACATTCACACCAGGGACCAAAGTGTGATGGGTACACGCAGGGAAGTAACGTTCAGTTGGGCAACGCACTCACTTTGGCTTCTGATTACATCAATCTCTGGAAAACGATTGCGCGGCAAAGTCTTGAAATGAAACGAAATCGTCGCTGCTCTCCAGCCCTGGGAATCAAATGAGTAACTCTGCATAACGTCCCAGGAAAAACAAACAGGAAAAGGCACTTCACAGGAATGCTTCATCGTTAAAAATACCGTATCTCGTCTGAGGTCATTCCGTTTTTAATAGGAACAGCCATGTGTGCCCCAAGGTGATCTGATCTGGGATTACTGTTACGGGTGTGCACTAGTCACAGACGGATGGCCAGGATTTTTTACCCAGTTTAAAACGCTCCCCAGGATTCTGCAGATGGAGCATCTGCTGTCAGACTCACCGCAGAAAACACAGCTCTGAGGGAAGAGGCAGGAAGAGGAACATCCGACTACATGAGGGGCTTTGGGGTCCCTCTTCTCTTCACCCGAGAAGACTGACAAGGAGGATGCTCAACTTTTTCTTTCTAAAAGGGGCATTTCTATGGCAAAGGAGAGGCTCGAGCCAGCGGCAGTCACGCTGAGCACCAGCAGGCACAGAGCCGATGCTGCAGAAAGGGCACGAAGCGAGAGAAGTAGGCAGAAGGAGTACTGTAAAGAATCATAAAAGCTGCGTGTAGATTTTCCTTCCCTGAAAATGTCTTTGTGCTTTTATGGCAAGGAGCTGCTACAATTACAGCTTCTTTTATAAGTGAAGCGAAAAGCAGATAATGAGCAAACCTCCCACCGCACAAAGGAGGCGACGAAGGCGTTTGGAGAGCCCTGATGGTCAGGCTTCCCCGCAACAGCCGAAAGCAGAGCAAATTGCTAAAACCCATCTCCATTTCACCCGCTTCGGGGGTGTGAGCTGCTCGCAGCCTGCTCTTTCTTCCCAAAAGCACAAAAAGGATCACACCAAACATGAATAGGCCTACACAGACAGCGGGTGAAAACCCTTCAGCCAGACAAAGCAGCAGCTCGCACGTCCCGACCTGCAGAACAAGCCCACGGCTGTCTCATCCCTGGTCTGGAGGAGGAACAAGACGGAACATAAAAGGTTTTGCAAGGGAAAAAAACAAGGAAGATATCTCCAAATCCAGATGAGTAGGTAACGCACCGTGGAGGCCTGGGAAAACCAAGAGCTTCCACCAGCCTTCCTCTCCCTGACCCCAACATTTCCTGGGAGACTGGGGGAGTTTGGCAAAGCCACAGACAAACACACAAACCTGGGGCTTCCAGCTTTTCTGGCAACCAAATTCCTAATTTTCTAAGAGAGATGCTCCTTTCTCCCTGCACATGAGCAAGCACAGAGGTTCGGATGGCTTGGCAGGGAAAAGGAAAATTGGACAGCAGCTCTGTGTCCATAGCTCATGGCCTCCACCAATGTAATACATCAACACCAGCTTCCAAAACCCGACTATTTCTCCCCAGGTTGGGGTATGGGAGTTTTAAAGCTCTGTCAGGATGCCTTAGAATGGGGAATGCAGGGAAGCTGGTGCAGGCAGGCAGCCCCAGGGGGTGCTGATAGTTGTTGAATTGAGATGAGGCTCCTAATATTTACCAGGAACTGGCACCCGCCAAACGCTGCTGTGATGGGGCTGCTGAACGATCTGGTTTCACACTCAGGAGAGCAGGGACGTGGGAAGCCCCTGCCAAGAGCCATTTCCAGCTACTCGTGTCATTTGGGATGCAATATAGCTGGAAAAGAGAAAGAGGGTTTTGCTTTGCTGATTTACTGATCCACTTTACCACCCATTTGCTATTGCTACATAAGCAACTGGAGAGAAGTGCCCCTTTGGAGCTCATCAAGGTGGGAGAAAACAGAGAAAACAAAGAAGCATTTTCTTAGGGGTGCCAACCCTGTGTGCCACCAGCCTGCCACGAGCCGGACCCAGAACCCCCACCATGAAGCTCCAGCGCCTCCCTCCCCAACTCAAGTCTCCAGGCACGCAGGAGATGCAACTGATGGAAGTGGGGCAGCAGGTCTTACGGAAATAACTTCCCCAGAGCACCCAGCACACTGTGTGTCTCTACGTTTCTTCGTCAAAGCAGCCTATTTTGGGAGATCCCATCCTTCTGGGAAAGGGGTAGGCTTCTGCTAAATGCTCGGCGCCACGGCACAGTTGAAAAACACTCAGCTCATGTCTGTGACCGCGGCAGGCACGCAACCCGGGAAGGCCCTGGATAGCCGATGATGTCCCAGGGATGTCAGTGGGTTTCCCTGCTCGGGGCTCCAGCAGCTCCCAGCTCCAGGGCTATGCACAATGCTGCCAAAGCCCAGGGCCCCACGGGAGCCACTGTCTTCCATGCCTCCCGGCCTGGGTAGATCATGCTGCTTTCTTTTTTGCCTCCAGCTGCATTTTTTGCCTTGTCTCGTGGGATGCAGGTGGTCATAGACTTGCCATTTCATAGACTAACACCTTTGAGCAGCACCTCACCAGGAGAAAGTTCATCAGTGCTCATCAATATCTAAAGGGCGAGGGTCAAGAGGATGGGGCCAGACTCTTGTCAGTGGGGCCCAGCAACAGGCCAAGGGGCAACGGGCACCAACTGGAACCCAGGGGGTTCCATCTGAGCAGGAGGAGAAAATTCTTTGGTGTGAGGGTGCCACAGGCTGGGCCCAGAGAGGTTGTGGAGTCTCTTTCTCTGGAGAGATTCCGGATGTGTCTGGGCACAATCCTGGGCCCCCTGCTCTGGGTGAGCTGCTGGAGCAGGGGGTTGGATGAGATGATCTCCAGAGGTCCCTTCCAAACCCCACCATGCTGGGATTCTGTGAGTCCATGCATTTAGCAGCAGCATGGCAGGATACGGATGGAGTGGGACAGAAAGGAAAAGGCCTCTCCCAGCTTCTAGGGCCTACAGATAATCCTCTGATGCTTACGGAAACAAGATTCTTGGCTGAAATGTATTTTTTCGTCTTTTGTGTGTGTGCCGACTTATTCCAGCAGGGCTGCCAGCAGCCCCCAGTTTATTTTTAAAACACTAAAGAAGAAAAGTACAGTATATACAACAAACACTCTGGGTTTCTAGAAAAGCATTCTGCAGAAGCTAAAAAAAGGAGGTTGTTTTTCGGGTCAGCTTGGCCACGATCCACAGGGGACTGCGACGTGAGACACGGATTCTGACCTTGGTTTAGAGAAACGCTGAGCAGGCACGGCACACACCAGCTGGATCCCAGACCCAAGCTGGGGATGGGCACGGAATGGGCTCAGCCACCCAAGCACATCCTGCCTTGGCAGGTATCTGTGCACAGTGGCTGCTCAAATGAGGTTGCCACCACCTCGCCTGGAGCCCCATGGGCTGAGACCCTGCCTGGCTCGACACACAGATGAAATATCTCAGCTCACAGCCGCCCGGCCAGGCTGAGCTCCATGATCCTCCCTGCTGCAGACAGCTCAGCCTGCAAGGCCATCATAAAAAAGGTATTTCACAGCTTCTTCAAGAAGATCTAGATGAAAACACCAGCACCCCTAGCTGGGAGGCTGCAGGGCAGCGGTGCTGGGATGAAGGATGTGCCTCACCCTCAAGGTGACAGTGCTCCTAATTGTGTCACTCCAGCCGGCAGGCCGGAGGATGCGACCCAGTTTTGGTGCCTGTTATGTGGCTCACAGCGGTGCTAACACGCTGGAAATGCTAAATTTAGGAACCAAACAGGCGCAGTGTTACACACCCGGCCACGACTCACTCCGTTACGAGACGGCCGGAGAATCGATGCCGTCCGCTCCCCGCACGCGTTACAGCATCGCTGCAAAGCCCTCGCTGCCTGGGTGGGAAGCGTTACCAAGTCACTCGGAATAAAATTGCCACTAAATGCTGTTTGGGGGAGAGAGAAAAAAAAAACAAACCAAGAAAAAAGCAAATCCTCAAATCCTCGCTCTTTCTCAGGCATTGTAGGAAATGAAAACGGCTATTGGTGCCTGGTAGAGTCCAATTACGAACAATGTGCGTTCTCTCCCTGCACAAAAGATGAAAGGCATCAGAGCTGGTGGTGACATTTTAAGACCGGAGATGCAAGAGCGAATCCAAGCCTCGCTGCAAGCCCAGCTTTATCCCAATAAAGAAACACTTTCTGCAGTCAACTGCCTTGCAGCGTAGCTTGAAGCCCTGCTATTGATCTAGCATCTGTTATAAGCAGATCATCATCATCGCTGTGCCATGGCTTCTGCATCAGGATCTAAAAGCACTTTCCAGAAAAGATGGTTGGGGGCTGGTTTTCTGCTCTCACCCACGGCTGCAGGCAGGCAAAGGTGTGCGGGGGAGCCCACAAAACGCAGGCTTAAAGAATTTGAAGGCCAGGAAAAAGCAATACATCACAATAAATCACTCTGACTTGTTCATCTCCCACCCTGTAAACTCCAGCTAAGTGAGGTGTGCTCTGCCGCTCCATCCCTGCCCTTGCACAGCCACTTCATACCCTCCAACCTCCTTTCCCCAGTGAGGTGCCATCAAGCCACCGCTCAACCCTTCTCTTCTGTAAGACAGACAGCGAGAGCTGCTGACATCCTCCAGCATCGGGCATTTTTCTACTGTCCCCTAAAGATTTCTTGGGGTTTGGCTCACTGAGGTCTGATTCATGACAGCTCCTGAGCTCCCAACAACTTCCCAGCCATGTTGTGGAGGTTTTGGGCCAGGCGCCTTCCTCCAAATTTAGCAATAAGTGGTCACAGGGAGGTGAAATCGAGCTGCCAGTGCCTGCAAACTCCCCCCTCCCCATGGGCGCAAGCACTTCTTATCCACTTGGCAGATTCCTCCAGTCTCCAAAGAAGGAGAAAAGGATGGGAAATTAAAAATAAATGAACCAAGAGATACACATCCATCAGGAGCCAGGCGTTGTCAGCCCAGGTCCCTGTGCAACTACTTCTTTAATCAAAACCTCATGCAGTTTAAACACTTGACAGAAGTCGAGAACAGAGATCTTGTTACCCTGAACAGGAAAAGCTGCAACCTTGAAGAATAAAACCCCATCTGTCTGATGGGGTCTATTTTCTTTAAAACCACGCTAAATTGCACTAAGCCTGTTCCTAACTGTGACATTTGAGGTTTCGCCCCACAGATTCCTGCGAGATGCGAGGGGGTCGCTGGAGGTGACGGGGGGAGCGAGCTCTCGGGCGGCAGCTGAAGATGTGCCATTTCTAAATCGGTCCGTGACGCCAGCTGTAAATTTTTAAGAGGCTCAAATCAAGAAAAAGATTGCTGGTGGATGCGCTCCCCACTTGAAACTCACTTGCGTGGTGACCGACGTCAGACTACCTGGCTCACGGCTACGCCACTTGGCTCTTTGCTACTGAGAGTGTCAGAAACCTTCCAGCTTTCTAGAAACTCTCTGAGTGCCAAGACTCAGCCAGCTTTAAAGCCTCCTGCACGCAGGTTATCTGCCTCTCCTGGCTGGAAAATGTTTGTCCCCAAGGAGCTGTTATTTAATACCTTCCTTAGTTACCAAGGGATGGGAAGTTTCTCCCCTCATTCTGCAGCTTTCCAAACACAGAAGGGATTGATTGAAGTTTCTGCTGCTCTGACCTCATTAACGTTTTATGGCACGGCTCCAGCAACGCGCCCACTCCTTGCCGGGTGCCCATCCACAGCCCCATGGCAGCTCAGGTCTCCTGGCTGCACTGAACATCCTGCAGGAGTTTTAAGTGACATCATCCCCAAAATGGCTCCAATTCTGTGTTCTGGGGCCTCAGCTGCACTCTGTCTCGCACGGGATCACGGCTCCCAGCAGCTCCTTTCGTAACAGCCACAACGGGTGGGAAAGCAGAGCCAGCACAAGGAGGAGAGATGGGGAAAAAAAAAAGGGGGGGAAAAAGCAGACAATAGTGCAGGAGCACATCCAAGCTGTGCCATGGACAATATAACCTGCGGGCCACCCAGGGATGAGCAGGATTTTAATTGGCACAGACAGGGGGAAGCAGAACATGGGTTTGGTGGAGAAATGCAGCAGGGTGACATTCAGGGTACCCCCCAGCACATGCCTGCAGGGAGAAGGGTGGGAATTGGAAGACCTGAGGGGTTTTTTGGTGAGTTTTGCTCCCCTGTGGAGAACAGGAGGGAGCATCAGCACAGCCAGGCTGGAGTCCTGCAAATTGCCCCACTTAGGCCCTGGTTCTCTAAATTGCTCTCTTAACCAAAGCACACAAATCAACCCGATGAGCGTCAGGCTTTTCTCCAGAGCCACTCTTCCCCACAGCCGCCAGAGTTGAAGCTTTGTCCCCAAACCCTGCAGGTTTTGTCTCAAAAAAACGCGCCTGGTGCTTACCAGGGCAAGCGCTCGAGGTCTCGAGATGCACCTCTCCATCGGGCGAGCACCGCACGGGGCCGGGGCTTCCCCAGCACATATTTATTCAGAGGCACTGCACAGCAAGGACAACCCGGCGCCAAACTTTGCAAGAGGCAGACCTGGCTGGAGTTCAGCAGAAACAGGGAATTAAGACACTGAACTAAATCAATGCATCCACACCCAATTTCTACCCAAATCAGGAATTTCATGCACAGGAGGGTTTTTGACCAAGATCCCACTTCAGTTATTAAGCATAGAAAGCAGAGAGTGCTTGGCACTGCACAGAAATCCAGTCCTCGCGCTAAA
Organism: Eurystomus gularis; assembly: GCA_013400335.1. Classification (NCBI taxonomy): domain Eukaryota; kingdom Metazoa; phylum Chordata; class Aves; order Coraciiformes; family Coraciidae; genus Eurystomus; species Eurystomus gularis. The sequence continues at coordinate 5,315 of VZZY01025190.1, read as the reverse complement.
GCTCTTGCAAGCTCAAAGTAATTCAGATGCAGAAGCGATCGCAGCTGCTGGGAAGGAACTCAAATAGCAAAAGACAAAGGGAGCCTGTGCAGGGATGGAGAGAAGGAAAGAAGAGCTGCTGGCTGGGTGCAGGCGACACTGATCACACAGAAGAAAAGGATAGGGAGGAGATAAAGGAAGCAGGTCAGGGAAAATTCAGGGATGGCTGGGGCCACTCCTGCTAAAAAACACCTGATAGCGAGGGCTTGCTCAGGGCTGCACATCCCACAGCACCTCTGCAGGAGCTCTCCCTGGTGTGAGCCCTACACCGAATCTGGCAGAGCCTGAAAACGGCCAGGGAGATGCTCGGGGACGTGGGCAGAGCAAGCGTATGGACCGAGGCACATGGACTGCGAGGGCCACCCGGCCTGTTACAGCCAGGGAAACATCTAGTGCCACGCTCACCTCCCCAGAGTTTTCCACCAACACACCAGCTCAGGTTGCTCACTGCAAAGCCATGCAGAGATGCCTTCTGCTCCCAGGCGCAGGCCCTGCACGTCTTGCTTGCAGTGCCACCTGCCGCCAACAGCTCTTCAGACGCTGGAAGGGGACAACAGCAACGCAGAGCAATGGACTTCCTGCTGTTACATCAGCTTTCCCCGTCCTTTAGCAGCAGCCAAACTCTTGATCCAAAAAGCAACGCTATTTCCCAAGCTGCAGGCGCCCCACAAATCGCAGGCGTAGCAGCAGACGCTAATAAAGTACTTTTTTTTCTTTGCCTTTCATACGGTTCCTCGCTGGAGCCAGTCTCTCCCCCCAGAGACCACATCCTGAATCTTCTTGCTCATTGATTCTTTATGCTACGTGATGACTCGGCAGTCGAAATAATGTGGCACATTCTAGTTCACATTTCAGACACCGTGAGACTTTTTAATAACGAGTTGCATGAAAAATTAGGGAGGCTGCAACAAAGAGCTCCGACAGAGGTTTCCAAAGTGACTCACAGCCAGAAGAGCCTCGCTTTTTCAAAGCCCAGCGTGAGACAATCTCAAGAGCCCCCGCACTCAGAGAGCTGAGTCCTCCCCCTCTGGAAAAATAAGGCCTTTTTAAGGAGACATCCCCAGGGTGAGAATCGCTGCAGGGAGGTTCGGCGGGCGGTTTTGGGAATCTTGGCTGAGATGACATCCCTTTCCCATGACTGCTCGCGGGGAGAAGGTTTCTCCCCGGACGTCGGCTGTGCTGCCAAGGGTGCTGTGGGGTGGGAGTCACCTTGTCCTGCAGCCGACCTGGGCTCCCCGTGTGGCACCTTGGCTCTGCAGCGCTCCGAAATGGAGCCAGCAATGATTCTTGCTGCTTTTGCAGGGAGGCAGCAAATCGCAGCGGGAAAGGGCAATGGAAACTCTTCCAGTCTCAGCTCCCGAAGCCTGACGGCACCCACGGGGACAGCAAGCATCACCCATCACAGGTATCCCTGCTCCTGCTTCAATTTGGCTTGCTGATAGCTCTGCAGATCTTTGCCAGAATCATAGAATCACAGACTGGTTTGGGTTGGAAGGGACCTTTACAGATTATTGAGTCCAACCCCTCTGCAGTGAGCAGGAACATCTTCAACTAGAGCAGGTTGCTCAGCATGATGGAGGAGGAATTCCTTCAGGTTAACTTCTGGCTGACTGGTTTTGCTTCCTACCATCCAGACAACCAGCTGCTAACATTTCCCAAGGGGAAGCTGTGGGCAACACACCCAGAGCAGCCCCTACCAGGGCTTAAAACCATTTATGCTCAGTCCCAGTGGTGACCAGTGCCTGGCTGCTGGGGTGCGAGGTGCAGCAGGAGGGGTTTGGTTGCTCTGCCCCTCTCCCAACCTCAGCTCCTAATTCCTTCTGCATCCCGTGCTGGCTCCCACCTTCCCGTTCTCTGTGACACACATCACAGCCAGCCCCAGCCTCAGGAGCTCTCTCTGCAGCGCAGCTCCCTGCTCACCTGCCTCTAACACCTAATAACCGAGCACCGCTCGCACCTCTCAGCCCAGCAGACTTCCCCAAAAGACGTTTTCCTCCAGCACGGTCCAAAGGAGTTCCCTGGCAAAGGAAGGCTAAAAATAACAGGGCAGCCGGCACGCAGGCAGCTCTTACCACATTCCAGAAGAGCGGGTTGAAGGCAATGGAGAGCACGGCCACAATGAAGCCAGTGTCGGTCATGTCCACGTAGCCGAAGAGCTGCGCCATGGCCGTCACATCCACCTGGGGGGAGAGACAGTTACTGGGGGTGCGGGTTCCCGCAAGGGCACTGGGAACTGCACTCAAACATGGGGCACTTCATCTCAAAAAAGAGGCATCAGCTGCCCTGCAAGAGCGGACGAGACTTTTAACGGCCCCACACAACGTGTTGTTACGGCTTGCAAAGCGCTGTGTCAGGGTGCAAAGCCAACAAGAAGGACGGGGACTCCTCCAAACCAGCTCCCCCCACACCTCGGGGGAACAGGGCTCTCAGGGAGCCCCACGTTTGCAGCAGTGCCCAGAAGGACTCAGGCACTGCGAGGACACTGCTGCTGTGAGGACAAGCACCGGGGCTATGGGGCAGCTGCCAATCCGAGTGTGTTTCCAAGCCGCTGGAAAGGGAGCCATGTTTCCCAGCATCTCAGGGGATGAAGAACTGTCCCACAGATGCTGCTCTGCAAGGAAACTCCAAGCAATGAACTGTGTCAGCCTCAAACTTGCCTTCCCTAAAGTAAGACCGATGCAAACCCCCTTCTCGGTGAGGGGGATGCATCTGCATTGTAAGAAGCTGCAAAAGACCTTCCTGTCTTACTTAGAGACAACGACAACAACAAAACCTTAAAGCTTGCTGTTTCTTCCCTTTTCTCCTTTTAAGAAAGAGATATTTTTCCCAGGACGGCTCCCTGACATTGTCAGCACTTTTACATGCAATTAGTGGTGCTGCTTCTCCCTCCCCGCCCCCTCTCCTGCAGTGGTATTTGGATGAAAAACAGCCAGCGTCCTTTTTTTTTTTTTTTTTAGCCAAAAACTTTGAAAACAAAAGACAAAATAGCCCAGCCCAAGCCCTTCCCTCGCTTGAATCAAAATCAAGACAACATCCAGACGTGGAAAGTTTCTGCTTCGCAAACACAGCTGTGTTTGCAAGTCCTTCGGATGCCGAGGGACAGGGAAGGCTCTAAAAGGCATCGGCTCCTCCTCACCTGTCCAGGACAGAAATTCCCACTGGCTCCTCATGGGTTCTTTGGAGGAACCAGAGCTGCAGTGGGATTCATGGAGAGGGGCTGCTAAACCTGGAGGCTGTTGTAGCAAAGCCCTGGGAATGGCTCCTGTGCTGTCCCAGGGCACGTCCAGCCGCTGCGGGTGCCTCCCGCACAGCCGTGACCGCCCGCCGTGCAAAGGGCACAAGCCAAGGCCATACTGCCCCAGAGAAACAGGAGGGGTGCTCACAGGGGTGCAGCTGCCTTCAAACTAGCTCCCACAGGTTCCTCTATCCGAGCCCTCGAGACACAAGCACTTGGTGAAGAACAGTGGGAACATCCCCCAGGGCCTGATCCTGACACATCACACATCTCCCTCTATTCCCACCCTCCCTTCCCTTCATGCCCGAGCAGCCCTTTGCCATCAGATCTTGTCCCTTCAAACCGAGCCTGCCAAGCTGTAACCTGGTCACCCAGACAGCCGCTGGCGCCGGGGCCGAACTGTCTGGTCCCGCTTCAATTGCCAGCCCGTGGGACCAGGACAGCTTCTTTCCTCTCGTTTCGTACGGCGCTGAGCACATCGCCAGCACGGGCGGAACAAAAGCTTCTTGACCTACAAACTCCTGCCTGGCAACATCGTTAACATAGCACTCACCTTCTTTTCTCCTCCACAACAACCAAATTTGCTGCTGCCAGCAGGAAGCAGATTGGCCTGTGCCTAGTATGTGCTTTTAGGGATAAAAAGAGAGCCCATTAGGAAGAGCTGTCTCTGCAAGCTGCTGGGCACAGAACATTCAACTTTGCCCCTTTCTCCCCAACATAAATAACGGTGGCAAATGCTTGCCCTGAGGCCCAAAATCAGGGACGGTGAGAGCTGCATGGGTACCTGGGTGAGAGGTAAACAGGTACCAGGGTGAGAGCTGCATGGGCACCCCAGTGAGACCTGCATGAGCATCCCAGTAAGAGCTGCACAGACATCCCAGTGAGACCAGCATGGGCACCCGGGTGAGACCTGCATGGCTACCTGGGCAAGAGCTGCATGGGCATCCCGGGGAGAACTGCACGGGCATCCCTGTGACAGCTGCACGGGCACACACGGGCACTGGGGTGAGAGCTGCATGGGCACCTCGGCAAGACCTGCATGGACACCTAGGTGAGATGCGCACAGGCATCCCAGTGAGACCTGCACGGACACCTGGGTGAGAGCTGCATGGGCACCTCGGCAAGACCTGCATGGACACCTAGGTGAGATGCGCACAGGCATCCCAGTGAGACCTGCACGGACACCTGGGTGAGAGCTGCATGGGCACCTGGGTGAGCCGGTGGCAGCACCCATGGGACTCCCATGCGGTGCCGGTGCCGCCCTTGCCACATGGCCAGCGGCTGCCACCGTGGCCTGCACGGAAAGGGGCCGGGCTGGGTG
>VZZY01025189.1:10302-38349 GCA_013400335.1 Eurystomus gularis | reverse complement strand
TGCCTGGAAGACAGCTGAAATCCATCTGCATATCTCGCAGCTGACTCAGGGATAGAGATCAGGTGACCACCTCTGGCTCTTCCTGCTGTTCTTGCGATGGCCCTGGTTCATCTTCATTCCTCACTATACAAACTAATTTTTTTGTGTATTTCTTTTTCTGTATAGAGGCAACTGATACTGGCACAGGCTGGTTCTCTGGCTCAGCTGCAGTACCTGTCGGTGTGTTTTTAGATCCAGAGATCTTTCCTTCCCCTTGAGGGCACTGGATAGTGTTGAGTAGGTGTGGGCAAGTCCCCAGCACATTGCAGGGATTTGTGTCTCCTGGGATTTTCCAGGTTGACAACACAACTTTTCTAGATGCTTTACTAGTTTATCAGGACTCTGCACTTGCTCAGGAGTGAAATTCCAAAACATTGGGGGTGACCACTGCCCCAGGCACTTGCCCATGCTCGCCCACACACCTTGCCACTCATAGCTAGCCAGCCTCAGGGCATACTCCCTGAGTATACTCCCTCTCCGAGTTTATATTATTGGATAAGAACCATATAACCCTAAATAGGACTTTGCAGACCTTCAGAAAACACAGCACTGAGAGCATGCTGACCTGGACATTCTCAAAAACTGAGAAGGTCTCTTCCCCTGTCTCACCCATAGATGGGACGACATCACTAACAAATGCCCAGGCCACATGGAGGTACCAGTTCTCCCTCACATTCAGGGACACAATCATATCATAATTTGTGTATCCAGTAAAGCAAAACAAGGGTTTTGACCCATTTCCCAGGGATAATAAACACCAGCACTGGGAACACACAATAGACCACCACGCAGGCAAATTGGCCAGTGTTGTGAACAGACACTATTCAAACTAAATATAAATATAAATATAAATATAAATATAAATATAAATAGCCAGAAAAATTGCATCTAACAGAAATTTTTTTAACATGCTCTGGTCAGATTTTCTCCTTATCTCAACCCCTCGCGCCCCATGTTGGGCACCAAAAAGGCTGTGGTGGCTTAGCCTCAGCCGGGACTGAGCACCACATGGCTGCTGCCCCCCTACCCCAGGTGGGAAGGGCAGAGGGAGGAAAATACAAACCCTGCGGGTTGAGATAAGGAGAACTTAATACAGCAATGCAAAAGGAACAGTCAGAATAACAACAGTGACAATAACAGTGAGGAGACAATGTACAAAACAAGAGATACAAAGGGTACAGACCAGGCGGATTCCCAGCAAGGCAAGTGGGGTGTGGCAAAGCTGGGCTTGCACTTCTGTGGGCATGATATCAGCCCCCTTCCCAGCTCCTGGTGAAAATTAACCCTATCCTAGCTGAATCAGGACACTGGCCTTAGTGCCTTTTGAAGATTTCTGTTGTTTCCTTGTTTCTATTTCACTCTGAGCTGTTAATTTAGTGGGTTCATAGGAGGAGGTGATGGTACTCTGCGAAGCTGGCAGAAGCCAGGAAGTGGTTGTTTTCTTGCTCAGGGCAGCATGAAAGCTATTTCAAAACCAATGACCTATTTTTGATGCTGTGTCTAATATTGCTAAAAAGGGCAATGTTTGTTGTTCTTTCATGCTTTTTTGTTCCTTTTCCCTCTTTTACCAAATTCCTCTTTTCTCACTTCCCTATGTGTGTCCATGTTACAAGGCCACTACTCTGTTGGTTTTGCTCCAGGGCTATGCTGAGGGGAAGGAGTTGCAAGAAGTGACAGCATAAATTGACATGATCTTATTGGCACCATGAAAACACTGAAAAATCACTCCCTGAGAGTGATTCAGCCAACATTATGGGTAGCATAACTTTCTGGGATCAGGAGATGTGCTTTGGAGCAAGAAGTGAGTAGTATGAGAAGCTAGAACACGCACTGTGCAAACATAGTTGTGAAGAACAGGGTCTATATCATGCTTTGAAATGCTGGTGTAGCTGAGGATAGCAAGTGCTTGTGGCATTTGGTTGGTGTGCTGGGAGTCCTTCTGTGCACACCAGTAAGAAATGTGCAGCCACCTCCACAGCCCCAGGGTCAGAGGCTCCACACAAAGAATCATAACCTGGCCTCCCTCCCCATGTGGGTCTGACTCCAACACCCTGTTCTTCTTCTCCACCTTGCACATCGTGCAGAAGCCAGCTTGATGGTTGCCACACTGACAGACTGGACCTCACCACACAGTGAGAGCCAACATCTTTTTTTGCCTCATAAATGGGACGGGGGCTCTCCTAGGATGCTAATCACTCATGCCATGATGTTGGAAACAAACCCTCACTTGCTGGAAAACCTCAGCAGGAAAATTTGTGAATCAAGAAGTACTAGACTTTTTCCTCCATGTATTCAGCACACCATGCTAGTTAATTAATAGAAATGGTCCTTTTCAAAATTTTTATTCCCATTTCCATACAGATACAGCTCAACAGAGAAGCTGAAAAAACCCACATCTAGTAAAAACCAAATGCAATACTATACAACACATCTAGTAAATACAATACATCTAGTAAAAACCAAAGATTTTCCAATGTTACATAGCGCTAATCATTTAGGTCGAAGAGTCTGGATAAACACGACATCAAGCTTTGCAGCAGTTCAGCTGTATACATAGCAATACAGTGCAACTTCCCACTCTGCTGACTTCCACATTTAGTCCAACAGCTGTGTTTATTGGAAACCAACTTACTTTTCTAACAGCATCTGAGCACCCATCCCGAGTCAGCCCACACACCTGGGGTCACAGAGGGATGCTTTTTGTCTTGCAGAAAATGTCGTGTGACTGCTGCCTCTGGCTGCTGGTGATGACCTGGGTGCTGCTGCCACCAATGACAGGTGAGCCAAACCTGCCTTTCCTCACTGCCTTCCTCCAGGCACCTTAGGTGGGCAGTGAAATAAGGGGGGAAACCAAATGCTGCCCAACAGCAGTGGGATCATGACATTGAGAGGTGTGTTAGGGCCAGATCCTGCATTTCCTGGGATCTGGAGCCAGCCCAGAGGAACAGCAAGGCAGATGAGGACCTTGCCAGGGCCCACCAGCATGGGTTTTATAGGCAGGGTGGGCTCAGGGCCGCATGGGTGCCCAGTGCTGGGTGTCAGAGCAGCCTGTGGCTGCTGCTGCTGCAGACCAACCTCTGATGAGTGCCCTCCACACCAAGTTCATCTTCTCTCCATTTCAGCCTTTGCCATGGAATGCCCCAAGATCAAGGTGGGGACGTGCAAGGACTGCATCCAGTCTGGTCCTGGCTGCGCCTGGTGCAAGGAGCCGGTAGGTCCACGTAGCCTTTTGTGCTGTCAGCTTCCAGCTAACAGGCAGTGGAATGGTCACCCTGCCCACTCAGCACTGCCTATGGTGGAGGGGGAAGACTGGTTGTTTCATGTCCTACATGGTGGATGGGGCCAGGAGGGATCTGACAAACAGGACACTTCAACCTTTCTCCATGAATACCCTGGAGACCTGGTTTGGGACCTGAGCTATCTTGTAATGAGTCAGTTCACTTCCTGCTCCTCTGATTTTTTTTTCACTGATGTTGCAACATGCAGAGTTTCACCAAAGCCGGTGAGCCAGACTCCATCCGCTGCGACACTACTGAGCAACTACAGCAGAGGGGATGCCCGCACAACAAGATTGAGTTTCCAGTCAACAACATTACAAGAACACAGAACAGTCCCTTAAGCAATGACATACAGCTGAGTCCCCAGGAGGTGCACCTGAAACTGAGGATAGGTACAGTCTGCTTGGCATTCCTAAAACCTTTCTGCTTGCCCCCAGGCTCAGCTGGGACATGGCACCACATTGCACCTGCATTTAAATCATAGAATCATAGAAAGCTTTCAGCTGGAAGGCACCCTTAAAGTTCATCTAGTTCAATCCCCCTGCAGTGAGCAGGAACATCTTCAAATGGATCAGGTTGCTCAGAGCCCCATCTAACCTCACCTGGAGTGTTTCCAGGGATGGGCCATCTACAACCTCTCTGGGCAACCTGTACCAGTGTTTCACCACCCTCAGCATAAACAATTTCTTCCTTTTCTTCTCAAAGAGAGGAGCATCCCGGCAGAGGGTGGGCAATGGGGCAAGAGTTGAGCCACAGAACAGCAGCTGATCCCAGCATCCCTGTCCCACAGGCCAGCCCGCTGTATTCGAGGTGAAGTTTCGCCGTGCTGTGGGGTACCCCATTGATCTCTATTACCTCATGGACCTCTCCTACTCCATGCTGGATGACCTGGCAAAGGTGAAGAAGCTGGGAGGGGAGCTGCTCAGGGCACTGGAAAGCACCACCCCTTCTCGCCGCATAGGTGAGTCTGTCTCCAGCACAGGACCGAGCACAGCTGTTTGCTGCTAGGAAAAGCTGCAGGGCTAGAGTGGGATGCGGGTAGTGGACAGCGTGACCTGTCCCCTGCCAGGCTGGAGAGTATGCCAAGGCAAGGGACATGGACCATGGGGGCCAGCAGATTGTCCATGCCCTGTGCTGCGGGGATGTCTGCTCATCCCTGCCACACCTGACCCTGACACTTCAGTCTTGGATGCCCTAGGGTTTGGCTCCTTCGTGGACAAGACAGTGCTGCCCTTTGTGAACACACACCCTGAGAAGCTGCGGAACCCCTGCCCCAACAAGGACAAGCAATGCCAGCCTCCCTTCGCCTTCAAGCATATCCTCTCACTGACGGACAATGCCAAAAAGTTTGAGAGTGAAGTGGGGAAGCAGTTCATCTCTGGGAACCTGGATGCCCCAGAAGGGGGCCTGGATGCCATGATGCAGGCAGCGGTGTGTGGGGTGAGTCCCTACGTCCACCCCACTGCTGACAGCTGTGTGCAGGTGTGAGGGCTGCAACCCGTGCTCATGGACTGTCCCTCAGGAGGTGGTTCTGCCCCTCTCCATGTGGGCTCTGGAAGCCCATTCAGCAGCAGGGCAGGTTACTCTGGGGAGCTACAAGAGAGTATCTTACCCCAGAGCCTCCTGACCCCTGGTCTCCTGTAAACCACATCCTCCATGCCCTCTGCCAGACATTGTGGCTTACATGAGACTTTGGCAAGGGCCATACCATACCTGCTGGCACTGTCCTCCCAGCTCTGCTCAGGGTCAGGTCTCCATGATGCTTTCAGGACTTGATTGGCTGGCGCAATGTGACCCGCTTGCTGGTGTATGCTACCGATGACGGCTTCCACTTTGCTGGCGATGGCAAGCTTGGGGCCATCCTGACTCCCAATGATGGCCAGTGCCACCTGGAGGACAACATGTACAAAAAGAGCAATGAGTTTGTAAGTACCCAGGGGCTGCTCAGCAGCTCTGCACCCTCAGCATCACTCTCTCAGGCAGAACAAATGTCACATAAAAAGCCTCTTGCTGAGACCACAATGTCACCATAATCATCATAATTTGGGCCATGAAACCCAAACTGTCCACCCTTCTTCTGGGGTAGGTAGGGGAGATCGCGCTGAGTACGGTGTCCCTCTCCCCACCTAGGACTACCCATCTGTTGGCCAGCTGGTCCAGAAACTTGCTGAAAACAACATTCAGCCCATTTTTGCTGTCACCAGTAAGGTGGTGGATGTTTATAAGGTAAGAAGACTTCAGATGGTCCAGGTGCCTCCTATCCCTCCCCAGGAGGACAGAAACAGCTGTGCACGTCCTCCTGCCACTGCCCTCTTCTATGCTGTCCCACATGGTGAAGCACTCACCTCTTTGCTCTCTATTGGCAGAAACTTAGTGAGATGATTCCAAAGTCAGCAGTGGGAGAGCTGAATGAGGACTCCAGCAACATCATTGAACTCATCCAGGTGGCCTACAATGTACGTGCTGGAGAAGGCTGTGTTTTGCCTGTCTGGCAGGGCTCAGAGAAGTGAAAGTTTTCCATCATGTGTCCTCACTATCAGTTTGGACCTGGGCTTTGAGTACAGGACATGCCAAGTTCCTCTGCCTGCAGCAAGCAAGAGGTTCCCGCCTCTATAGTGCTATCACCTGCCTTTCCAGAACCACCTCAGGCAGCTGAGACCCCAGCCTGGGGTGTCCCCTGCCCCTATCCCCTGGGCTTGGAGGGAAGCCCTGACCTGCAACCCCACACCTCCTTGCCTTGGTCTCCTCTTGGACTGATGGCACTTTCTCCACCATTTCCCCACAGAACCTCTCCTCACGGATCATCCTGGACCACTCCACACTGCCAGACGCCCTGGATGTTAAATATGAGTCCACATGCAAGAAGGGCAATTCCACCTTGTATGAAGAGAGAGGGCAGTGCGACAATGTCAAAATCAATGATGAGGTACATTCCTCCATATCAGAAACCCTGCAGCTTGCAAAGTTCCTGACGCTCATCCTGTTTAGCAGCAGGAACCCAGCCTGTTGTTCAGGCTTTCTGTTTACATTAATTTAATGCCAAGAGTGTCCAGAATGCTGCAAGATGGGGAGATCCTCTGTTGTGCTGGATGTGTGCTCAGCCTGGGGCTGATAACACCCTCATTGCTAAAGCTACCTGATGTCCTCTGGCTCTTCCCTTTCTCACTCTGCACTTCCTAGGTCATCTTCAAAGTGAAGGTCACAGCTAAGGAGTGCATTAAAAGCCAGTCCTTCACCATCCGGCCACTGGGCTTCACAGACACTCTCACTGTCTATGTGGACAGCAACTGCAACTGCAACTGCAACGAGCAGCCAGACCCAACTGCCTGCAGTGGGAAAGGCAGCATCATCTGTGGGATCTGCAGGTATATGCTGTTCCCCAAAGGCACTATTTCAAACTCTGCCAGCGCTATGGGAGCTGCTGGGCAAGGGCCATTGGGCCAAGCCAAGGGCTTGGCTCTTCAGCTTTGCACCCATTTTCTTACTCAGAGAGGCAGATTCTGTTCATGGAGTAAAGGGACATAATGAGTTCTCGCTTTTGTTGGTGGAGCCTCTGCTGCTTTCCTAAGGGCATCCACCCAGCCGTCCATCTATCCAACCATCCACCAACTCACCCATTGAGCAGACAGATTTCTATAGAAATCTCTCAAAATCCCTCTTCTGGGCTGCAGTTCACACAGGTCTTTAAGTGCAACTATTGTTTCAAGGCCCCTCAGTGACAGGAAGAGGAAAAGACTGGTTTTCTTTAGGAAATACTCAGATCTCCTCAGCAAGGGTTTGGAAATTATAAATATAGCAATAATTTCTGGGAACCATTTGGTGTTGTAAATACAACTCGGGGAACGGCAGCATTTCTGAGGTTTCCTCCCCATCAGCTGCCCTACTCCAGCATGGAGTTAGAACCAGCATGCCATGGTTGGTTTTTGGTGAGACTGTCCCAGATTTGCTCCACTTTGGCTGAAGCCTGAGGCCCACACATGCCTCACAGCTTTTTGTGTGGCCACTGACCTGTGCTTGCTCCTCTCCTTTGATGGCAGCTGCAGTTCAGGCTACACAGGGAAGAACTGTGAGTGCGAAACCAAAGGCAAGACCAGCAAGGAGTTGGAGGGCAGCTGCCGGAAGGACAACAGCTCAGTCATCTGCTCAGGGCTGGGAGACTGCGTGTGTGGGCAGTGCATCTGCCACACCAGCGATGTGCCCGGCAAGCAGATCTATGGCACCTTCTGCGAGTGTGACAATATGAACTGCGAGTTTCACAATGGCTTTCCCTGTGGTGGCAAAGGTGATACATCTGTGTGATGGCTTCTCCACTGGGGCACTGTTTAGAAACATTAAATTCCCAGGGAGATGCTGCCTTTCCCTGGCAAAACCCAAGTGGGTGGGTTTGGGGTTCTTGGGTCCCACCGCACCAGCCTGCAGAACCTCCTCAAGCATCAAGAGTGCAGGGTGGGTGATGCTCTCCAAGCACGTGCAGTGGGAGGATGACCTGGCTCTCTGTAGGATCTTGATCTGAAAGTTCTTCCCCCACAGACCGCGGGAGATGTGACTGCGGGGAGTGCAAGTGCACATCTGAGTACCAGGGCAGCGCCTGCCAGTGCAGGAAGTCGACGGACGGCTGCTTGAACATCCACGGAAATGTGTGCAGCCACCGCGGGGACTGCCAGTGCAACCGCTGCCAGTGCCGAGGGGGATACCAGCCTCCATTCTGCCAGGATTGCCCTGGCTGCCCCTCTCCCTGTGCTAGATACATGTGAGTGATGTGTGTGGAGATGGCACGGGGAGCAGTAGCAATCCCTCTCTTCTCCTGGGCAGGTGCAGGCAAGCCCTGCCTGTGCTTGGGCAGAGCCAAGCTGCAGTCAAAGCCAGGTAAGAAGGCCTATGCCCTTGCAGAGCTGAGCTATGGCTGCCTATTTTGCAGCTCCTGCGTGGAGTGCAAGGCCTTCCTGAGTGGCCCCTTTGAGAAGAACTGCTCACAAGCCTGCCCCAACATACAGGTGGTCAAGGAGTCAACAGGGGTGAGTAGGCAGTGCAGAGAAAAGGATTCCCACAACTGCTGGATCTCCTTCCGCATGGTCCAGGAGGATGGTGAGGAGTTATACACTGTCACCTTCGATCCTAACAAAGGTACCCTAGCCCTGCTCCTCCCGCCTCTCTGCAGGCAGGCTGCCGGCTCTGCCATGGTGGCCTTGCCAGGGGCTGTAGCTGGACCCTGTCTGTCTGCCCCACAGAGTGCCCAGAGCCTCCCAACATCGCATTGATCGTGGGTGGCACTGTTGCTGGTGTGGCCCTCATTGGCCTGTTGCTCCTGCTGATCTGGCGGCTATTGATGGAGCTGTTTGACCGCCGGGAATATCGCCGGTTTGAGAAGGAAAAGTCCAAGGCCAAGTGGAATGATGTAAGAGAGCCTGTTTATGGTGCTGTGGTGTTCTGGGATGTTCACAAACTTGTGGTGGGGACATCCTCTGCAGAGGCAGGCATGGGAGACCTGAGCCCTCCTCACTGGCTGGTTTTGCAACCTGGCTGGATTTTGCAGGATTCTAAAACATTCTATGGGCTCTTCTGCCAACACTGTCTGCACCATCAATGTTGGGGAGGGTGGGGCAGGTTATGCTCTGCTGAAAATCCAATACAGCACAGTAACATGGCCCTCTCATCTCTCTCCCTCCAGGCCGATAACCCTCTCTTCAAGAGTGCCACCACCACTGTTGTGAACCCCAGGTTTGATGGGCAATGAAGCAGAGCAGTGCCTGACAGCGCTAGGACCCTTTAAATAAATAAATGCCTCAAACTTAGGCTTCAAGCTCCTCTTCTTCATGCTGTTGATTTGTTCTTTTCTTCCAAGAGGCTGCTAGCATGTCAGGCACTGTCTGAGTGGCTGCACCATTCCTGTCTCTTGGTGCAGCACTTGATGGTTGGATTAGCAGAGCTGGGAGAAGGGAACAGATGCAGCTTTGCCATGGATGGGACTGCAAAGCAGGTCTCACAGGTGGGCAGCTTCTGTATTGGTTATTGACTGCCTCAGCTCTTGATGCTAACTTTGCCTTCTAGAAGGAGTCTCGGAAACCAAGCCCCAAATCCAGCTGAGTGCAGAGTTCTCCAGCTTTGATCTGGAATTTCAAAACTGCTATTTCCCTTCTGCTCTAGCAGGATCTACTCCTAGGCTACTCCATGCCTTCCCAAACTCTACCACTATGTTTGTACTGGTGCCTGAAGCACTCACTGCTGAGTTGGATGTGGAGAGTCCTCCAAGCTGGCAGTCTGCTCTGGTGGCTGCAGAGCAATCCTTTTTCTAAAGAATCAGCTGCTCTTTGGTGTCACTTCCCTCTCAGACCTACCACAGGCAAGGCTCTACTCGGGCTTCTACAGTCTTGGCTTACCTCTGCCAGGCAGTGAGCTTTCTGCACGACAAGGAGGCAAAGGATCAACTGTTTGAACTATGAAACATTGACACCGAGCACGTGAAACATTACCTGCAGCTCAGATCTCAGCCACAGCTTCTTCCACCACCCCCAGGGCTGGAATTCTTGCCTGCTCTGCAAGTGCAGCAGACACGCTGAGGGACAGGCATGCAAAAGACCCAACAGTACAGAAGCATTTCCAGCTCAGCACTTTTCCAAACCATGCCCAGCAGCTACTCGCTCTTTTGTTGTGGAGTCATTCCTATGAAATAGTGGTACAAATCTATACTTGCTTTAAGTCTGGGAATAGTTTGCATATAGCTGTATTAAGTCATATCTTCATTTGCCCTCTGAAGATTAATGTTAATAAAAATTCATATATAAAGTAAGTACTTCTGTCCTTCTAAGATTCAGGTGCAAGGGCAGCAGCTGAAGTGTTCATCAGAGAAACTACAGCGAAGTCCTGTCGTTGCTGCCAGCATCTCCCACAGAGTGCCCAGGAAAGATGGTGGCCAGAGGAACAAACTGCCTTTTACACTAATTAGCTAGAAATGACTTAATAAATGATGCAACCAGTTTGTGTCCCTGACCATCTGCTGGCAGCTATACATAAACCACTTTAAACAAGAGCGGCTGGACTGCATCAGATCAGGGGTTAATTTGGGCCATTTTGCTGTGCTTCAGGAGTGACTGTGAGAGTCTATGGCAAGGTAAGGAGAAGGTAAGTGTGTTAGATACTCCCCCTTAGTACTACTATCCCCCTAGTGTTTGTCAGATACTCCCCCCTTAGTACTACTATCCCAGCCTGCAGCATTTTTTGGCTCAAGGATCCTCAAGCCAAACCCTGTGCCTGGCTGCACAAGGACACCAGAGGCACCTATAAGTGCTCTGGGTAATGGATGCAATGCCCATTGCCAAGGATCCAGGCAGAAGCTATTGCAGACTAGCTGAAGATACTATCTCCCTGGTCACAAGCTGCAGATCTTACTGCTGGTGTAGTGTGTGCAGTACAAGTACAACCACATACATGCCTCAGAGGGCAATTAGAGAAAATCTGTGATGGATCCAGACTTTCTCAAAAAGAAATATGATCAGTAATTGCATTAGGCAGAAGTATATGCTAGGGCGTGTTCAAATGCCCAGAGGAAAAACAGTGAGGTAGGAGGGTCTTTCAAGCCCCTGGTCTTGCTTTAGTCCAAAGGCTTGGTGGTCTCTCTGTGGAGTCTTGCTTGAAGAAGTCATAGAATCATAGAATCATTAAGGTTGGAAAAGACCTCCAAGATCATCAAGTGACCATCAACCCAACACTACCATGACCATGAGACCATGTCCTGAAGTGCCATGTCTACATGTTTTTTAATGCCTCCAGGGATGGGGACTCCACCACTTCCCTGGGCAGCCTGTTCCAATGCTTAATCACTCTTTCAGTAAAGAATTTTTTCATAATATCCAATGTAAACCCCCCCCGGCACAACTTGAGGCCATTTCCTCTTGTCCTATCACTAGTTACTTGGGAGAAGAGATGAACACCCACCTCTCTACAACCTCTTTTCAGGTAGTTGTAGAGAGTGATAAGGTCTCCCCTCAGCCTTCTCTTCCCTAGACTAAATAGTCCCAGTTCCCTCAGCTGCTCCTCATGAGACATGTTCTCCAGACCCCTTACCAGCTTGGTTGCCCTTCTCTGGATCCACTCCAGCACCTCAATGTCTCTCTTATACTGCAGCGCCCAAAACTGAACACAATACTCAAGCTGTGGCCTCATCAGCACCAACTACAGGGGCATGAACACTTCCCTCCTCCTGCGGGGCACACTATTTTTGATACTATTTTTGATGCTATTTTTGATACAGACCAGGTATGGAACAGCTCTTTCCTCAGGCTTCAAGCACTCTCTCAGAATATCCTTTCTTAAGTTGTTTCATTTCCACCAAGATTAACTGAACCCTGTTTTCTTTAACTTGAGGTGATGAGGAAGCCAGCTGACTTTCAAGTCAAGATGTTGACTTGATTTTGTTAAGAGCAGAAGACAGCAGTATGGGCTGGGACACCCCACCCGGTTCAAGCAGCTGTCTTGCTGGCTGGGAGGGTGCATATTCCACCCGTTACTGCATGCAAAACCCACACCCAGCCCCTGACACACTGCATCACTTGAGAGACGGCTGCCGAGATGAGACAGAGATATGCTTGAGCCCCTGCAAAAGCTCTCTGGGTACTCAGTGTGCCAGTGAGCTCCTGTTACCCCAGGAGAGGGACCACCACCGCTCCTTAGGGGACAGGAGGCAGAGGGACTGCAGAAGCTGCTAGGATACATCTCAAGACAAACAATATCATCCAGCTGAGCCAACAGCCTGTGCCTTCACTTTTATTACAACCAGGAGCTCCCCTTACATTTAAGACACTTGTGTGCCAAAAGGAAAATTTCCAATATTCTTCAGCTAACGGGACCAGCCCCATAAGTTCTCCATGCAGAAGTTCAAGTCCCGTGCCAGCCACTTAATGAGTAGGTAGATGCCACCCAGTCCTGCTGTCCCCATGACAAAAAGCCCTCGATTAATTATCTGCAAGTATAAAGAGAAATCCTAGTGTAATCAGAGATTCGTTCCTATCCTGCAGCATCAAGCAATGTCTGCACACCTGCACCCACTAGAAATATCCCACCACCAAAGCTTCTTCCCTGCAGCTGAGCAGTGCTGGCATGCACGATGTGGAGCTCACAAGGCTCATGTCATGGGGAGGACAGGCACCACCACCGACCAACCTTTTTCTGCCATTTCCAACGCTGAAGAGCCTCATGGTAACGAATTCTGGTGAAGGTCACCTAGGAGGGTTGCAGGAGCACATCATGGTCTCAAAGCTAGCCAGGAGGAACTTGTGGTGGCTCAGGCAGTGGGGACTGAGGTGCTGGCCTTACCATGGTGTACAGTGGAACAATGGTGGAAGGCATGAGGGTGTGGAGAAAGTTGTCTATGTGCTTCCGGAAAATGAACCATGTTGAATTCACATGCTTGCGCATCTGCAACAGAGCAACAATCACCTCTTTGCAGGGCATCTTGGCAGAGCTCCCCTGAGTTTTTCTAGCTCTCCCACTGCCTGTCCTGGGGGACATCGCAGCCCCAGTGGCATTCCCAAGGAGGTCCTAAGCTAAAGTCTGCTGGGGTGAGAGCCCGACCAGAGTCCTAACAGGGTGCCACCACGTGCATGGTCCATGCGACCACAAGTCTCTGTGTGGCTCACCTACCTCTACGTAGTTGTACATGGCTAAGTCAGAGATTGCATGGTCATCTGGCACCCTCAGCCTGGAGAATTCAGGGAGACAGGCACCTGGGAGAAGAAAATTGGCAGCTCACAGACTGCTCCCCAGCAGAGTATCCAGCTGCCTTCAGCTGCAGAAAGATCCTCATTTGCTCTCTTTCCCAACCACCCCACTCACCAAAGTCATTGTGGTACTGGTCCATTAATTCATCAAAGACCAGACAATCTTCAAAGCCCTGGGAAGAAAATTAGAAGGTAAATAGAGTCTTACTCCAGCCCACTCTGCTAGAGATCTTGCAGAGAAATCCAGGAGGTTGCCTTTCCCAGCAGCCGGGGGCTGGACCCACCTACTAGGTAGCCCTCTGCCCTGTGGGAAGGCAGTGATGTTGCCCCATCCCCTTTCCTCCCTGGAGAACAGCCAGGTCCTTGTGAGCAGACAGATGGGAGTCACATCAGGCGGTGGCACAGGCCAGCCCATGAACTCTATGTAGCCACACTCTAAAACCAGGCATTTCTAGGTGGAAAGAGTTGGGACCCAACTGACACAAGCCCAGGGTCAGCCATGAACTTACTGCGTTCATGCCCTGTCCATAGAAGGGCACAACAGCATGCGCAGCATCTCCCATCAGCACGCACCGGGAATCAAGGTGGTAGGGGGAGCACTTCACAGATATCATGGCCTGGGCTGGCAGCAAAAAGTAATCGTGCTGCAACTCTCGCCTAAGGGAAAATAACAAATACTTCATTTGTGGGACTACAGGAGACAAGAAGAGCGAGTCATGTCACATCCAAGCACTGTCATCCTTGGGGTGCAGAAACCAAGCCTATTCACTAGGGTACTTCTGCTGAGAAAAGTGTGGAGGCCATAAAACCTATTTCATTAACTTCCCCCTGTGGACCAAATATTTTGTCTGCTGATATTAAGTTCTGCACACAACCTGACCATGAGTAAGAGTGTCATGGACATCTCAGTCCTCTTACCACAAGCAGTGGTGGATGGCAGTCCCTGAAGGAAGGATATACTAGAGGATATTTGAGTTTCTAAGTTTATATGAAGTCTTGTGATATAATCTCCTTAAGAGGAGAGGAAAGGACCTCACACAGCTGAGATCCTTCCTATCAGCCAAAAAAAGCCCATAACCGATAACTGTTGCAAAGCAGAAGCATAAATAGTGTGGGCTGGAGCTACCACCAGCTGCGGAGCTTCTCTCTTTGTAGGAAAATGAGGACATGCTGAATGGAGCCGCGGCCATTAGGAAATATGCTGGAAAAGCTGGTCCTGATCCTCACTGCCACTGGGGCCTCCAGGAGGAACAGAATGCTCCAGCTCTGTGCTGCTGCCCTTGTGCTCTTTGCCCAGCAGTGAAAGGGTGCTCACTGTCCAGGGAGCATCACACTGCTGGGAACTTCCTGCTCTTGTGTCTCACAGCTCCGATACTTTTTTTAGTCATACAATCAGTGCCAGACTTTGTTTAGTCAGCACAATGTTGGTTTGTTTCTTTTTTTCACCTATCCCAGCTTTTCTTAGTCTGTTAGCTAAAATCTCAACACTTGCACAACTCGGCTATCTGAGGAGCAGGAGTATCCACACTGCTAGTTTTGGCAAGCAACCCTTACCTTCACTCTAGCAGTCACTTTGCTCACCCACCTCTAATGTCAAAAACACACAGCTTATGAACAAGCTAATCCATCCCTTGAGTTCAAAACCTTTAACAGCAATAAAAAAGCAATGGGAGGTAATCTGCTCTTTGCTCCTGCAGTGGCAGGGCCTGGGCTGTGCCGCCAAGGGACAGAGAAGTACTTTAGTGTGATTCCATCAGAAAGTGCTGCAGGATGAGGCTGCATCCTGCTGCTGAGCCAGTGCACATTCCAGTGTGGATGTAATGAGGACCTCAGTCTGTTCCCTCCCCCCTCCTTCAGAGCTACAGGCCATGGAGATCCACCCCAACAGTGTTTGCAACCCATGGGCACACCAGCTTCAGTCTCTGTCATCAGGAATCCCATGCTGGGGGGAGATGTGTCTCCTGGCTTCATGGCACTATGTTAATGAGTGAGAAGGGGAGATGGGAACACTTACTCTCCAATGAGGGGAATGGCATCTGGGAAGTAGGTCTGGAAAAACCCCAGCACTTGCTTGCCTGTTGTGAGCTTCTCAAATTCCTCAAAGGGCATGAAGAGTGTGCAGGTGAAGGACTTGTCCTGCCAGCCAGGGAGAAGGTCAGAAAGAAGCCCGGAGGCTATAGAGAACACCTGGCACCTGGAGCAGCAGCTCAGGGCCCAATCTGTCACTTGGCAATCACCCTGACCCACCTGCACAGCAGGGAGAAGCACCTGGCCACTCTATGTCCTATGGTGGGCTTGCACACACTGGGGGCAGGCAAGGGGAAGACAGAAACAGACAGTGCATGATCTGCCAGCATGGGCTTGGCACACTGCCCTAGTACTCCTGTATATAGTTTATAACATCCAGCTGCAGAGAGCTGGTTTTCAGGAGGTTCAGGTGAGCTCAAATGTGTGGGCAGAGAGAGGTGGCACAGAGATCTCAGTGCTGTGAGGGGTTTTGGGGGTCCTGTCCTGCACCTTCCCTCCCCTGTCAGGCTATGGGACACCTGGCACAGGTTGGGGGTCCCTCCTGGCACCTGGTCAGCCCCTCCAGCCCATGCCATGTGCCTGCCACCACAGCCACCACAAGATCCATCCCATGCACCAAGGGAGAGTAGCCATGGGTTATCACCATGTTGGGCAGTGCAATCATCATGAAGGTGTTTCTTGGCCAGATATGGAGGTAGTTTGGTTCCATGGCAAACTGAAAGAGAAGGAAATGGACTTATGTCTCTGCCCTGCCCTGATTAGCTTCCCCAGCCCAGCTTCCGGTTCCTCGCCACACCAGCACACCAGTTCCTATCCTTTGTACCATGAGAAGACACAATGATCACAGTGCCCCTTTATGGTACCTGATGCTTCAGGGAGACACAGAGCAAGGGCGAGTAGGAAAGATGGGCAAAAATATGCCGGTATGTAATTGTTGATGTCCCCACAGACATGTCAGAGCTAGAGGTCTGCTCCAGGGCAGGCTCTCTAGGATTTTCGCAGCCAGGTACCAAGACACTGGCTCCCCTACTGGAAGAGGAAGAAGAAGAGATGTCTGTGGTCTCCTAGTAAAGTGTTACTCTCTTGGCTGAGCCCCAGGCAAGAAATTAGTTTCTCTAGAGCTGCAGTAGCAGAGCCGCCATGAGACAAGAGCAGGGTATCCCACCTGCAAAGGCAGTAGCAGCTCCCGGGACAGGCACACTTACATCTCCATCCTTGGGTGGGATGGTCAGCTCCATATAGCCATGAGGAATGTACTCGTGACTGTAGTTAAAGCGTGTTTGCCTCATGAACTGTTTTCTGACTGTTGAGAAGGCTCCATCGCATCCTATGATGAGCTCATAGGTGACTTCCAAGGGCTGCTGGTCAGATCTGAAAGCAAGAGAGTCCCTTGGATCAATCCTGCTGTAACTCCAGGCCAGCTCAGCGCCACTGGGCACAGTGGATCTGCCTTTTGCAAAATATTAGGGTCATCTCTAGTATTATTAATCTTCTAGGATGAGGAAAAAATGGCTTCACTGCTTGGGATCCAGTGTTAGAATAAATAATTAACCTGTAGGTTATCAAAAGCATAACTCTGCCAGATCTACGCAAGAATGCAACAGGCACTGTTGGGATAATGCTGCTATTTTGTAGGGCCTGCATCCTTAGATGGAGAGAGGGGCTTGACCAGAACTTAACTATGAAATGACGCCTTTAGCTGCCCTCCTTGATGAGCAATCTGTGCCTGAAAACCAGAGCTGGGGAGACTGTCAGATTGAGTCCCTGCACAGGTCAGCAAGCATGTGCCTAGTCTACTGCCAGTCTACTGGGGGGTTAGTGAGTTGCTTAAATATTTTTCAACCTGCCTGTGAATCCTGCTTTGATGTCTCTCCTTTCCAAAGCTGACACTAAGTTTTGCATGCTCAGGAATAAGAAACTAGTTTCAAACTAAGATTGCTCAATTGTTTGCAGTTTTATGAATGATTAAGCAAAAAGTAACTGAACACAGAATTTGATCCCAGGCTTGCACAGGGATTACCTTTTAATGGTTAACGTCCCCAGTTCTGCATTGCACCCCAGAAGCTTGTGTCCAAAGTACAGTTTAGTGTTTGAATACTTCTCAGCAGCTGTGAAAAGAAAAAACAACAATGTAGAGGCTTCTACTGTGACCCCAAAAATATTTCCAAAGGATCCCTAAATTATAGGGACTTTACCATTACAGCAAATAAGATTGGTGTGTTGAATGATGGCTGGCGGGCAGGACATACCAGTACTGTGTTTGGTCAGCTCTGGTGAAAACTGTTTAAAACGTGCAAGGAATCTTGCAAAGATTTCTTTCTTCCCTGCAATGACATGAATCATTGACTTGTTTCCACCATTGCTACATTGTGTTGCAGGATGGGATGAGGTGCCTGTAGTCAATGGGAAAATTAAGGAAATTTGGCCTGGACTGATTACATACTTTGAAACAGTGCTCCATTTTCTATTTGTCTCTGTACAATCCGAGGTTGCAGAAAATGCCATGAATCATGGCAAGGCTGAGGAAATATCTTGTGCTTTTGGCTGGTGAAGTGCTGGGAGCAGACACCAGTGCCAGTAGCAGAGGAGCAGAGGCAGCGCCCATGAGAGCAAATGCAGGAGAACTGAATGCACAGAAAGGCCTCGAGGGGACTTGTTTGAATATAATTTTGTGTCAGACAAGCAGCAGAGAAACAGCACAGATTTTCTTCCAAAAAACATGGCTAGTTCACATTTGCACTTTCTGAGAGCCTGGGGCCCAAATTCTCCTGTTCATGGTGCAAACCCTAAATCCTCAGGTGAACAGGGTGTAAAAGTGGTTGCAAACAGACCTGGCAGCCTACCTGTTAGCAGCTCCCTGTTTAAGTTTGCTCTGTCCACAGAGAGAATATACTGCAAGGCAAACAAACAAGGGGTTCAGGAGGCATTGCTAAAGGATGCTCTGCATGGCCAGATGAGAAATGTCACCCCCTCCAAATAGCTTTGTCAAAACCAAGTCACGCAATCCCCTTCCTGCTCACAGCACCCTTTCTAAGAGTAAACCCCAGTCTGTTCCTCACACAGAGCTACAAATGCCATCAAAGACTTATGCTCTGCAAAGCATCTCCGAGGTGGCAGCACAAGACCAGTACCTGGTTCTTCTTTCCATAAGGGATAGAGTACTTCTTCCCTGAAGGTGCATGTATCCTCCTTGCCCACATGGGAATGCCTTTGGACACAATCTGAAATGGAAGGGAACACAACCGAGCCTTCTGACCAAAACTGAGTTGCTGAGGGGAGGACACAAACTGCTGCATCCATCAACCTCTCGCACCACACTATAAGCAAAGCAAACTGCTCTCTGCCCGTACATTTCATGTGGTTATCCAAGCTACTGTGGAAAATTTTACAGGGCTGTCAATGCCAAGTCACTGTATTTTACTGAGATTACTTGCAAGTTCACTCTCATAAAAAATAAAGGAAAATTATTTTTTTATAGAATGGACATGAAATGTCCCAGGGTGCTGGACAGGGAAGGGGATGACAGGCAAATTATATTCTGGTACTGGGACATGAGCTGTCAAAGCTGGGCTCCTCTGCAGGGAGCCAGGGGACAGGAGATCCCACCACTGCCTACAGCTGGATGTTAAATGGTAGTGAGCACCCTGCAGAGGAATGCTGGGCCCTGAGCCAAGTGTGCTGTGCAGAAGTCAGCGTGCATGGATTACAGGGGTCAGCCCAAAGTTCAAGGTTTTATGGGAAAATACAAACGTGGGCATGTCAGTGGTTTTACCATCACATCCTGCTGCTACTCCAGCTCTTTTGGGAGTCTACCTACTCCTGCCCTGTTTGCCCTCACTATCCAGGAGGTGGATGAGCTCAGCAGGGAGGTAAACACTGGAAAATGTTGTCTGAGTGTTGATCTTCCAGGTAAGAACACTCTGCTACAAGCAGAGCCTAGCTACCTCGGGTTGGGTGCCGTCACCAGACTGAGGGAGATCCCTGTTGGCAGCTGTGCCATGAAGCAGTGGAGAACCAGGCTGTGGGCATGCAGTGGGAGAGATCTACCTCCACCGTCACAAAAGCAGAGCTACCTCTGTGTTGGTCTCTGTGCTTGGGGAGCAGAAGAGAGCCTGTCCATCACCAGCTGAAGTCAACAGCATTTTCACAGAATCACAGAATCACAGAATTGTTATGGTTGGAAAGGACCTCCAGGGTCATCAAGTCCAACCTTCTCCTAGCATCACTCTAACCACTACACCACTACACCAAATCCTCTCTAACCACTACACCATATCCTCAAGCACTGCATCTATTCGTTCCTTAAACACCTCCAGGGATGGTGACTCCACCACCTCTCTGGGCAGTCCATTCCAGTGCCTAACTACCCTCTCAGTGAATAATTTCTTCCTAATATCCAATCTAAACCTACCCTGACGCAACTTGAGGCCATTTCCCCTCGTCCTATCATTACTAATTTGAGAGAAGAGACCAACACCAGCCTCGCTACAACCTCCTTTTAGGTAGTTGTAGAGGGCAATGAGGTCTCCTCTCAGTCTCCTCTTCTCTAGACTAAACAAACCCAGTTCCTTCAATCGCTCTTCATAGGGCATGCTCTCCAGCCCTTTCACCAGCTTCGTTGCCCTTCTCTGTACCCGCTCCAGCACCTCAATGTCCTTCTTGTACTGTGGTGACCAAAACTGGACACAGTACTCAAGGTGCGGTCTCACGAGTGCCGAGTACAGGGGCACAATCACCTCCCTACTCCTGCTGGTCACACCGTTTCTGATACAGGCCAGGATGCCGTTGGCCTTCTTGGCCACCTGGGCACACTGCTGGCTCATGTTCAGCCGGCTGTCCACCAGCACCCCCAGATCCTTTTCTGCCAGGCAGCTCTCCAGCCACTCCTCCCCAAGCCTGTAGCGTTGCTGGGGGTTGTTGTGACCAAAGTCACAAAAAAGTTTGTTAAACCTCATACAATTGACCTCAGCCCATCGCTCCAGCCTGTCCAGATCCCGCTGCAGAGCCTTCCTACCCTCAAGCAGATCGACACTTGTGCTTAATTTTGTGTCATCTGCAAATTTACTGAGGGTGCATTCAATTCCCTCGTCCAGGTCATTGATGAAGATATTAAACAAGACAGGTCCCAAAACTGAGCCCTGAGGGACCCCGCTTGTGACTGGTCGCCAACTGGATTTCACTCCGTTCACTACCACCCTCTGGGCTTGGCCAGCCAGCCAGTTTTTAACCCAGCGAAGAGTCCTCCTGTCTATGCCATGAGCTGCCAGCTTCTCCAGCAGGATGCTGTGGGAAACGGTGTCAAACCACAGAGAGCCCATTACTGACATAAGATGCCAGGGTACCTGCTCTTCCATCCCCACGGCTCGGAGGGCTTGGCGTCCTCTGTAAGACAGGGCCAAGTTAATGCTTCTGCCATGGGTAAAGCTGGCCACCCGGATATCTGTGTGGAAAGAGCGGTTGGTTATGGAGACATAGACACCACAGCCTGGTGCAGTCAGCATTTCCCAAAATCCCTGCAGCAACAGCAGGCAGGGCAGTTGGGAGTCCCTGTCCCCCAACTTTGCATACAGAAAAGGCAGGTATCAAAAGACACATTCAACTGTCAGGAAGGCAGCTGAGGGGCTTCGATGGTCAATTGCCACCTCTAGCCTGCAAGAAGCAGCTGCAGCCAAGTGCTGAAAAGGGAACTCCGGATTCCACAGTGCCAGAGGGCATGTTAGCCCTAAAAGCTGTTTCCCCTCTAAGTGAAGAGAGATGAGCAATGAATGCCTGGCAGCTTCTGCTGAGACCTAGAGACTGATGTTTTTCAAGACACTGGCAGGTCACCTCCATAGCTGTTAAGATGGAAATGTCTCAGCATGGGCCTGTTCCTTCTCTAAACGGCCACAAGCTTCCCAAGAACTGTTATCAGTGAAGCGACAGAAACATTAATAAAGCAGTAATGATCAGGCTGAACTTACCTTCTCTGGCTTCATAAACATCAACATGGAAACCTCGTCTAGCAAAGAAACAGGCATTTAATGCACCCACCTACAAAGGAAGGATCAGGAATGGTGGATGGATGAAGTATTTCACTAGTAGATATATCACAGATCACTGCTGAAATGCATGAAGAGAAAGCAGTGGTCAGGGGATGCAGCTCAGCAGATACAGAAAAATCCTTTAATCAGGAACCTTAGAGGGCTTCTTTCTGGAGAGAAGTCCTTTTGCATCCCTAATTTGCCTGCAGAGCCTCCAAGACAAAAGTCGCCCATGAAAACTCATCATAAAACGTCATACCAAGTTCAGGGCTTGTTTACATGCAATGATTAATTGCAGCAAGGCTAACCCCTTCAGCCAGAGACAACAGGAGCTGGTCCAAGCAAGCTCTCTGCTTCTCTCTGGACTATATCTTCTTCAACAGAATTCAGGGTGCTGCAGCATTCCCATGGGAACACAGTAGGTGAAGTTAGACCTGTGCAAAAGCAACATGTTATCTCAAAAGGACAGCACACATATGTACTGCTTGTTATTTAAATGGATGTCTGTTTTTTTCCTGTTTAATTTCTGTCATTAATCACTGTCAGAACTATAGACTTACATCATCGCTCTTCTCCAATGGCACTGGGACCAAGAAGCTAATGGCCAAAAAGTTAAGAGAGATTTAGGTGCTGCAATGCTCCATACTGTCCTTTAGAGTCAGACCACTCTGCAAGTAACAATGGAGGAAAACCATTCCCAAACGAAAATGAGCTGAGGAAGGTATATTGTCTTAGCCTAATGCTTATTAAATCTCAGTCCTTACAAAGCATTTCACGTTAGTGGCTTGATTAAAGCCAGAAACAGCCAAGGGGAAGTCCAAATGAGGGCTGTTATTTAGTGTGCCATTGCTTCACCTTCCAAATCCCTTCCCCTGAGAAAAAGACTCTTGGTGGTGGGATTTATTTGCACACACCATTCAGGGCAAGTGCCAACCACAGAATGAATTAATTTAAGAAAAACATCCACCCCACACCCAAGCAATGCTTTTACAACACCGGATCCCTGGCAAATGCAATCACACAGCAGCCAAATTGTGTTTCCTACCAGACCACCACCGACAATGGCGACTCTTTTACCCCGTGGGCCACCAGGCTCCATCGCTGGGGCAACCTCTGGGTTGTAGGTCTTTACCACTGTGTCTTTGCTCCCTGTCCTGCTGCGTTGCCCTCGCCAGTGGGAAGGGGAAGGGGAAGGAAGTGATTGGCTGAGTCATGCCTGGGTTCTTCTCCCGTATTAAAGTTTAACTCCCAGCCCAGAGACTGTTGGTGAATCAGCCCGGTGGAGTGGCCAGTCACACTGAAGCTTTTGGTGAAGAGATGCTGATGTGGTGTTACTCAGCCAGGCATTGTTAAAAGATCTCTACTGAAAATTGTAAAGCAATTCTGCAGCTGCCTTCAAGGACATCTTAATGAAAAACACACAGAGCAGGAGGAGAACTTGCATCTGTCAGGCTTTTGCTGTTGCGTTACTGGGTTGCAACTGCAGAGGCACTGTGGGACAATGCAGAGTAACTCCTGGAGCCTCAGGAGCACTTTCCTGAGGGTAGAATGTGAACCTCACTGCTTGTCCAGGGGCCTGTCCCATCTATGAGGATGTTTTGGGGCTGTAAGGAGACAACACTGTGTGCAGCTTTTCACATAGAAAAAACACAGGGGAATGGTTGTAAGTTGCTCTTGGAGAGATTCCGATTGGAGTCCAGAAGAAAATTCTTTGCAATGAGAACAATTGAACATTGGAATAGTCTCCGAAGGGAAGTAGTGGATTCCCTTACCTTAGACAGTTTTAAGACTCAGCTTAACAGGGTGCTGAACCATCTCATTTAAACCGTAGTTTTCTATCTTGAAAGGTTGCACTAGATGGTCCTTGAGGTCTCTTCCAACCTGGCATTCTATGATTTCGTGATCTTTGGGAGGAAATGCTCTCCACAGGCAACATGGCATACAGTAAGCTTTTAAAGGGGAGGAGCCAGTTACAGGCTACTCACAATAATTAAACAGCAGATAGTGAAAATGCATACATTAAAACACACTACTATTTATTGCTAAACCTGCAATGTTCAGCCCAAAGCAGCAGATTTGTCTCAAAGGAGCAAGAACAAATCTGTGCACAAGCACAGCATCATTCTCCATTGCATATCCTGTTTCCTGGTGTCAGATGTTCTGGAGGGAATAGCAAGCAAGCACCATGCCGTGGTCCCAACCTGCAGTACCATACGAGGAGAGGACATGCAGGACAGGGTCAACAGATCCACAAGCATCCCCAAGCCCAAGCATAAATGGGACTGCTGGCCCTGGGCAGGGCAGGGGTCCTAGGTGGGGTTGGTTAGGGTTGTTAAAGGCCATTAGTGTACATAGGCCCTGGCATTATGTCTGAAGGAGTTTGCTACTGAAGGCCCTCCGTTGGGTTTCTCTGATCTGTGCAGCACTGAATTGATCCACACTGAGTGGTTCACATACACACAGCAAAGAAAGCAGGTCAGAGAGGGCAAAGAGTAAGGTAAGTTTTACATAGTAAATAAATTATTCATTAATTGTTTTCAGAGTGCAGACAGCACACCATTAGCTTCCAGCAGTGACAGTTATTTGGAAATATCACACACAGCACCCTTTGCATACTTGTCCTGCAGGCTTACAGAGTACTCCACCACTCTGGCTTACCAATTTGATAACAGCAATTTAAGGTACACAAATTAATTCATGGACTTCTGTGGATAACACAGCATAGAGTCATGTAACTAAAGCTGGTCTCATAATACTGCTTTCTGCACAACCAGCCTCAGCCATGGTCCGTGTACCTGCTCTGAGGGCAGGAGGCATGGACACGTGGGGAAGCACCTGACTTGTTGGTGGGTAGTGCTCTGTGGTAAATGGGCCACAGGTAAAACTTTCTTCTTCTAAGACGATACACACCAGCTTCTTGCTGCCAAATCTACCTCATTAGCAAGGGAGAATAGTTCTTGGCAAACCAGATTAGGCTTTGCCTATCTGTGCACATCTATGCCCAGTGCAATATCTTTTCTCCTAGGTAACCGTTCAAAAAAAAATTTAGGTCCCTGGGTTATCTGCATCAGGCAAAACCAATGTGAAGATGTTCTCCACTTTAAAAGTAGGAGAAGGTGGGAAGACATTGAGAAATTGCTACAAATTCGTAGTTTATCTTTTTGTGTTAAACACAACCAGGCTGCTGAGAGCATGGAACAGTATCACTTGATAGTAAGCATTTCCTCATAAATGAAAACAAAAAGAACAGAATAGCATGAGCTTGGATTAAATCCAGCCCTCTGAAAATTAGTGGGAAAAGTAAAGAAAGGAAAGTTGTTTGATTTATGTTGCGGAAGAAAGACATGGCAATATCCAAGGAAGGACCTCAGGATTTTTTTTTTTTTTTTTTAAACCAAGTCTAAACCCTGATTATCTGATGGAAAGACTGAAAAATAATGAAACAAATACACACAATTCCAGGCTCCTTAAATCAACTTCCAAATCTCTCCTTGAGAAGAAAACCTTGGGTAGTTTTGTAAATGAGAGATTCAGAGAGACTGGGAGTCAAAGCCCTCCTGGGGACTGTGGTTAGCTGGGGGTGGGCATTGCACTTCAACGTTCAAATCCAGTTACTGCAGGAGCAGATTTCTTTCTGTTCTTCTCCACTGAGAAATATTTACCCAAATGGTGTGTAAAGCCAGCTCACAGAGGTAGGGCAGAGTGGTGGTCTTCAGGAAAATCCAATGCCAGGATTTTGCCTTGCTGTGCAGGTAAGTTGCATTTGGATCATTCCTGCTCATCTTTAGTTCCCCAGATAAGTAATTACTGTAGGATAAGTATATCTGTGAGGGAGTGAAAACCAAAAAACACCAAGAGAGGGACACTTCAAGCTTATGAGGTTGGGCAACTAAACTGTCATTCAGGCGTGCTGGGTTAGTTTTTGTCATGCTCCCCAGGATGGCAACAGGTCCCTTTGCAATGAGCATTTCCTCAGTTTGCATATGACCCTGGAGATGGGTCATACTCCTTTGCAAGGGCTCAGATAACACTGGGTTAAGATTATTTCATGCCCAGAGGCTGCTGTGGGCTGCCAGGCCTGCAATACACTTTGGAATAGGTTTTCTTGATTATGTGAAGAGCAACAAAAAAACTTGGTGATTGCTTGTGGCTGGTCTGGACTTGGAAGATGAGAGGAAACAACTGAACTAGCAGAAATGGATGAGCACACTACAGATGCATGGTATGTTTGTTCTGAACATCTGCAGTCTTCCTCTTGCTTACTTATTGTACCAACAGTGTGC
The DNA here is from genome assembly GCA_013400335.1 of Eurystomus gularis. Taxonomy (NCBI): domain Eukaryota; kingdom Metazoa; phylum Chordata; class Aves; order Coraciiformes; family Coraciidae; genus Eurystomus; species Eurystomus gularis. Next base: position 12,988 of record VZZY01025189.1, on the reverse strand, counting down.
ACTCTTATAGACATTAGGCTGGCAATCAGACAGATTATTTAGGAACTGTTCAAATACAGGTTGACCTCAGCAATGCTATGGTCCTTGTAGAGGAGCACGTGCTGTCAGTATGTGGGCCACCTGCAACAAGAAAAATGGTTTTATTGTGTTTGGTAATAGCCAACGGCGCATGCTTGCTGCAGCTGTAAAAGGACAGGGTAGATGTGTTGGATCTCATAACTCATCGTGGAAGGTAGCTGAAGAAGAGGAATAAGACATCTTAAAAGCCATGACAAGGTCTTCCTTTGCTGTTTTCTGCAAACAGCTAATTGCACAGATTTTGGAAGCAGCCAAGAGATCTTTACTGGTACGGATTACAAACCCATATAAAACTGAAAAGCATGGAAATGTTTATCCCTTATAATCCCATTAGGTATATAATCTGTTCAGGAATTCAAATCCCATGCTAAAGAGGGCCATACAGATACCCCTGCCAGCAGGTCACCCATGCCTGAGGATGCAGCTGCCTCCATCCTGTCATGTTCACTAGGGCTTTGAAAGAGCCATATTACAGAAATAAAAGCTCTGTTTGCAGTGATGCAACAGTGAGTCCCCATGCCAAAGTCCCCAGATACCCCACTACACTCTAGCAATGTGCATTTTTTTACCAGCCTCAGCACATAAGAATTTTCCAGCACTGCTGCTTGGAAGCTTGTCTGCTTTCTCCTTGTCTGCTTTCTTGCTATCCCCTCCTGATGCACTCAGTCAGACCACTGCTTTCTCTTGGCTTAGATCCCTGCCCAAGGCCTCTCCTGCCACTGGCATTTGCATGTGCAGACTAGTTCACAGAATCACACTACTTCCTGTGTGTCATCTGCTCACACCTAGAAAGTTGACCAATACAAGCTCAGAGATAGCAAGGAAGGCATAGGCAAGTGAGCCCCTGAAGGAGCTGGCTGCTTACCTCTGCTAAGAGCTTGAGGGCTCTATGGACCTGGGGGCAGCCTGGGGAGAGGTCAGTCCATTTCGGCACTTGAAAAAACACCCCAGCTGCAAGCAGAGGCTTATTGCAAAGGCTCAGTTTTATTTCTGAGTACTCCCCTCCCTTTGTACCATTTTTCTTAGTGAGTGGTGGTGAGCTTTTTTCCAGGGATTTCTGATTAGCAAATGCCTCAGCAGTGTTTTAAGAAAATAAATCCTATTGAGAACCTCAGCCTGAATGTAAAACACATGCAGCCCTTATTTAGAAGGTGTCTGCTGGGTTTGTAAGGAGACCCAAAATGCAAGATAACAGCCACTACAGAGCGGAGCCATGCAGCATTGCTGGATGGTGGCTCTGTGTGGCAGGGGTCATCTGTAGACCTTGTCTGATACTCATGTTTATTCCACAGTAAGCAAGGGTTAATTACTCAGGTTATGGGACTGAGTGTATCAAATCACCACTTAACCCACCTCAAACCCATTGTTGCATTAAAGATGATATGCAGGGCTGGCCTTAGTGAAGAAGCATGAAGGCATGGGATTGTCTGATTTACCTTGCTACCCTATCTGTGCAGGAACGAAGGGCCAGAAGTTTACATTGTGGCTGTCTGTTTACTTACATGGGCAGGGCAGGGAGCATGCTGCCGGTCCAGTGATGTGCTGTGGATCTGGATGGAAAGCCCCCGTGGAGCACTGGGAGCACCCCTGTGGGAGGGTAGTGGTGGTGGTGGTGCACCGCAGATGGCCTGGGCCTGTCTGATTTCACAGCCAGGGGAGCAGCAAACTGCACATCCTTATTGGAGAGAGACAAAGGGTGCTTTGTGAAACCTGTGCCCCCATGGGAAGGGTCTCTGGCTGAAAGGTTGGGTTCCCACTTGGCTACCCCTTGGTAAAGGAAATCTTTCAGCATGTGTCTGAAGATGGGTCATGCAAGCTCCAACATAGAAGGTCCAGCAAACTCTTGGTGATTTCACATTTCACCTGATACTCAGAGGCACCCAGCCACCAATTCCCTCAATTTATTCCACCAGTCTAAGTCAGGGAAATGCACAGGATGGCCTGGGGAAGAAGGTGGAGACCTGGAGGATTCAACCTCTTCCTCTGCAATTATACATGGAGTCCTCCACAAAAAGCTGTGGATGAGTCCACTGGCTCTCCCAGCACCACTGTCTGCCTCAGGCATTTCCCTCACGGTGAGCAGGAAAGAGTATTCAAAACCGGAAACTGCAAAGTTTAAAGAAAACAGAAAAGAGCTTCCACAGAATCACAGAATCACAGAATTGTTATGGTTGGAAAGGACCTCCAGGGTCATCAAGTCCAACCTTCTCCTAGCATCACTCTAACAACTACACCACTACACCAAATCCTCTCTAACCACTACACCATATCCTCAAGCACTGCATCTATTCGTTCCTTAAACACCTCCAGGGATGGTGACTCCACCACCTCTCTGGGCAGTCCATTCCAGTGCCTAACTACCCTCTCAGTGAAGAATTTCTTCCTAATATCCAATCTAAACCTACCCTGACGCAACTTGAGGCCATTTCCCCTCGTCCTATCATTACTAATTTGAGAGAAGAGACCAACACCAGCCTCGCTACAACCTCCTTTTAGGTAGTTGTAGAGGGCAATGAGGTCTCCTCTCAGTCTCCTCTTCTCTAGACTAAACAAACCCAGTTCCCTCAGCCGCTCCTCATAGGGCATGCTCTCCAGCCCTTTCACCAGC
>VZZY01025189.1:0-10153 GCA_013400335.1 Eurystomus gularis | reverse complement strand
AGGCAAAGAAGGCATTAAGCACCTCAGCCTTTTCCTCATCCTTGGTAACGATGTTCCCCCTTGCATCCAGTAAAGGATGGAGATTCTCCCTAGTTCTTTTCTTGTTGTTAATAGATTTGTAAAAACTCTTTTTGTTGTCTCTTGCAGTGGTGGCCAGGCTGAGTTCAAGCTGAGCTTTTGCCCCTCTAATGTTCTTTCTACATAACCTAACTAAATCCCTATACTCTTCTTGAGTAGCCTGCCCCTTCTTCCAAAGGTGGTAGACTCTCCTCTTTCTCCTAAGTTCCGCCAGAAGCTCCCTATTTAGCCAGGCCGGTCGTTTTCCCCGCCGGTTCGTCTTACGACACATGGGGACAGCCTTCTCCTGGGCCTTTAAGAGCTCCTTTTTGAAGAAAGTCCAGCCTTCCTGGACCCCCTTGCCCTCTAGGACTGTACTCCAAGGGACTTTCCACCCAAAGCAACTCTCAGAGCAGCTCTAACATGAGGAAGAGTCAGTACTGCCTGCCATTTCCACAGCAAGGTCACCCTAGGGCCGTGAATGACAAAGCCAGCAGGGCCCTCTGCACTGAAGGTGGCCTCCTGGGACATCAGCACCCTGAAACATGAGAGCGAGCAGCTGCTGTCAGAGGCTTTCTGTCTGGGGCAGACATTTGGTCCCAACAGGTGCAAAAACGTGTCAGCTCCCTCCAGCTCATGAGATGGACTATGGGAGATGATTCCATTTCCTACCCCTCCGTTAAACCCAGGGCTTGGGGTCTTTTAAGCTGTCTGTTGCTTTTGCAAATAGCACGTAGGAAAGATGCAAGGGCAGCAGAAGTGTGGGAGTTACTTTCTCAGCAGCCAACAACCTCATTATCTGAGAAAAAGAAAACAAATCTTTCTTACAGCACAGGAAAAAGATATAGTTAACCTGAAAATGGAGGGGTAGGAAGAGTACAGGGGAAGTTTTTGCAAAACTGGAACATCCCCTTCTCCCCAAAGATCAACTGTTCTTGCTTCTTAGGATATAAATGCTACAAAGCAGATCTCAGAAATACATTTTTCAAAAGCCCTTAAGGACCCTAAGGTGCTGTATCACCTTGTTCAAAATAGCTTAGGAATTGAGCACCTAAGGATATGTTCAAAATTTCCTATGTCTTATCAGGTATTGGACATGTTTTGGAAAAATCCCTATAGGAATTTACACACAAAAATATCGTTAGGATCTGTTCCTTCAGAGCTCAGTAGCCATTGCTTTTCAGTAAGGCAGGAACTAAAGTAGTGGGCCTCCAAGTACAATCACAAAATCTGTGCTCCAGCTCTAATCCATTTGAAACTGTCAGCTCAAATTTTACCGGTTACAGGATTTGTAACACAAATACTGCCCTGATGTTTGCAGCAAGGGGACCTGCAGCAGCAGATGCCCAGTGTAGATGTCTTCCATGTATAGTCTGTTCAACTGCAGGACAGATAATTTTCAGAGCTGGACTGAATCCTGTTTTCTCTTGTGGAGGAGACATTCTTCCATTGGGTCCTGTCACAGTGCTCATCATGGTAAAGAGGCAGTCTGTGCTCTGCTCAGTGACAGTCTTCTAGTGCAGGGGGTTTCAAGATGTGCCCAGCCATTAAACATTCCAGATTTCCTGCATGTTTTTCCCAGGCCCTGCACCCTTCCCTGGAGGATCAACCATTGCCTCATGTGAGCAAGGTTGTCCTTCAGACTCCAGTGTCATTACCTGCTGTGCATGCTGAAGCAGGGGAAAGCTGGCTCCAGCAGGCTGTGCAAACACCTTTGGTGGAAGAGCCTTCAGCATCATGTTCTGCATGACGATCTGGTGCATCTGAGCATTCTGCATCAGCATCATCTCTACCATATCTGGGAAAAAGTCACCCCAGGGAAGAAAGTAAGAGCTTTATCAGCAACTGACGAGCAGCAGAGGCATCTTGGTAAGAGGTGCCCTCCAGCATACTGACTGGTCACTGCAACCAAGACAGAGCTGCTGAAAGGGACATGTGAAGAATATTACCATTGTTTGTCCAGGCAATGCAAAATGAATGTCTATGAATAAGACTGTTCATACCAGCTTTACTATTTCTTCTCCCTTCTGCAAGAAAGCTGCTGTAGAGCATCTTCTGTCTGTTAGTTTCCCTGCAAGCCCACCTCTCTGGCTATGCTGACTGGCAAGCTGGAGAAGGGCTGAGCAGTAGAGCTCTCTCACTTACTACAACATGAACTAGCTCATTACAGTGCTCTCCATTGCTTCTGCTCAAGATCATTGCTTTCCATGTGAGAGGTTTCTCAATTTTATGTGATATCGTAGTGCCACCTTGAGAGTCCACTGCATGCCCATCAAGTCTGCTTACCTCATCTCTGGGTCCTAACACAAAGAACCTCTGCAGTGGAACTAATTGCTTGGAGGGGGAAGGAAGTGGCAGGGGGAGAAGAAAAAAAACTCGAGACAACTCTCTTTTTTTTTAAAACTAGTCATACCAAAAGTAATTTACGTATATCAGCTTAAGAAAAGTCATGCATGAATTGGGACTATTTTGTTTATGAAAATAAACTCTGATTAAAAAACCTAGACACTTAAGAAAGAGCTGAGAAATATTGCAATTTCATGACTGAGGATTTCTCTGTGAGATGAAGAAACCTTTGGCTGAAGGTTGAGCCAGTGAAGCCATCCTAGGTTTTTGTTCCTGTATTATTTCACAGTAGCATCCACCTATGTTTAGAAATAAACTCTTTTTATTGGCATTGCACTATATTTGGAATAGCACTTTTGACTGTTCTCTCTTGTTTCCAAATATGGGGCATAATAAAATCCTGTTCTGAGGAAATTGAAGAGCAGGTTAAGAGGGAACAAAATAATAAAAACAGATTTTAGATGCCTGTTTGTTAATTTTGGAATCATGAGTGTGTGTGAGTTTGACTTTGTTTGTATTACTCAGTGCCTTGCATTGAGCTGGTTTGCTTTCCCGAGACTCTCTGGCAGATTAACATGGCTTTGCTGAGTTATAGTGCCTTTTTCTTTAGTTTTAGCAGCAATAGTTTTTCTGAAAGCTTCTCAGAAATAGTATCTCATCCATTTATGGAGTGCAATCCCCACAGCTCCAGCGGCAGCCTGATCATGACACAGCACATCACTAACTAGCTTGGATGCTGTCCCTTGCCCCCTTCCACTTGCTGTGGCACCTTGCCTGCCCTCTCTAGGCCTGGTGATGGGAGCTGACTGGTAAATGAAAGGTACAATACCTTCTCTAATGCTTCCAGAGCGGGGGGCTGCAAAAGGCTGGGCTGGGGGTATCTGCGTGATCAGGGGAGGTGGCTGAGGTAACTGCTGGATGATGGTGGCAGGCTGAGGTGGCATCTGAAAAAGAAAGGAAAATGGAGAAGTCAAGGTTGGTTTTCACCAGCTCCATCATCTCTGGGAGGGCAGAGCAGTGGGTATTGTCTGCTTGGACTGCAGTAAGGCTTTGGACATTGTCTCGCATGGCATCCTCAATGAGAATCTGTTAAGGTTGTGGGCTGCATGAGCAGACAGTGATGTGCATTGGAAACTGGCTGAATGGTCAGGCTAAAGTGTGGGCAATCCTCCCACTCCTCTTGCTACCTTGTTCCTATGGTAAGCCATTCACACTGTTAATTTTGTGCCTTCTTTGTAAGATTATTTCCCTTAGATTTTGCCTGGCGCAGTAAGGGTTCCATACAACAGCACAAGGCATATCTTCCCTTTTGGTGGGATGAACGTTGCCCACAACTCCCAAGTGGTTATTTTCTCAGATTGGCAAAGTGCTAGCAATGTTTCCAAGGAGAGAGAATCCTTACAGCCTGCTGGATAATCCTTGGTGGTTCTGCCTGGGAGGCTGGGAAAGGTATCTGGTAGACATGAAGGGGGACATCTCTGTGGTTATGAGAGTAGTCTCCAGCTGGGGCATGAGGCTGTGAAAGCTCTTCCAGAAGATGCCGCTCCTGCAAAATCAAGTTATCTTCTTAAAGAAAACCTCATTACAGAAAGGCAGACATTACCATTATGCTCTCTGGACTTAACGGGAGCTCATAACAGGGCACAGCATTGCTCACCAAAACACTGCTGTAGAAACATCCACCACTGACAGGCGGACCACAAGTGACCGCTGCAAGAAGGGAAGCACTCAATCAGTGCCCGTGCAAGTATAAAGAAAGTTTTTCTTCTCATATATCTTGAAGCCATACAGTTTTCAGTGCATGAAAAATGAAATGGAAGAAAAGTGAAAAACAAACGGCCATAAGTCTGGGAAACTGTTTCATTAATGGTTGGTACCCTCCATAAACTAGGAATAAGTAACAGTTACTATTGTCCCTATTTTGGCAACATTAAAAATCCCTTCTTTGCATTTGGCATGACCCCAGAGAGCTTATGATAAAGCAGTTCAGGACAAACAATCAACGTACCAACTAACTCAAGTGAGTGCAAGCTTTGTTAGCTGTAGTGAAGGAAGACATGCTGCTCTCCAGCTCCTTTCCCTGATTAGCTGGGCCAGCCTCTATACTGCAAACCAGCAGAGGACTGAATACTACCCACCCCAAGAGGCAAAGGACAGGAAAAAATTGAATCCCTATCAGCAGTGGATGTGCAGATAACCCAGCCCTTTCTGTTGTTTGTGTCTGCAGAGAGGGCTCTTACCTTAAGCTCTTGCAGGAGATTTTTCCTTCGCCTTAGGGCATTTTGGAGCATATCCTCACATCTGTTTCCTGAAGGAGGAAAAATCCATTATCTTCTCAAAGGATCATAAAGAGAGAGCTATTATAGTACCTACATGATGAGATTCATTTTGGAAAATGTTTTATAAGATAGCTTGACTTCTTCCAGAAAAAACTTTAGACTATTTTTTTTGTCAAATCCATAGATAATGATTTTATGCCATGTGCAGACACAGCTGTTTAGCAGTTCTACAAAGGCACCTTTTCTGAAAATAAACTTTTCAGATTACTCTCTAAAGCCCTTTTTAACCTCCTGGCTTAGAAATTCATTTCAGCCTGAAATTTTCTAGATATACTCTGTACGTGCAGAGTATGATCGTGCAACAGGTATAAAAACGTTTGTGGTGACATATCAAAACAAACTCAGTTTTGAGTGTTAACTATTCTGTTTCTTTTTTGTTCTGAATCAACTTCCTTTCCTGTTCTTCCCACATACATCTGATTTTTAACACAGTGGAAATTAAAATAAGAAGGAACATTTTCAGATACTTTGAATGCATACCTGGCATCTGCTCTGAAAAGCATCACTTTGTATTTTGACACTCTAAGTTGTAAAAGGGATTTTTAATTTTTGGCCACAGCATTGAAAGTTTCCAACTGTTTGTGTATCAGCTCAATGAATGTAAGTCCAGAGTACAATCTAGAAATATTACTGATCTTCTACTGGTAGTCCTTAATCCATAGGTAATATAAACACTGCATGTGCCATCCAAAGAAATGAATGCACTGCACATAGCATGCATAGCTTCCATGGGAGCATTGTTTGAACAAACTATTTGTACATGAAACATCATAGCAGTCTTTGAAAAGGTTTGATAAAGACAAAAGTTAACCTCCCTTATTTATCAACATTTAGCTGATTCGCTAGCTTGTATAGAGAATTGTCTAAACTTGGGAAGTTTCATGAGCATGCTGTGATTCCTGATGTCTCTGCCCAAACCAAAGTCAGGATGTAATTGCACATGCATGGTTTCCTGGTTAAATGGTTTCCCAGCTCTTATCAACACAGTCCTCAAGACCAACTCTCTCAGTATAACAAATTGTTTTATAAGCTGTCACATTTTTTTTACACTGGAAGGCACATTCTTGTCTGCACAAAGCTGTGTTGGTCAGCTTCTAAGGTGCAAAGCAGCGTTAGTAATGGAGTATTCCTCCTGCCTGGACCCTCAGAGACACACAGATGTTCTAACAACTCCTTTTCAGGATCTCCACGGCCAAGCATACAGCTGGACGGCAACAGAGACTTACTCCTAGGTATAGGAGCTAGGACAAATAGGATCACAAGCTGAACCAGCACCCACAGGTGAGAGGCTGCAGAGGACATCTGGGCAGGAGGCCATTCTAGTGTCAGTGCTCAGCTGGTTGATTATTTCCCTTTGTCAAAAAAAAACCCAAAACACCCCCCAAAAAAACAGTTGAAGTAATCCAAAATATAAAGTGTAGATAGCTACACAGTAGAGCAAGCCCATTCTCCTTGCATCAAGGCTGCTAAGATTCACCAGCTTTGTTAGGACAGAGACTAGTATACACTCTGACATTACTGCACAAGTTTCACTGGAGCTTGCATTTTTGCTGCTTCCAATCCCCAGGGTTATATACAGATTTAAATACCCATGCTGCGCTGGTGCAGCCCTGACCCAGGTTCAGAGTTTCCCTCCTGCCTTCCAGATGATGTCCCTATCACAGAAGCCAAGATGGGGCAAGTTGTAACTACCCAAATGCCCAACCATGAGCATGCAGCTTTTAGGGAGGAAATGTGATCCTCTGGTGTGACCTACTGAGGAACTCATGCCTGAGAACATCACTAAGCTCTTTCTATATTATGTCCATAATTAGAACAAATGCTTCTCTTTTACTTTCAGCTGGGAGAGGTGACTCCATCTTCTGTAGGTTCTCCTGTTCATTTTCTAGTCTCTGTTGGTAGAACCACAACAAGAACTGGTTATAAGTCAGGCAACAAAGATGACAACAATTTCCAACTCTGCCTTACAGGCATAGGTTTGAGATGAAGGAAACAAAGCAGAAATGGAGACAAGCAGCACTTCTTAACAGCTACATCACAGCTAGTGAAATAGTCATAGAATTTGAAATATCTCAGTACAAATCTAGTTACAGTAAGAGAACAGTCATGCTTCCAACTGGCCAGGCTATCCTGGACCTGGAAATTGATAGCATGGAGAATCAGGAGACTTATACATCATTTATTCTGTAGGGCAGAGAGCTGGATTATATGAAGAATTTTATGCCGGATGGTTTGGGGTATTTGGTGCACTAATGGGACTAAATGGCCCTGATCAGCCTCACCTGAGCTTTCATCCACATCTGCCATTCACGTGCCCAGGAACCCCTTTAATCTCAGCTCTAGGTCTTCAGTTCTTACCTGAGCAATACTGGATGAGTATTTTGTCTGTAGTTCAACCATAGCCATACCTGTGACCAGCCATGGATCAAATTAACCCTGATCCCAACCTGCAGACTCTTCCCAGGTTGGCCTTGGACCTGCCTCATCACTATGAGCTTGCCTGATAGATCTGAAATTGTGGCTGAACCTGGCCACCATCTGGATGTCGGATGTGCTGAGGGGAGAACCCTGGGTGCATTAGTGCACAGTCTCACAACAAAGAACTATTAGGATTCTGTGTGGCATTTCATGTGCTTCTAGTGAAGGTCTGCCCATGTTTCACCAGGCAACATATCTTATGTGAAAGTAAACACAAAAGAAGGCATGAAATTGCCTTAAACAATCAGAAGTCCTCTTTACCCCAAATTTACTCCTAAACTTTGCCTGTCACAACTCAAACTGATTTTGAGCTAACTGGTGACATCTTCCATAAGATCAAAGTCACCTTAAACACTATTCTTAATTTACTGTAGGTCCACATAAACCTGTACAATGTTATTTAAGAAAGGGACAATGACTGTAGCACCACTACACATTGGTCTGCCTCTGCTTGCACGAAGGAAGAGGTTCCTAACTGACCACAGATCCTCCTTGTATCTCAGCAGAAATGCAATATCTAAAATACAATGTTAATGCTTAAACATGCAAGACAAAAAGCAGAGCAAAGAAGGCAGAGTTATTTCCTTACCTTTTCCAGGACTTTGAGTTTCAGTCGTGTCAGGTGATCCACCACTGAAGGATCTATCATTGTAGTAGTCTCCTGGAAGAGCAGGCAGGCAAAAACAGATTAAAAAGATAAGCAAAGGCAGACAGGTTTTCAGTGGTCTTTTTTCCCTCTCCATGATCTTCAGAGAAGAATAATTCCATTAGGAAAAAAAAAAAGAAAAAAAACAAACAAACAAACAACAAAACCCAAAACCTAAACCAAAACCCAACAAGATTGTGAGCAATTGAAGGAAGAAAAGCTTCAGATTCACTCCCAAATAAAAATCCGTACAGATGTCCACTACAGTGTCAGAGACACAGCTTTTACTGCCATTCATCTCAATACATTTTTGTGCTGCAGGTTGTGATGGTCAGAAGGGTAACTCAGGGTGAATACTTGACTGTTCTTAATTGTTGCTAGCCTTTCCACAGCAGTGTCACTGAACTTGGCCTTCTGTGTTGTTAGTGTCTTCTAAGTAGCTCAGTTTTGTGTCTGTAACCTGGTTGCTAAGTTTGTAGTGTCAATCCACAATATAAACAATTTAATCTCCAGGTGTAGAAGCTTATGTACCTTTTGTAAAGCAAATGCCCAGCACATTAGTGGACAAGAAAAAAAGAAATAAAAGTCGATGGTTCTTTAACACAAGCCCAATGCTAGGGGTCAGATTATTATCCTGATGATTGATAGCTGATAGTAATGTTTATCCCGCTTTAAGGGACCTGTACACTTTTGACAAAGCCCTTCATATGAGTTTTCATCACCAAATAGTAGCTAAAAACTCAAAAAATTAAGGAGCATAGAAGGAATTCACAACCAGATCAGCAAAGAGTAAGGAGGCTACAGTATAACATGCTTCTGCTTACCATCTCCTAAGCAACCTATAGGGTGCCTCCCTCTCCCAGCAAAGTCCTACCAGCATGAAAAATGGGACGTTTGTCAGTGACATCTATAAAAAGAATTCCAAGGCATGAGAGGGAAGCCAAGTAACAGATACATACTCTCAGCATCATATTTTAAGCCTGGTTCTGTTCCTCAGAATAGAAAGTTACAACCCTTTCCTTACACGAAGGACATAGCAGCTGAGCCACTGCTGGCAGCTGGAGCAGCTGATAGATGCTTGTAGGGAGCTGTGTGGGTCACAGCTGGAAGAGGTGATCTGTACTACTCCCACACAGCATGTGTGCAGTCTGTCCTTGAAAATACACAGGCTGCTAGTCACTGGGGAGGTTATAGAAACTGAGATGTCGGATCCCAAAAGTAGCTGTGCTGTGTCAGAGCTGGGGCTCAGCTTTCTTTGACAATGCTTATTTCTGAATGCTACAAGTGACAGGGCAGAACAGAAAACCCTTTCACCTGCAGGTGGTTTTCCTGAGAAACAGCTCTGTGTACATTGTTGTACTTTAAAACCCCAATAGATTTTATTCTCCTGTTATCTCTAACGTCTTTGATCCCTTCATCCTTTGGGCAGCTGCAAATAGCTTTTGACAAGAAGTTTTCTAGTTATCTTAAACGTAAGCATAAGCCTGGTTATGCAAGTAAACTGCATATTTTTATGCATATTTTATGCAAATAAATATAGTTTATTTAACTGTTAGGAAAAATAAAAAGGATTGCATTTAGACTCTTTTAAATCCAGATTCCTGAAAAGTGTATTGGAAATCTTCTCATTTATTATGTTAAATTTATATGACTGTTCTCCATGCACTTTTTCTATACCATTTGCAACTTAGAGTCATAGAAATATAGAATGATTTAGTTATCATATTCCCATTCAGATGTTGCTTTTCTAAGCAAAAGAATCTAATTTGTCCTCAAATAGCAGGTTTTACTTATTGATCTCATAACTTGGCTGGGAAGGTACAATGCCAGAGCCCACATGGACTGCTCTCATACACACCTCTTGGCCTCTATTATCAGCCACTCTCAGAAGATGCTGCATCAGCTGCACCTTTGATCACACCATGGTTGTATGTCTATTTGTACAGTCTCATGTTTATCCTGGTTGATTTTCTCTGTACCTGTGGTGGTTCAGTAAAGCTGTGGTGGTTCTGTCCCTGCTGGGAGCTGAGCCACATGGCCGCTGCCGCTGCACCTCCTCAAAACCGCCCCTCTGACATGGGAAGAACTGCAGGAGGGCTTAGAGGTGCCTTTGCGAGTTGAGATAAGGAGAGTTTAATACAGTAACACATGAGAAACAATCAGAACAACAGCAATAGCAACAACGAGCAAAACAATGTACAAAACCAAATTATACCAAGTGCACAGACAAGGCAGGGCAGTCCCAGCCCCTAAGCACACCCCCTGAACTGGCCCAGAGCCCACGCTG
>VZZY01025188.1:10158-20562 GCA_013400335.1 Eurystomus gularis | reverse complement strand
GGCCCACAGGAACCTATGGTAGATTCTTTCAAAGAAGATGTCTGAGGGCATGCTGCTGAGTTCACCGTTGGCCTGTGTGATCAGGCAACTGATGGCAACATAAAATGATGATGGCTGAACCAGCACAACAACGTGAGAGGGCAGGACTCCCATCCAGAGAAGGGTAGAAGACCTGACTCTGCAGGATACTTATGGCCAGAATTGTTTCTGAATTCTCATTTTCTCCTGTGTTCTCAGGTGATCTTGATGTGCAAAGTGATTTTGATGCCCAGAGGCAGGCTGAACATTGAGACTACCAGGCAAAGATTTTCTAAATGAGGAAACTCAAATTAGACCCTTTGATCAATATTCAGATGCTTGTTAATGGCAATCTAAAAATTTGTTCAACTTGCTTGATGAGGGCAACTGCAACCATTTCTCTCTGATATCTCTGAGCATCTAAACTTATATAATGATGCACATCAGTGCTGGACAGGCAAGCTCTGTAGGCTTGTGATCAATGCTGGCAGTGAGCCAGTACTTATGCACAAATTCTGTGGACAACGCAAAGGACACTTTTATAAACTTAGAGGCATACTTTATTTCTGTTTAAAGAAGTCTCTTTCCAACTATGTGTACCATTTTCCAGCCTCCTATCTCGCCCATCTCTGAAGTCCAGCTCGCATTCCCATTGTGCATGCCAGGGAGACTGGCTGAGACTTAACCAAAGCATCAGGATAGTGAAGGCTGGCTGTGAGGATGAGGGGAGGAGGAGATAGCAGTGGTTCCAGTTGTACCATATATATGGAGTGAGTTCCCTTTCATTACTAAAAGGGTTTTTCCAAACTTACGGATGGATTCTTCGGCTAGAAGCCTTGGTGGTTTGTTCCATTTTGGAAAGGGATAGGAGGGACTCTCAGAATGGAGGACTGGAAAGTGAGAGACTTCAGCTCTCTTCATACACACTGAACCTTCTGCAGATCCATAGCCCCAAAATGCCAGTAACTCCCTTCCACCTTCATCAGAAACACAACAGTAGAAAGCATGAGTGGTCTTGTCACCTTATCAAGACAGTTTGTTTCCAAAATTTGTTTGTTAATGGTTGACACCGGTCAATTTTACAGGAGTTAAAGCAAAACATTTTAGCTGGTCACTCACACTGAATTAATGTGATCACAGCTCCCAGAAATACAACATTCAGAAATCCTGAGAGCAGCAAAATACTGCAAGCTTGAAGAATTAGAGGGAAATCCTGCAAGAAATAAGAGGGGTTTAGAAACATAGCTACCTAGAACATAAATCTGGGTTTCTCCAGACATCTTTCAGACAAAACATCCTTCACTGTCACTTTGCATGCTTTGTCACAGTTCATTTTTTCTCTTCTGGTTGCCTCCTGCATATCAAGTGGTTCTTGCTTCCTATAAACTTTCATTTATGATAACTTCTGGGGGGCTTGAATTTTCTCATGTTGTCTTCACTATTTGCCAGTTCACTTGAGGTTTTGAGTGGCTACTGAACTGTTTATTTCTTTGTAGCAAGGGGATGTCACTTGCAGATATCATGAAGACTGTTAGATGTCACAACAAGCACTTAAATATTGCTAAAGAAAATCTCAAACTTAGTGAAAAAGGAAGAACTGGAGTTTCTAACAGTTGCAGAGAAAGATGTATATAACACAAGAACAAAAATGAGATTATAGAGCTATGAATACCAACACTATCAGTCAAGAAAGGACCAGTAGAGTCTCTGAAAAATCAAACTCTAACTCCAGGACCGGCTATTAGTTTTTTCACCTGTAGACTGGATGCCAAGGCAAAGGCCTTTAGAAAAGTCCACATTATTTGGAGATTTTTGAGTCCTTGATTTTTCAGCCAATCCCACCTGGAAAATTACTACAAAATGTTTGAAAAGTTAACTAGCAGTGGATTAAACAGAGCTTCTCTGCAGACTGGAGGCTTGCTTAAGGTCAGTGAATAGAGATGCAAAAATGAGCTACCATGCAACTCAAAGAAAATTACTTTTAATTAGGACCAGAAAAGCCTGGAAATGCACAGTCCTGGTGAAATTGTCCTTCTCAGCATTACCCAATAACCTTAAAATTTATTCTTGTAGGACTGTCACACTCCTGCCATACCACTTCCTAGTGAAACCCACTGCTTCTGTTTGCTCACTCACTTTACTTCAGGATTTCTACATATCTGTAACTATGAATCAGGGGACTATTGATGGTGGAAGGAATGTCAGGAATGTCCAGACTCCTCCTTAAACTGGGTCAGATTACAGCAGGTTTCTCAAGGCTTTGTCTAGCCAATTTCTAAGTGTCTCCAAGGATGGGGATCCCACAGCCTTTCCAGACTCCTGTCCTAGTGTTTGACTGCTGCCACGGTAAGATTTTTCAGTAACAAATTGTAATTTACCATATTTCAACTTGTGTTTTTCAATGTGCACCTTCAAGAAGAGTTTGGTTCTGCCAGCTCTACACACTCCCATTCAGTAGTTAAAGGGAAAGGTAAGACTCCCTTCAGCCTTCTCTTCTTAGGGCTGCACAAAGCCAATTGCCTCAGCCTCTCCTCCTGTGTCAGTTCTCCAGCTCACTTACTGTCAGGAGTCCTCAGCTGGACTTGTTCCAGCAGGTTGTCATCATGCTCCTGGAAGGGGTAGTGATATAGTTAATGTAGGCTGCAATACAGCAAAGCTCTTTAAAAACTGAGGCATAAAAAAATGTTCTACGATACCTCAAAGGGTGCCTTGGAGCAGTTAGAAGTTGCCCAGCTAAGTGGGAAATGTATTATATTTTCTTCCTAGCTTTCTAAATTAGTATCTTCTGAATCTTCATCTAGAAAGACTAAGGCATAATACACTGCTCTCCTTGTCCAAACTTAACTTTATGGAAAAAGATTTTACATGTGAACCTTCCGTGAGTTAGGACCCAGGAATAAAGTCAGAGAATAACAGAAGGAAATGGCCATTCCTGGAAGAGAAAATAGAGTGCCAAATTGTTATACCTTGTAGAGAACCTATTCTCTAACTAGTAAATAAGATGCGGAAGTACTCCATGGAAGTATCCTTTAAAAGTCATTACATTTCAAATTCTGGTGGTCCAAGTCAGCTGTTTGAAAAGTTCTCTGCTTCTACACTATTATTTAAAAAATGTAACACATGGAAGTATATTTCTAATCATGAAAACCTGAACTTTGTGCTATATGATAAACTCATTTCCACTCACATTTTCACTTCATGTCTCATTTCTAGCTATCATTGTTTTGCACAGAGGTAAAACATCATTTTTCCTCATTTGTCTATTCATTCATACATACTTGGGAAATGCTGTATCTGTGACTAGCTATCTTTAAATATTTAAACAGTGAATCCCCACTGTTCTTATACCGCTATCATATTTAGATGGAAAAATACATGTAGACCGAATGCAGTACTTTTCCCTAGCTGTGCAACATATCTTGTTTAAGCATCTGTGAGTGTTTTCCTTCTTCCTTTGGGTACTACGCAGTGATCTTGATATTTAAAAAAGCAATTGGGATATCTAGGGTCTAATCTTAATTCTGCCATAACTTGCACAATGACCAGACTGCAGGCAAAACAGTGCCAGCGACTTGTGTAAAGACTCAGATTAGTGCTCAGTTACCCAGGGCCAGCTCTGGTGGCAGCGATACCTCAGCGCTGGTAGCTCAGCAAGGGCTAACGTGACACCTACGCCTTACCTGACTTCCTGCTTCTTTTAAATGGAAATAATCTACTCCATTACAGCAACGTTTTTGCACGCTTTGTCAAATATTTTAAAAAACATTGAAAATTCTTAGTTAAATATTAGCTTTTATGATTAGTTTTCTGAGTTTTTTTCTCAATTTTATTGGTTCCCTGCTTTTGCTGCAGTTGGGAACAGGCTCTAAGCTAGGTTGTTGTAATAATAGACAAACTGGCACAATTTATGTCAATAAAATTGCACAAAATTTATCCTGCCATACTGAGTAACTTAAGTTAGCTATTGCTTTTTCTCTGTTAAAAATTGTTCTTGCATAAATGTGCAGCTAGAACTGATCATCATAGCGAATTAACTTTTTGGAATCTGAATGTCTAATTTTTCTGAGGACTTTGTATTTATGATCTGGGAAGCTCTTTCCTGGGACACTTAAAGAAATAAAGGTTAGCAAGGGTAAGCTTGAAAGCCTTCCATTAAGTAGTAAAACCTTTGTGCTTTCTCCCTTGCTGCTCCTGACACTTTTGACAAAGTCCCAGAAGCTGCTGAAAAAACTTACGGGACAGTAAGTTACTGACTTACAATTTTCATTTAAGTCATTCTTAAATTCTTCTTAGCTGTGATTCCTGAAAACAAAATGAAGCAAAACAACAACAAAAAAACCCCCACCCAAAATCCTCAAACAAAACTTAAATGGCTAATGAGCTGAGACCACTGCCAAACCTGCTGCCAGCTACTGGGTCATGTTTTCCTCGTGCTTTGCCTTCCAGTCTCCATTTTTGTACTGGAACTGTCAGCACTGGTACTCTAAGCCTAATGGTACTATTAGTGTTACTGAAATTGGTAGTAAAACTCTTTAATGCCAATGTAGAATTAAAGAGCGGGCATTCTTTATGACAGCGCTGGATGCACGGGGGATAGTTCTCCCTAGTGTGCATGCCATGCATGGCATCAGACACAGCTTATATCACTCTGTTACATACATATGCACCAAATTTCCCAGAAAGGTTATCTGTTTACTGGAACCAATTATCATAGTTGCATAGTCACTACACATGTGGCCTGGGCCTCTGAGGGGCATCTCAAGGGGGTTTTGATGGTCTCTAGTGGTCCCTAGTAGTCTCTGAAGATATATCTTTGAATGTCCTTTCTGTGAATTCTGGGTCTTCTTTTCCATAGATGGTCTTGTCTTAGCCCATCTCTTTGTTTGTAGAGTGTTTAAGTCCCTGAAACTTAAACACTCTAAATCTGGTTTGACTTTTTTCCTGAGGCCCATTGTCTTCCAGGATGTGCCAGTCAGTCCTAGACGGCATTTTTCCTGTGGCCTGTTGTAGGATGTGTACTCCTTCAGGATGGGTGGACCTGTCAGTCAGGGTTGCAGTTCTTGATGAGGCTCTTTCCTGAGGCCCACTGTAACATTACTACCATATTTTATTTACCAGCCAATTTTATTAGCACCAACTAAAGTTTTGGCAGGTTTGGGGTTGTTTATGATAACTCAAATACAGCTAAGTAGATCTAGAGAGATTCATTATTTACTGAAGGCATAGCATAGATGCTTATATGCTCACCTGCATTGGAGCTTTCATTCCTTGCTTTGAATTTAAGTTCTGTGTAACCCTCTTCATTCTCCATCTCAAGCTATTTTTATTACTTCTTCCTATTGAAGCCTGTTTGACTGTTAGTGTCAAACTAGGTTATGGGAAATGCTTCAGATGAGTGTGATAAACAGGAAGGGGCCAGTGGATGGCCATTTGTGCTTTTAGCAGAAGCCATGCAGTAGCACTATGAAAAGGAACTTAACAGCATAAACTGCACAGAGAAGTGAAGTCTTTTTCTCTCCTTTTTCACTT
This sequence comes from Eurystomus gularis, assembly GCA_013400335.1. Classification (NCBI taxonomy): domain Eukaryota; kingdom Metazoa; phylum Chordata; class Aves; order Coraciiformes; family Coraciidae; genus Eurystomus; species Eurystomus gularis. The sequence continues at coordinate 15,015 of VZZY01025188.1, read as the reverse complement.
CCTCTTTCTCTGACAAACTCCACACCCTTCTAACACTACATTTTCTCCAATGCACTATCACAGTCCTCAAATACAGTCTTTCAATGTACGCACACACTCTTCTGTACGTGAAAGAATAGATTTGAGCCTTCAAGCCCATTTCACTGGTTTAATGGACTTTTCTCCTTTACATGAATATCAGCTGTGTCAGCCTCTGTTTTTTCTCAAATGCTTGGAATTGCTTCTTGCTTTACCAAAAGATGATTTTGTGCGTATGTCTTATTAAATAGCTGGAAAGAGCATTTAAATACACGTATTGATCCTCAGTTCTCCTTTGTGCCTGTCTGCTTCAGCAACTGTTCACAGATCTGAGAAACTTAATGCCTTTTTTAAAATGGAGCCTGAGGCAGATCTGTTCAAACATCAGTTCAAAATGTTCTTGCTGCACTTGAAAAGGACAAGCCTGGGTATCAGCAAGAAGTTGTTTACTTTTACTGTGCAAGGTCTCTTCCAAGGTGTGGATTATAGTGAGTTCTTGGTTCTCTTTTAAGTGCTAGTCCAGAGTTTCTTTCTAGAAACTGAGTATTCAGTAGAAAGTTGAAAGGTTTGTTCTGTCTGAAATTGTTAAAATGATTTCTGGCGGTTGTCAAATTCACCAGGTTTCAACCAAGGTTTTCTTTGGGTCAGGATGGCATCCTGGCTTTACCTTTCATGTATACAGTGTCTACTGATGATACATCATGGGAGACATTGTCATGTCTAGTTTGCAATCAGTTAAATTAACTTTCCCCAAGACAAGTCTGTTTTGCCCATGATGGTAACTGGTAAGTGATCTCTCTGCTGTTATTGTGACCCACAAGCTTTTGTATCTTATTTTTTCCCATCCTGTTGATGAGAGGGAATGAGAGAGTGGCTTGGTGCTTGTCAGGCAGCCAGCCAAGGTCAACCCACCACAATCACCTTACCAGTTTCTGTTCTTTTTCTTTTTTCTTTTTTTTTTAAATTGCATATTTGGTAAGCTCTGTAAAGCTCTAGTCAAATCAAAGGCAGTGGATCCTGTAGTTTCAGGAAGCTCTTTAAAAGATCAGCAAGAGACAACCTATGGGAATAATGACAGAAATTGATTCCTCAGTGGATTATCCTCCTGCACAGGAACAAAGCAGTTTTAAAAAAAGTCCTGTATCTTATAAATACACTATTTGAATATTACAGTCTTTTGTTTCACTCGTACTAAATCCCCTTTACACTCTTAAATTGGTTTTTAAAAATTTGGAGTAGAAGTGAAAATATGTTCATATATCTACACATAAAGATTGCAGAAAACCCACCCAAGGAAAGGAAAAACAGTTTTTCAGGCTAAAAAGAATAACACTTCCTCTTCCCCCCCCACCCTTCCCCCACAATTAACCAAGCAATTGATGCATATATGCAGTACATATACAATAATGATACAGCCAATTAACATGCATATTAAATCCTATGTAGCAGCAAAGCATTAACCTTTGAGCAGCTCTTCTTGTTACGGTATTTTCAAGAATCTGGGGTTTTGATATCATTCTGCCAAGGATGGCATTATTATTAATTTGGTGTACTGCAGCAACACTGTCCTAGAACAGTGAGCAGCACACAAATAAATGTATGACAAGATGGTGATTTTACCTTGTCAAAGTTTATTAGCTACTTGTACAAAAAGATATGCCAAAGAGACGGATATAGAAAGAAAATGGATGAACCTGGCAGATACATGAAGGGTAAACCTATAATGTTGTGTGTGATGGATGGTGATCTTGTAGCCATAGCTGCTAAGCTATTACCAAGGTTTTAGTTCCACACTAACAGAGGGCAGCTTTGGGAATGTACCAGGCAGTTTCTTGCAGCTGTAGCAGAGGCTGGAGGGAAAAACATAGAGCTGTTCATTAAATAAGTTCGTAAGTCAAGTTAAGCTCAAAGTTGTTCAGAAGTTGGCACTAGAACCTGATACCAGCATTGCAGGAATGAAGGTAAGAGAGTCTCAAGCCTTGACAATGTAGATCACTATCTCAACAGAAAGATGAAGCATGCAACTGGGTTCCAAACACCAAGCCAGGGGAGCAATCCTGGAAAATGTAGGCATGCTTAAATTTAAACATGAGTGTCTGCATGGCTTTTTTTGATTCTGTTCTTAAAGTTGATGTACATAGTATTTTATAAGATCACAAACCTAGTTCCTTTATTTTTGCATACTCAGAGAACTGGCTTCATCTTTCTTTCATCCTGCTGCTTGCTCCTCAAAGAGATTTCACATTTCATTTCAGCAGGAAGAAAACTTCAAAGCCACTTACATGCATATATAAAATGCTAGATCATTTCCTTTTCTTTTGTGAAGTCCGATATATGCTTCTAACTGAAAACAAGAGCTTTAAAATTAATTATGGGAAAGGCAAATAAGCATCCTTTCTAGGCAACATGGTGTAAAACCAAGTAAAAAACACTTGGGTTTTTTCTTTATTTTGGAAGGATATTTATATTCCTTTTACCGAGATGACAGATCCAGAGGATGCTGGCAGAGCTAAACAGGTAGGCAAGAAAGGCTAAGAACAGTGAGAAGCCAACCTACAGAAAGGCAGGTGTTGAAATGAAGCAAAAGGAGGGGACCATAAATTCTATAAAGCTGAATATGAAAACGCAAAGTAAAACATGAAATTTCAAGACTGAGAAACAGCTTGCAAGAAACAAAAATAACAAAACACCTTTCTTCAGGAGCAAGGAACCTGCCAGAAGGTCTGTAAGGTAATAGATGATGAGCTTTTCACACTAGTAGGGGGGAAAACACCAATATTAGTGTTCTTTTGCATGTGTTTGTGGAGGAACTTCAAGAGGTTCCCCTGCTATAATCTTCATGGGTGACACAAAAGAGCCTGTGTCTCAATTCAGAAGGTCAGTGAAACAAACTGGCAAAATTAATAAGCCCAAATAGCTCAGGTCAGACAATATTCATCCAAGACCTCTAAAGGAACTCAGCCAACAGACAGACAAGCTGCTAAGAGTGGTATGCAACTCGCTTAGGAATTTCCTAGTGTTAGAAAGGTGGGTCTAGCTCTTAGGAGTCTCAGAGGAGATCTGGAGTACTTCCCATCAGTAAATCTCATCTTTGTACTGGAAAAAACCCCACCCCAAAGCCTCAAAGTCAAAGAAAAGAATTTGTTTTCATTTGGCTACTTGTGTTCAGTAGTGGAAAGTATTGAGAAGGGAAATAACGTCTAACACACCCAAGGGAATTTCTTGAAGAATACTTCTGAGCTCCAAAAGGTCAGTCATTTTCTCCCTGCAAAAGATGAGGCCAGCTTCAATTAGCTTTGGTCGTTACCTGTTGTCTCAGACAAGCATGTTGCCTTTTCCTAGTACCACCACCACAAACAAAAAGAGCTCCCCAGCATGTATGCTACTGTGGTTAACATCTACAGCTTCACATAGGAATTTGAAATCCTGCTGAAATTTAGAACAGTTTTCCATTATAAACGTAATCTGTGTGTTTGTTCATGTGCTTATAATGTTTGTGTCTAATCTTTGAAGTTCAGTATTAAATAGCTGAGGGTAGATAAGGAGGATAGCACCTTGAATTGCCATTCGAACACACAGCTATCAGGTAAGAAGAGCTGTCCAACGTGTATCAAGGTGAAACAGAACAGCACAATGTTACTGCTACCTCCTGCAAAAATGTTTCATACATGAAGTTTTAGTTTGAGATCAAAAGTGGTTCAGAAAAACTTATTACATGTATAATACAAACCCCACATCCTTCAAGTGACTACTTAAGGGGAAAAAAGTCCTCATCTGTAGTTGAGATGGCTTTGAAGGATTTACGTTTCATTTCTATTGAGATTACAGCTCTTTTATTGTTTATTTTTATGGATTTGTATCATTACATGTGAAGTCATTAGCACCAGTTATTGATGGTGTCACTGTAGTAGCACTGTTTCACAGCTCTGTTTTCTGAGGAGCTACAAAGCCTCCAACTCTTTTATAACAAATTCTCCTCGTGCAATGAGTTGCTTAATTTTTTTCAGGATTTTTCACATCTTTATTTTTTTAGAAAAGCTGCTTCCAAAGCACTTCTAAAGTAGGCTGCTCCCTTGGGATACTCCCAGGGTACAGCAGCTTGAAGGAAAAAAAAGTTTTTATTTATAAACTGAGTGCACAGTGAAATGCTTTTGTCTGGTTAAGGAAAGTGCTTGTAGCATTTAAGGCATTTTTGTACAGATTCAGCACTTGATCTCTTAAAGAATCAGTGATCCTCACATTTCAGTGAACTCTTTATTCTCCTCTGATTTTTTATTTTTTTTACCTAAAGAATAATCAGTTTGACATTTAGCCTCCCCTGGGAGTCAGCAAATCCCAGCCTCACCCTCCACAGGAAACTGCACAGAAATTAAAAGAAGCTAAAAGCAGAACACACCGTAGAACCAGAAAATAAAGTGGCTTTTAGCTTCTCTTAATTTTTGTTTCTGTCCAGCCTCTTTCTCTTCTCCCTCCCACGTGACCTCATCCCAAACAGAGCGCAAGGGGCAGGGGCTGACCCGCCCCACGTCGTAAACCCCGCTGGCGCCGCTTTACGGCAAAGCCGTAACGGGCGGCACGGCCCGCCCACCCGAGGGGGTGCGCCAAGGGGCGGGGCGGTGGGAGGAAGGACGGACGCCATTGGCGGCGCGCAGGAGCACGTGGGAGGAAGGGCTGGTCGCCTAGGCAACGCGGCGGCGCCATGGTGAGAGGGGCACAGCCCCGCCGGGCCCGGCTCGGCTCGTCTCCCCGTTACGGTGATCTTTTTCCGGGGGCCCGCTCGATGTCGGGCCGGGGCCGCTGCTGCCCGGCCCCGGCCGTGAGGGCGCGCTCTGCGGGTGA
>VZZY01025188.1:0-10081 GCA_013400335.1 Eurystomus gularis | reverse complement strand
ATTCCCCTCCAGTGGGATGGGGTGAGCAAGATCTTGGGAGAGGACACGACCGGGACAGCTGACCCCAACTGACCAAAGGGATATTCCGTACCATATGACGTCAGCTCAGCTATAAAGCTAGGGAGAAGGAGGAGAGGGGGCCGTTCTGTTGTCCTCCAGAGCAACCGCTACGCGTCTTGGAGCCCTGCTTCCCAGGGAGTGGCCAAACATCGCCTGCTGATGGGAAGTAGAGAATAAATCTTTGTTTTCCTTTGCTTCCGTGCGTGGGTTTGCTTAGCTTTGCTCTGCTATCATTAAACTGCTTTTGTTTTACCCACAAGGGGTTGGGTTTTTTTCCCCCCATTTTATTTTCCTTCCCCTTTTGCTCTGCTGAGGAGGGAGAGGAAAAGGGGGGGGGGGTGATAGAGTGGCTTGGTGGGCACCTGGTGCTCAGCCAAGGTTAACACACCACAGGGGAAAAAGGGTTTAGGGCTGAAAAAAAAAAAAATCAGCTGAAGGGTGTGGTAGCTTTCCTGCAGTCCCCCGATCTAACTTCTTTTGTGCTGCGGTGTGTTGCTATGGCTGCTTGGCCTGAAGCCCGGCTTGGAGGTGACCAGCACTTTGTTGTCCGAGTCGCTCTAGTGTAACAACCTCCTCTGCATTCCTGTGCACAGCCTATCTTCTCCTTCCCCTCTTTTCACCTTGCAGGGAATATTCTCATGTGGGTAATTAATCACGCTGAAGTTATGTAAGTTCACATGGCAATGTTTAAGTGTTGCACAGAAAAGGTAATCGTTTGGTAAATCAAGTAAAGGATTCATGGTTGGATGTTTTGCTTTCTAGTATCTGTTCTTATTTCCTGTAGTCTTTTGGAGAATTCCCCTAATTAAATTTCATCACATGCAGTTTCTCCATGAGTGACAAAGACTTGGTGGTATTTCTGTGTTCTAGGTCATCGCCTTGATGTACTTTAGTGTTATTAGGAATAGCATGTGGTATCAGTCGATCAGTTCAGAAAACACTGGAAACATTTTTGACTAAATTATGTCTCAGGCTTAATTACATATTTGTTGTATGTTGATTTTTTTAACAGTAGGAAATAAAGATATATGTTTTCATAACCATAAGAAGAATCTAGCCTGGTAAATTATGATGGTCCAGAGTCAAGTGTTAGTGGCCAATTTTCTGCAATATTGAAATTGTTGTCTGTTTCGATAATTAATCAGAATGGTTGTATTTTCTAATTACTCCTTTATACTCGATACCCTATTGTCTCATACTCACTTTCCTTTATTTTTCGCCCCCTGATCTTCTAGGGTCCAACAAAGAAAAAAAAGGTAGGTAGGCAGAAATATGCTCTAGTTCACATACAGCATTTTGCCCCTCGCAGTGTTCATTTAGATAGTGTGCCAGCACAATCCTGTTATTTTTGGAAATTGTATGAGTAAAATTACAAAGCACTTCATGCTGAGGTTAAAGTAAGCATCGGTTACTCCTGGGCTTAATATCTACAAAACAATGCTTTTAAGATAATCTATCATAATAAAGGTGCTGTGATCTTAATAGTATGCAAATGTGCTTTTTAAAAAGAAAAACTTATTTTTTGTTACTTTGTTTTTAGTCTGTATTTCTTCTGAGCCTGTTGGTGAGGCTCAACCAAATTTGAAAGAGGAATGAGGTGTCTCCAGGACCCTAAGATTGTGTCCTTTTTGCAAGGAGGCCAAGTTGTGTTCCTGCAGAACTACTAGAGAGAAGGTGGCAAGTGCAGCCGCTGCACGTTTTACTCGGCAGTGAGTGTCTGGGCAGAGAACCAGTGTCCTGGCCTTGAGCCGCAGGCTGGACACGGATATCATGGGTAGGTGGACAACAGTTGGAAGTTGGTAGGAAACTGGATTGCATAAATTCATTCAGTGGATTATTCTTAATTCTGTGATAATGAAATTATCCATCCCTCCCCCAAAAAGGAACACATTCAAATGTATTCCTTGGAGAACCGTGCATCTCAGTTTTGAGAGTACTGTGTTAAGTCGTAAGAATATGAAGTTGACTAAAAAGTGATTGGAACAAGCAGATTTTCCATTTTCACTGGAAGAAAAGTAATAAAAGATTTTTTTATTTTATTTTTTGAACTGGAAGAAACAGATTCTTCCCTGAAGTCTTAATGGGTAGAATTGTGGTTTTTACTGACTCTCTTCCAGGAGAATTTTGCAAATAAGTGCTTTGATAACAAATGTGTTAAGATACATGCTAACTATGGTGGCTGTAGTTGTTGGCACTAAATTTGCACTGTCGTTTTTGTTCAAGCTTCGTGATAACCTTTGAATACGAAGTTATATTTCTGTATACATTTATTTGGCTTAACACTACTTTGAGTGTTAAATGAATAGCTTTCCAGGTACTTAGTTATATCTGAAAATGGACTAGTCAGAATCAAAACGTGAAATAACAGTATTTGTAACACACTTTCTGTGCGATGAATGACAAGGGTTCTCCCTGATTATTTTTACGTTCCCTATCACTTAGATTACTTATAATGATATTTACCAAATTATTAGGAATACTCAGGTGGAGTGGGTGGGAGGACTTCATAATATCGTTGTGTTCACTTGCAATTATCTGGACTTTAGTCCTCTTTTGTTGTCTCTCCTGTCAACTTTGTTGGACCTCTTTATTGCCATATTTACACCTCTGCAAGATGGGCATTATGCTGCTGTGCTTGTTTGGTGCCGTTCTGGACCCATTTTTCTGCAGGAAAGGAGGATTGGATTCCTAACAGAAGCCTTTGATCCTTAGTGCTTATTTACATTGTGGTACTGTCCAGTTATATTCTCTTGCTGACACGGTGGATGGAACTCATACTTTTTTAGTAATTTTAACCCACCTGACTGAATCCTTGTAAGCCCTTGTTTCTTGTCAGTGATGGCACGGGGACTTGGGATTCAGCTCTCTGATGTGCAACATCCAGGTTAGATGTCTGGGTAGAGGATGTATCTCCTCCTCTTTTCATATTGCCTTGCACTCTGACCCCATTTACATTCCATATTTTCTATGTTTTAAAAAAGTAAACATATGATTTAATTGTTTTTCATTTCTGTGTTAGTATCAGAATACCATTGTTCAGCCCTTACAGATACACCACCAAATGCAAGTACTTTGTTTTCCTTGACATCTTTTGTCATCTGTACCTTTGCTTGCAGTTTAGGCTGCTGTCCCTCTTAGTTTTTTCCATCTGCTGGAGCTTATGCAGAATATAATGGTTTGTTTTCTCATGTGTACAAAATAAATAGTCTTATCTGTTGAAATGCCTGAGTTGGGGACCCAGGTTGGAGTTGACCTGTGAATGAGTCACAACGTTTTGTTGTTTCTGTTGGCTTCATGTTCCAGAGGCAGAACCTGGCCCACCTGTGGCTCTGTGCCTCTGCTCTCACCCAGGTGGTCATGGTTGGGGTGGTGGGCGAGGCCAGGATTATATCAACCAGGAGCTGATCAGTTGGAGGAGCTTCCTATTGGGTGTGGCTTCTGTTGGGGCTGGTTGCCTCTTGCTGAGGTCTCTTGGTGGTGCCCTTCCTTGTGAAGGGCCACTGAGGGAGCCATCTCTGTCTGTTGTGTCCAGCAGGTGATGCTGGCACCACAGTGGGCAGTGGAGGAGCTGGGCCCACAGGAACCTATGGCAGGACTGTCTGAAAGAAAACTTCTGAGGGGATGTTGCTGAGTTCAGCATTGGCCTGTGTGATCAGGCAGCTGATGGAAGCATAAATGATGATGGCTGAACCAGCACAACATCTGTCCCACTCATAAACAATAAGGTTGGCTGTGAATTAATTTTGTAGTTCAGTACAAAATCAGCCTCCTTTTTTTACAAGCTCCACAAACTTATTTTGATTTACTTCCTGGCTTATCTTTCTCCCTTATGACCCCCTTTTTTTTTAATCTTTAAAAGATCTGTGTATTCAGGCCTTGTCTTTGCAGCATCTGCCATCAGGAACAGCATTCTTATCAGCTGGTATCATTCCATCAGCCCCATATGGAGTCAAGGCACATTGCAAGTGTATGATACCTGCAATACAGTGTCAGTGTAAACACTGAGTAAAACTAAATAAAGATAATTTAGTCCTTAGTAACTACACACTTGGTGAGGACTGCAACCCTATGCTGCTTTTGTTACTGCATTAACAGGAAATCAGTATTTTCTTTCTGTGTGTCTTTATTTTAAGTGTGATTTTGTAGTGACAGTGCTGATCCTACACCTTTGATCTTACACCTGGACATAGTGCTTGACTGTCTTATTTAGACCGTGCTTCTCCCAAGAAAGGTTGGACCTTGAGGTCCTTTCCAACCTGGTATTCTGTGATGAAGCATCCCAAGACTGAGTCTGCAAAAACCAAACAAATTCAAAGCCCAAACAAAATGGTAATAAAAGTTCACCCAAGAATCTTCCTTTTTGCTGGTGAGGAGGAAAGTGAGGGGGCATTAGCAAACATCTTCAAATCCAAAGAGAGTTATGCTTTTCACATCCTAACTGTTCAAGTCTCTTGAAGACAACATGGCCTCATGTGCACAGATCAAATTATCAGTTTTTTTCTATGTATCATCAGTGAGGAATATGAATTATGGGGTGAAAATAAGTGTTCTATTTGGTTACTCTGTTACATGACAGTAGCATGTTGCTTACCTTCTCTTTTCTTTTTTTTTAAATATATACCCAGACTGCAAAGAATTGATAAGGAAGGTAATTTCTGAGAAACCCAGATTTAATATGTAGTTATTCTAGGATTGGCCTAGAGGTTAAACAGTTAACTGTTTTGAGTTGCAGTTAGGATTTTACGACAGACAAGAGAATTCTTTGTTAGTTGTCTTGTGAATTAGATGCTTCCAAACACCAGACTTGCCTATGTTCCAAAATGTATTTCCTAATATGCTACTAAGTATATTGCTTATATATTAGTATATAAGAAATATGCTACTAAGCAGATTTCCTAATCTGCTACTTTCTTAGCAGATATATCTATTTTTCAATTTCTATGTTAAAACAAGATATTTTAATATTCTGCTATCATGGCCATGTTCAGGAATGTCAAACATAGAATAATACGTTCATTGTAAGGGTGTACATTGCATCATGAAAATGAGAAGAAAATTGAGTCCAGGGTGTGGATTGTGTTCTGGAGGCTTTATTGACTGTGTAGGGAGTCTGAAATCTTAATTCAGGGATTGCATTACAGGTGTAAAGTTATAGAGGGCAAATGCCTCCCAACATGTATTAAAATAATATTGACATTTGTTTTCTTTTAATTTACTGCAAACACGAAGTCCGGTGGCAAAAAGAAAGTTAGCAAAGCTGAACAACTGAAATTACAGAAAGAAGAAGAAAGGAAGCTGAAAGAGGAAGGTACAGTGCACTTCATTTATAGGGAATATGATGGCACAAATCACTTATTTTAAATAAATGGACAGAAAGTAATTTCCTAAACTGTATGTGATATGTATATCTATTTCACAAGCACGGGTGATTCCTGCCCCTTCTTGTGTGGGTCAAATTCTCAATTTCCTATTAGAGGCATACTCTTTTCTGGAGTTATTTCTACTGCCATTAGGAATTTGGGAAGGAGGATGGCTGGAGGAATTAGGTTTTGGGACTTTTTTCCGCTGTTACCATTAACTTCTGTAATATTCTCAGCCAGTTAGAAGACCACAAAACATTGTATTTCTCTCCCCACCTCCCCTTCCTCTCAAGCCTAGTTAGCAGTAGTAAAGAGAAATTCTCTGAAATAGACTTTTTCCAGGGAGGGCCAACAGGGTACTTCTGTGGGACAGGGGGCTGGCTGGTGTTCTGAAGAGGAAGCAAAGTGACTAGGATAGATTAAAGTGTAGTTTGCTTAGGCTTCCTCTGTCTCTACTGAGTGACAGATTCTCCACCTACTTCTTCAAGATCCTTCTATTGTACACCACCGTATCCCTTAAAATGAAATCTCAGTTGCATGGCTTACCCATCCTCACCATCTGAACGTGTCTGCTTCTGCAGTTTCATATCAACCCAAAAGCCCTGCCTGAACATCAGATCCATCTCTTCTATTTCCCTTTCTACCAGTAATCTGACTTGGTGTGGGTTTGGACGTGCTATGACTGCTAGTCATAGTAAGTGACTACTAATCACTAGTAACCTTTGGGGATGGGAGTAGCAGCTCAAGTGAGTACGGGCAGATTTGGAAACTGCTGTTGCTCTTGCCCCTGTGCAGCAGAGGTATACCTGAAGTGATTTATTTATGGCTGGTGACATTCAAGCCACTGTCTGGGAACATCTGGGTTGATGCATAGGCTGTGCTAGTTTAAGATGAAGGCTTAGAAGTTTAAATCCATTTTAGTTTTCACACCCTCTCTGATTTTCTAGTCCCTATGGCAGCAAAGAAAAGCTGAAACTGGGGTCAGGAGTAATTGATCCTGAAAAGCATTTCAATGAACAAATAGCTAGAAGACTGAGGTACCCACCGAAAGGTGCAGGCAGGGAAAAGAGTAACTTGGGAGTTAGAGTAGTCCTGCTTCTGTTCCTGAAGATAGGAGAAAGGGCTTGCTGATCCTTGTCTCCACTTGGGTGGTCACAGGCTGATAGTAGTGCCATAGACGGTGTGTTTCAGTGCTATGATTCAAATGAATTTTACTCATTGGAAGATTTCTGGACAATATAAGATACAGCTTTATGTTGCTCATTATTATGGTTGTTTTGTCATTACAGCTAATAACAAAATAGTTTTGCTGGTTTTATTAAGCAAAATATAATTATGCTCTTGATATATTTCCCAATATTCAGAGGAAGCCCGACTGCAGGCTGCGCAAGAAGAAGCAGCAAGACTTGAGAAGGAGAGACTGGAACAAGAGCAGATGGAAAAGCTTGAGGCAAAAGTTAGTTCCTACTCAATAGTTACTGGAAAATTCTAATCTCGTTTCTAAAATGGTGACAAGGCCTGTAAAACATTATTAATTTAGTGTGAGAATGGAAAGGAATTTCCTTATGTCCCTAGTGTCGGGAACAACGTAGAGGAAATTTGGCAGCATGACTAGATTGAAACAAGCCACTGAAAGGTACTCTTGTATAAGATCCTGCAAGTTGAGAAGGTAGTGAGCGGCATTAATAATTGAGTAAAATACAATACATGTAAAGTCAAGAGAAATGATGCAGCATTTTTTTCTATAGTATTCTTTCACTAAGTCGATATTTGGCTTTGATTCAGAAAAATTCCCTGAGACGAGTTAGTTCTCCCTGGTTTTGATAAATAAAGATGCTGTGGTTTCATACTTTAACTGTTGGGATGTGTTTGAATGAATACCTTTTTTTTTTCCCCACTATAGTTTCAACTAGACATATTTTTTGTGTTACCCATAATCACATTTGGTACAAGAAAATTGGCAAGCAAATTTTGGTATAAATTCTAGAAGTGGTGGTTACATGTTAGGGCAGATGCATTGATGTGTGTGTATGCATATGTGTAAGTATGTGTCTGTATGTATTCAAATATGTATGTTTATTTTTCTGAGAAGACTGGAATTCAGATCAAAGACTGATTGGTAATATCTAAATAGTTCTGTGCTTTCAAAAAGAAAGAAAGAAAAAAGGAGATTTACCACCAAAAAAATTATTTTTCTCCTTCTTCTTTATTTTTTTTTTTCCCTAGAACAAAGTCACTCTTGCCTGTGCCACTTGTCCTTCACAGAATATTTGTTTTCCCCTAGGGAGAAGAGGAATTTAAAATAATAGAAATTATAATGAAAAAAATAATATCATCTTGCACACATTTTTTGAACACATGCTTACATTTTTTTAACAGCTCTCATTAGAGGTAGTTCCAGGATGATGATATGGAAACTGTTCAAGTGAGAGGTTAACAATCATATGACACATTATGTTTATCATATGGCTCAGCAACTAATGTGATGACAATAACATATTGTGAACTACTGCAGTCTTCTCAAATAAATACTTCATTTAAAAGCAAGTAATCATTGTTGGGATTTGTTTAAATGATAACTCATTCAAATATCCCAATTTTTAATATAAAATAATTTTAAGAAGTAAACCAAATATTTAATTCCTCCGTTTGATATCTATGTATCTTAACAGGATTGTGAACGAAGGGAGTCTGAACTAGCAGAACTTCATTCACTGGAAAAGAAGTTTTTGTCTGCGCAACAGTGGAAAAAAGAGCATAGAGAACATGCAAAGGTAAGCTTTCTTTCCAAAATCTGCCCAGGATTGTAGAGGTTTGAAAACAAAGAGACTTTAGGCTATGTCTCTATTAGAATGTCTCCAAGAATGCTTCAATTTCTTGATCTTAGGTGTGTGTTATGACTGCATTTCAAGTTCCACTCAAGGTAGTAACTGGCCACGCTCACTCCCCTCTATCTTCTATACTTTGGTGTACAAAGAAAAGAAACATGGGCAGAGAATCCTGTCTGGCTCATCAAAGTATTATGACCCCACAGCTTACCACAGCAGTCAAAATCAATTGTTTTTTCAGGTGCTCTGGTATTTGCCCTTCCTTTTATTTCTTTAATTAATTCTACTTTCAAACATTCCATAAACAAAAGCTCTGCCAGGGCTTAAAAGTATTTTTGTAGAATATGAGACAATTGTTCCAGTGGTTCCTGGATATCACGGGTCATCATTTGGAAAGATGTTGACCAAAACTTTGAAGGACATGGCACAAATCTGGGTCAGATATCAGGGCTGGAAATATATGAAAATGTAGCTAAGAGTTAAATGTCTGTGGTTTAGGGTAACATACATGGTGGCTGAATCATCACCCAATAGCACTATATGCCTGTAAAGCGGAGTTTGGAATGGTAAGGTATGGAAATACACTAGAAGAACATTTCACTCTCAAGTCCATCTTGCAGAAACATTGTTCAGTAACAGTCTGATATGAGAGTTGGTCAGTTTGGTTCCAGGTAAGGTTAAATAGACTTGAGGACACAAGGACTTTCTCTTTGTCTTGTATATCGCTCTAGGATATATAAAGCTTCTGTGAACCAAATTTAGAATCATAGGATATATCATGTTAGAAGAGTCTTCTGAAATCCATATAGTTCAACCTCCTGCATAAAGCAGGGCAAACTGATGTTGTGGGCAACCATTCTGACTGCTTTACCACTCTCATTGTAACAGTTTTTAAATGCAATTGGCATTGCCCTTGTTACAGCTTGTGATCATTGCCTAATTGTCATGACACACCATCCCTGTGTGCCTCTGAGGAAAGTTTGCCTCCATCTTCTCTGTAACGTCTATCTAGGTACTGGTAGATGGCATTCGTTAGTCCTCTCCAGACTAAGAAAGCTCAGCCTTTCCTCCCGTGTCATTTTCTCCAGTACCTTAACCCTCTTAATGCCCCTCCTCTGGGCCTTCCAGTTTACCATTCCTTCTCCCCTACTGAGGGGCAGGAACCTGGATGCAGCACTGCAGATGTGGCCTCAGGAGCCGTGCAAGTGAAACCTTCCTAAACTTATAGGATATACTCTTCCTGGTGTAGCCTGGTGTGCCTGTAGCCTTCATTGCCGTTAACTTCACAGTTACGTCTTGACACCTTTGGATGATTTTTTTTACCTTTTTCAGTAGATGACAAGCTCTGACTTTACTGTCCTTGTGAACAAGACAATCTGTCAGTCATTTTGAAACAGGACGGTTGTTTATGGATGTTTCTGAAGAGTATTTCTTGGAAGGAGAAACGCAGGATTTTTTTGTTTTGTTTTGAAAAGTATTGTCAGAATATAACTATTATTTTTTAAATAAATATTCAGATAAAATATTGGTAGATTATGGGAAATATTAGAGTTTGTATTAGTCTGTTGTTAAGACTAGATAGGGCAAAAGAACTATATAATACTAACTGCTGAGTTCCCCCATTTATTTCTGAGCAGTTTCAGTTCGGATTAACAGCTACACTGACAAGTTATCATTAAATGTATCCTTTTTCCCAAAGAACAATTGCTATTATTTTTAAGGATGTGTTTTCCTAATGATGAAACTGAAGCTCCCATTTAAGTGCAAAAATGTAAAAACAAAAAAGAAATCAGATGTTTTAATTACTTACAAGTTCCTTGGGAGATGGTCCTA
>VZZY01025187.1:11823-57519 GCA_013400335.1 Eurystomus gularis | reverse complement strand
TGGTGGGAGTCAGCAGTTCTGCCCGGTGGCTCTCCACGGCGGCTGCTCCCTCCTCTCTGGCTGCTTGGTTTTTTCAGGGGGCTGCGCTGACAGCTCAGTTCAGTTCTGCCCCCCCCCACTCCTCTCCGGCAGCGGCGGTGGGGGAGGTGGGGGCGCGCTTGGCAGGAGCGATGTGCTCCCTTTGTGCAGTGAAGTGGAAAAGAGAATGATTGTTTACTTTTCCAATATTTATTTCCTGTGTTATCATACTTACAGCTTCTGGAGGATTTGCAGAATTGATTTATGGGTACTGCAGTTCTTTGCTCGCTGTTTTAATAAGGCAAAAAATCATGTGGTCGGTTCACCACAGACATAAAAGCAAAAAGGACTTAAAGCTGGCAGAATTGAATCAGACCAAAGGCTGAATTCATCTGGGCAGCTCCTGGTGACAGCAGAAAGCCTGGGAGGAGCACAGGCACAGGGGAAGCTCAGGAGTGCACTCACACCCCAACAATTTACATCAACAGGTGGTAGATGCAAAGGAAATCCCTGAAATGCATTTCTTCTGTAAATTTGTTTGATTTCATTTTTAGCCCATACAGAATTTTCAGCATCCAGGACGCTGTACAGCAAGTGAGCTTAACCTTCATTCAAACCTGACACCACTCCATTTGATACCCCCAAATTCTGGCAGTGGCAGAGAGAAAACAGGGGATCCCTACCTGGTCTCTCCATCCACTCTTGATTGATCTTGCACACCTTCATCATAACCTCTTTTCCAGTTTGAAGAGCCCCTTATGTGTTTAGTGATTCCTTGTCTGATGTATACCTTTGTATACTTGGTATACTTTTTTTTTAATCCATATTGCCACCTAAACCATTCTCTAGGATTCAGGTGTCACTTCTTACATGAGAGAATATGGGGGTTCTACCAGATTTGCACTGCATTGAAAGTGCAACTGAATCAAAGTTTGCTGCAACAGCATACTGTCAGGATTTTGTTTTTCTCTTTCCTTGTAATAATTTCTAGAATGGTGTCACGGTCAGGCGCAAACATCCATACCGCCTCCTAAAGGGGGAGGGGATTGAGGGCAAAACGAGATACCTTCCCACCAAGCTCGTAGGCAATTATTGAGGCTGATGAGTGTTTAGCAAATTTATTATCAAATATATTCGCATAAGATCGTGCCTACTTTACGAAAATATTATGACATGCCACGCCCACCCACTCACTCCACTTCCCTGAGGAGAACTAGAAAACCACCGAGGGGATAGGGCAAATAAGAACTTAATTATGTTAAAATATGACCTGTATGTGTAGATGGTGTGGTGTGGGTGCGTGGGTGTGCGCGTGTATGTCGTTGTCTACCCTTTTGACATTCAGCGATGGTCCCCGTGGGGCTGGGGCAGCGACGTCCCGGCCAGGAGACTTGGGCAGTTCCGATGACGGCAGTGACTTGCAGCTTTTCAGCATGATCAGAGTCTCTCTCTGACGGCAGTAGCGACTTCTTGCCGCGGTTTCTTCGGCGCTGCGCTCCCAGCTTGGAGTGGTGCCAACTTCTTTGCCACGGTTTCTCAGCGCAGCGACGGCTGGCGCGGCTTTCGACGGCTAGCGGTTTTTTCGGCGCGAGGCAGCGGCTAGCGCGGCACACGTGGCTTGGCAGCTTAAAACAGCTTGGGGCGATTACATGCCCAAAGTCTTTTCCGGTGGCACGGCGGCACGCGCGGACTCGGCAGGAGCGGTCCCGCTAAGCGCTTGGCAGCGTGCACATGAGAGAGAGACCATGCAGGACCACGGCAACAGGGACGGGCGTGGCCGCGGCAACTCTCCGGGGCAACGGTCACAGCGATGCGTCTCTCAATGTGGAGTGGGGGCAAAAGAGAATCTTCTGTTTCTTCCTCAGATTTTTATATATTGCCGTGTCCCCCGTGACTTCTGACTTCCAGTGGTAGCCCACCCCCGCCATTCCCCCCTGCAAGCGCTTATGGGAGTCGTAGTTCTCTAGCTTGACTTAAAAAGACATTTCACCAATATATGTGGGTTGGTCTCCCACAAATGGTAATTGATTTTTGATCATCTGCGAAGCACTGAGTTGATATTTTAGCAAGCTATGCGTTATAATAATAATTAAAAAAATGTCAGTCCTGGGAGGTAATCTCACTCACCTCGGTGTACATCTGAAGTTAAGATTTGGTTTCACTTTGAACACCACTTTCTCTACACTGAATTTGACCTGACACTTTTCTTCCTGGTCAGGCAGTCTAGTAAAATGTATCCGCACTTCTTTAAAGCAGAGGTTTGTTTTTAACTATCCAGAATAACTTCCCATTATTGGCAAATATTGTTGCCTTGATTTTTACCCAGAGGCAGCTAGAGACAATGGTTAATGTACCTTGAAACCAGAATTCACCATGTGTGAAAAAGTCTTAGCAGATATTGGGGTGGCACAAAGAGCAGAAGCAAGGTGAAATCCCTGTAAAGGCACCTCATTACAGAGGTGGGGACATGGGCTGCCTCTGAGCACCGCTCGTTTAACAAGGGCGCCTAACAACCAGCAGCAGCTCTCTGGAGTAGATAATAGCAACCCTGTTACTTTGCTTTCTGAACCTAATTTTAGCAGTGTTTTATTTCTCTGTAATAAAATACTATTTCAGGAACAAGCTTCTTGGGAAAAGGGAGAGGAGCTCTGTATGAAAAAAGGATTAACCACTCTTCCAAGCAAACATGTTTCCAGTAAATACTCATGGAAAGAGTTGGGAGAGGAAGGAGAGACCACCCTGGTTGGAAAGCAGGGGCGTAGCTGTGCTGGGAGTCAAGCAGGGTACAGAGATGGCCTGAGCGAGGCCCACCCGTGGGCACCCGGGGGGATGGAGGAAGTCCCGGGTGGGAGAGCTACAGGGGCAGGGAAGGCCTGGATGCTTTTGGCTTCCTGTGCACCTGACAGCATTGTTCTGCCAGGGCAACTCTTTCTTGCCCTCTAAATTAACACTTGTCTTGCCATAACAGCTGTGATGTATTAACTGGAAAGTGTTCAGAAAAATAGTTTTCTGTTAAAGAATCCAGAATTCCAATGTAATGGTTGCTTTTGCATTGATTTGCATTAAATTTTATGCCTTCCAAGAGGGGTGAAAATGATGCCAGATTGAAAAAGATGGACATTTTTAGAACAAAATGGTTATTTTTGTTGTTTGAAACATCTTCTCATTTTGAAATACACTTTACTGAAATGAAGGGGTCAGCTGAAAACATGTTGGCTTGTTTAATATTTTATCAAGTTTCTCCTTTACATTTCAATTTCTAGCCTTTCATTTGCAGCCAGATTAATCTCAAACATTTTCTAGGTGGCCAAACTGTAGTCTAACTAGTTCTGTGATTTTACCAAATGCATAATACTGGTATTAAATGCAGTGTGTGTATGTGGAGGTGTGTGTGCATGTACGTGTGTGTTGGGGGGCTTTGCCAGTAGATATTGAGTAGATCTTGGTTTAGTCATGTTAGTAAGTCCTTACAATAGGTTATTTATTTTTTTGCTGGGAGATTTGCTATTTGTTAAGAATAGCAAAAGACTGGTTTTGTTTTTCAACAGATCATTCTCTTTATATCTGCTCTGATCAAGGCCCATCCTGTCCCAAATTCCTGTCACTAGTTTTATCAAGCTCCACTTCCTCTTCCCATTATTAGTCTAAAATATTCTACATCCATGAATGCAATGGAAACGAGCACCTCAGCAGTGGTTTGCTTTTTATAACAACCTGACTTGCTTCTTCAAATGAAAGAGTTGTAAGCAGCATTTCTCAGTGCCCAGTTCAGAAAGACATATGGAAAGGTCTTTTTATTCTAGGAAAATTCTTGTAACACCTTTTGTCTTGTTCCAGGTGAAATTAATGCTTAACTAGCAGGGGTCTTGTCCGCATGCAGATCTGCACCCACCCTCCAGGTGGACTGACCTCCCCTGGAGGCCCATTACCTCAGTTTGTGAAACTGAGGAAGTTATTCTGACTTTACGGTTGAACCATTCTTCTTGCGTGTTTGTGGAGTGTCACGCAGCTCAGTGGCACCACATAAACCATTAACAGTACTATACTTAGCAGAGCAGCAGCCTGAGAAGTAGCACTGTGTTGGGCCTGTGCAGCTGACAAGCATTTGTATACATTATAGTGCTAGTTTAAGGCATTACATTTATTAGCAGTTTTTGGCTGAAAACTAATTTTAGTGGTTAGGAAGGAACCAGCTCTGCAAAATCGAGCGTAGCTCTGAAGGAGGCTCTGACGGGTGAGCTCTGGTACAGAGCAACGACACAAGCTGTTGCACTAATTTTCTCTTGCTACTGTTCTTTTAACACTACAAATCCACTACAGGTCTCATTTCTGGACCAGGAGGGTCCTGTAACCCAGTCCAAGTGTCCTACACCAACCAGTAGTGTGAGGGCTTTACTATTAAATCTACACTAATCTGTGTAGGTTATGTGCCATAAAAAAGTCTGTGTGATTCCCGTGTTAGTTGTGGATTAAGTGAAAAATAACTGCTGAGAAAATATATTAAAACTTCACATCACTAGAAAGGTAGAAGTTGTCATGTTATATGGTGAAATAAAGGAGCCTTAGTCAGGCAGATTATAGAGTTAACTCATTTGTAATCAGGTAAGTCACCCTGAATAGTCAGCTAGTCAGTTCTAAGAAAACAAAGCTCAGTCTTTTTCATTTACTATGGAAAATGAAATGCCATAAAATTAGTTTGCAAATTTCAGCACATTAAAGCCAAAATATTTCTATATTGTTATTATAAATCTTTTGTATTCTACGTGTCCTTGCTTTCTTCATGATAAGCCATCACATCTTGCTGTCTTGGAATTGCTGGATAGCTGAGATTTGATTCTGTTCCACTCCTGTGTATGCATGTGTGGACTAATGCCATTTGAACACATGCTACAAACTATGCTCTGTATATTTTAATTCAAGTAATCCTCCTTCCTTATTTTAAACTTCAAATTAGTTAAACTAATGAACTAGTTCTTCAGTTCATGGTAATACACCCCTGTGCCCTGTTGCCAGTTTCCCATTCTGGGCTCCTTTGCTTCCCAGATGTTGTTACTTAAAGATTTTTTTTCTAACAGTAAGGCAGTGCAAGAGCTGAGACCCTATCCCTCTTAAAGCTGTCCACATGCAGCTATCTTAGCTATGCCAATAGGATCACAGCCTTCTCTGGGCAAAATCAGGTGAGCAACTTAAGAATGAAAAAAACCTCTAATGCATCTTCCTGTGATGTCATTTCTTCTTAGGAAGTTTAGAAGACGGGCAAACCAATCATCCATATGGAAGAAACTGCTCAAAAATAATACACTTTTTCCAGTGAAAAGAAATTAATAGCAACAGCTACTACTTCTAACATACCTTTGGAGGAAGATAACTTTGTCAGGAAGCACTACTTTGTCAAAGGAAATGATGGATGACTAGACTTCACTGCAGAACTTTCAACCCCTCTCCCACCAAACCTACACGATATGCTAGATGCAGCATATAATTCAAATTTAGCATACATTTCTCTCTGCAGAATGAACGCTCATCCCGTTCTTCATTCAGCAATGATGACCACGAGGGAGGTCTAGAAATGGTCTCAGTGGTCTGTCACTGAGGTTTGTTCTTAATCAAACTCATTCCTTACCTACAGAATACCCAAGCTGTTTCAGCTTACCACAAATGTATGAGCTGTATCAGACCTATGGTAGCTACGTCTGGCTTGGATTAAAGGCTGAACTCTATTACACTCAACAGCCCTTGTGTGTGTGCTTTCAGTACCTGTTTTTTATACAGAGCTAGCCCTGCTGTCAGCCTGTCCTACCATTTGGAAGAATCTCTGGCATTGTAATGGGCAGAGAAAATATTTTTTTTTCTTTTTCTTTTTTTTTTTTTCTTTTTGTAGGAAGATATGATTCAAAAGGAAAGAATGATAGATGGCACATAAGGAGAAAGTATTTCCAGTTGCCTATATTTTATGTTAGCAGTAACTTTTCAAGTGTCTGTGTTAGCCCTCATTTATTCTGTAATGCTCAAATACTCCATCATCATCATTATATTTGCAAGGCATTTGCAGCCCTAAGTATTTTATAGCATTATTGAACATCTATATTCCTCTACCTTAGATAAAGTCAGAGTTAAGTGCCCTCTTTGGGGCTCTGGTCCTCTGCCCACTTTCCCATTGCTAGCAATCTGCAGTTGTATCCACCAGAGGAAACTTCATGAGGCAAAGAAGGTGGTGTTTTACCAAAGTTTACCACCTCTGCTGACAGAGACAGATCCTCCACACAGCTCATTGGAGAAGTGTCCTATGGAACCTTAGACCCTCTGTGGCAGAGTAAGTTATATGACATTTTAAGGCTAACCCATTGCATAGTGTTCAGCACTCAGTGATGAGATAGGATCTCATCATTGCCAGTGGGCCAATCATAGTCAACTTCATTACCTGACAACAGATGAAAGAATACAGCTATTTTTCTTGATCAAAATAAGGGTTATGCCATAAAAAGAAGACGAGCCTGAGAAGTGAATGTAGACTATAATTATCAGTTAAGTTCTACTATAACTGCTTAAGCATCTTTACTATGTCAGGAAGCAATTTCCTTAGCATGTTCTGAAGAGTTCAGCTCCTCACCCTAGGGATAGTCCTGTTCTTTAGGGAGAAAAAGAAATGCATATGCTGATCACCTGCTCTCTCTTGCCACAGGCTGAATTCATCTAGCTTACTCTCACAGCAATGTGGCAGTCTAGGGAAATTTCCATTCCTCACCCTCCCCAAGTTTTTGTTGTTGGTATTTCCTATGGGCAAATCCAAGGGGGCCATCTTTCCTGGCATTCCTAGCTTCCTGTGTTATAACCTTTATGGAGACAAAGTGGAAAACCAGAGATTTCATACTCATTATTTTAGAATCATTCCACCTCCTTGAAGATTGTCTTCCAACTGGTGGTAGGTACATAGCTAGACTGAGTGTGTAATGTTTGTAGAGAAAGTACTTACTGGTGAAAAAATGTACATCAATGTTTTGGGGAAAGTAATAAATTCATATATACTTTTGCTGTGGATTATTGTTCATAGCAGCACAGTCCTGGAGGTTGGAGGGGGACAGATTTCCTCTTAATTGTCCCAGGGTCAGTTAGAAGTGAAGCAAGTAATGTCACTAGTGGTTTTGGGCGCAGGCCAAAAGGGGGAAAGGCTGCAATATCATGCTAAATGTCTTATACAACAACGCATTTCAAGTGTTAAGCAATTTTTCTCTGAGTCCCTAAACTTCTGGAAAATCATCATAATTGCTATTAATGCTGTTTTCTTCTGTTAGCCTGAGAAACCTGGCAGGAAAGGTAGCATCTGTGGGAAATGCTACACATGCATTTAGCTGAAGGAGTGGCTAGATACACTGGGATAAAATGGCAAACAGGATAGCAAGATTGAGGGATTCTTTCCTCACAGAGGCATATGCCTGTGCCACAGGTCATTACCTACAGCAGCTTTATGTATGAGGAAAAAGGAAGTGCCCCTTGCTTAGGTGGCAATGCCCAGTTTTACTGTTGCAGTGGGATACACTGCGTGTGTCATGGAGGACCTACGTACTGGATCCTGTCCTGTCAAATGACTGAATGTGGTACAACTCGTGCGTAGTAGGCTAGACACTTGCCAGGCTTTCTGTGTGTAGGCTGTGCATGTGAACATCAGTATGCTCCTGCCTGCCCATGTCAGAGGTTCTTAGAAGGAAGCTGGGAGTGGGCTGTCACCACTGTGATGAGTCATGGAGACCCTGCTGGACCAATGTCTTCCCCAAGGGTCTCTCATACACAGAGCAGGCTGTCAGCCACACAAATGGTGGTCACAGCCCTTTCCTCACGGCTGTCTTTCCTAGGGGACCTCACAGTGCTTTTCCATTCTGTGACTTCTGAGCATCTGCAGCCCAGATGGGTCGGGTTGTACGTTGGGCAGCCGTGAGGCAGATGCTGATCTCTGAAGTCCTGGCTCACACCTGCACATTAATGCTTACCTGAGAACAGATGAGAAGAACACAGCTTTCACAGCATCACTGAGGCCCAGGGGGACTATGAGGATCCCACCATTATATTTCAGCATTTTCAGATCCCATTATATTTCAGTATAATGAGGGTTCCCACATTAACTGGTGGTGTCGCAGGAATTCCTGTGGAGAGCATGGACACATAAAGGCATGCCAACAGCATTTCTCCTCCTGCTTTTTTCTGCCTTTTTGAATTTGTCTGAGAACAAATTTGTGGGATTCAAATGCATAATTCTAGTACCACAAGAACCTCACTACCACAATGCATGATTTACTTTGTCCTCTTGCTATTTTTGTTTATACGAATTAAAGTAGAGAGGATATAGCCTTGCATATATGGATTCATATGCTCCACAGTATCTCATGGCCACTGCAGTCATGCTCTGTTTCACTGAAAATGAAATCTAAGTTCACATGAAATTATTAGTTTTCCTGTTGACTTAAATGGCTGCAGCCACTATGCAGTGTAGAGTACCAACCAAGGAAAGCACAAATTTAACTTAGTCACACATCTGTGTTAGTTATTATAAGGAGAAAAACTGATGCCAGCTTTGAGGAAGACCCAACGATAATCCTGTTTTTCAGAGCATTTTTTAGAATGCACTTACATAGTTGGGTCCACTTCTCCTGCCTGCCTCAAGCAGACAACAGCTATGCTCCTTCCTCGAAGGGGTCCTGGGTTCTTTCTTTGAAGTGCTTTGACATTATTTGTTTCAAGTTTGAACTCATTTAGAAAACAGTCTGTGTACTGATGACAGTATGGACATCCATGTAGACACTGGATCCCATAGGATCAACCCTCAACCCTTCTCCCTTTGGGAGGTGGTCGGACCTCAGCGCGCCCAACCGCGACAGCCCTGTGCTGCAGAGTGCTCTTGGGGTCAATTGCTAAGAAAGGACAGAAAGTAACATCTTGGCTTTGTTATCTGTGTCTGATTTACCAGCTTGAAGTTACCCTACTAAATTTGAGTGTCCAGAGCAAAGGCATTCAAGTTAGACAAAAGTATGTTTGATCCCAACTAAGACTTTTGCAGACCAAATACAGCTATTTTCCAAACATTAGGAAAAAGCTTTCCATCAGTGGAAAATACATAGGCCAACAAAAGAATTTGATGCATTGCAGACGTATAATCCTTCAGAATAAGATTTGATCTTACAAGTTTTAAGTGAGGTAATGTGCTCCATTCCCTTTGCTTCCTTTAGTCACAGTGATGTATGTAACACACACAGCCAATTTTTAGCTGGACTCAAAAAATCATGAAAAAAAAAATCTAAGAACCAGATTGCACCCTGAAACATACCTACTGCTACCTATTATTCCCATTCACTTTGTTCAGAATACACAGAACTAACTTCAGACTAATTTAGCTGCAGCCCTGAAATGAAGCACGCATGACTGAACATCAGCTATTGAAGAGAAGTTTGAGTGAAGTCAGCAGGGTCTCAGATGAATACGGGAACCCATCCACATACACCCAGTTGTAGGGCAGCCATCTTTTCCTCTGGCCGGAGATGCAGAAATTAACAATTTTAGAAACCAAAAAGAAGCTGAACAAGAATGGGAGCAGAAGGATGCGCCAGAAACACTTCAGTGTTACAACTCCATTTAAAATAGGGAGTGAAGGATAACTTTGCTACTGGGTACCACATAGTGACATTTCAAAAGCGGTTCAGAATACCCCAGCCAGATGAAACTAGTGCTATGTGCCTCTGCCATGGCCGTAGAGCTCACTGAAACTGCTTCTCTCTTGTACTTCAGACAAAGGACACAAAGGCGAGGACAGCATCCTCTCTTGTGTCAGCAAGTATTGAGGAACACCAACTTTTTCCAGCCCTCCCACCAGCCAGCAGGGCTACTTGAGCTGATCCCCTTTAGCTGCTCCTCCTTACCACCCTTCTTAGTAAAGCAAGGGCAGCTCTGATTTTTCAGAGTATGCTGCCATCCGAGGGCTTGAACTGTTTCTTCATTGTGACAGACACTTCCACCCAACAGCCCGAGTTGCTGGTTGCTGATAGCATGGAACCATCTGTTCTTCCATTTGCTTCAAATTCCATTTAAAAATTATCAACTTTGATTAAGGAATGAGAGAGAAAAGAAGAATGGAAGCAATGAATGAAAACAAAACTTTTTAGGGGAATTTTTAAAGGCTTGGTCCTGAAAAAGAATAAATAAGAAAGTGCACAAGATTCTTTTTGTATCCACAGCAGAATTTTGGCTTCATAACTAGCTGAAGCAAACTTTAGTTGCCTTATGTGAATTGAAGTCACATCTGTGTAAGTGGTGTTCAGAGTGGCCAGTAATAACAGTCATATGCAGGTAACTCATAAATCTTTTAACTGAAAGGTATCAGATGCAAACCAAGGACAGGCTGGAAAACCCTTGGATTCCCACTTTATCCTGAAATGGGTCTGGTCTCCCATTCAGGAGGATTAACTGGTACTTTTAATTTCCCTCCATCATTGTATTTACACCATTCATTTGAATGCTGGTCTGCTTTAAAAACTGCTTTAAGACCTGGCTGTGAGCATAGCCAGCTTTTGCAACCACCTCTTTCCCTTTGCGTTGCTAGAATGGTGCAGAGAAGTATTGTGTAAATGAGGGCTAATGTGCACAACCATACCTTACTTTCTCATCTCTGTAAAGCTGCAGTCTAATTTGACAGCAACACAAGTCCCATGCTAGAATTCAAATGTCACACTGCAAAGCAGACCAAGAAATGCTTCTCAAAAGCCTTCTAGACTATAGGTTGGCCTTCTATAGCTGATTGCTCAAAGCAATAGCAAATTGACATAGGGTAAATATGCATAGACATGACATAGAAATATTTTTATGAACTCCACTGTTGATATTAGCCTGATAAAGGCTAAAAGCTACCATAGCTATTTATTTTTCTGAAGGTTCATATGTCTGCAAAGAGGGCACAGAGACACAAGCACAGGTCATCTGCTTATAAGGCATAATGACTCCTTGAATTCACACTGAGGCAATTTTATGACACCAGCTCCCAGTGGAGGGATGTGCCAGGCCGTACAACTGAACTGGAAAAGTAACCCGCATCTTGCTTTTTCAGTATTTCATGGCCAATAATAGTATCACCTAATACTGAAAAACTAAACAACGGTCGCTTTGAAGCTGAACATAACCCAACAGCTATTTCTGTGTGTCTTCAGGCCATCACAGTGCAAGGGCAGAAATAAGATTTCCAGCGATATGCAGCCTGTCACAGTCTAGTCATACCTTCAGCAGGCATCACAAACATAGAACTATACTGGGCAACACTCCCCAGGCTCAGCTCCCCTCACCTTAAGCAATTAAGTGGGTGATTTGAAGCAGGTAATTAACCAGGGGAAAAGGGAAAGGTATGTCTTGAAGGTGTTTCAAGGTCTTAGGTGGACTAAGTACCTATCTGAAGGCTCTCTTTCTCCACTGACTATGCATGGATCAGAAATTAACTGGGGTCCTAAGTCTTTGCTCCAGATATTGGAGACTGAAGTAGGGTTTATGTTCGTGAATACAGTGCTCAGAATGGGCTCAGTAGCTGGAACCTAGTGGAAATATTCTGATCTGTTCACTGAAGATGTTTAGACAAGGAAAGCTCATCACATTTCAACACACAGATTCACAGAAGGCTTAACATCAGCAAGATAGATAACAGATACCTAGACGTGTAAGGAAGAGGAAACAAAGGTTTGTAGTTTGAACAAAGTGCTGATGAACAGCATTACTCTAATTATCAGGGAAAATATTTTAATCAAAGAAAAACAACTTTTCCACAGAGACAATTATAATGTTTTTATTTAGCAAATGTACTGGAAGGATTGTTTTTCTGTAAAAACATACAGATATGTCCCAATTCCATAGAGCTTCCATTCTCTCAAGTAGCTATGATTTTTTGAAATCAGTTTAATGAACAGAAGGGGATATGTGTGGAGATGTCAAACTTATTTTTGTTATGAACCACAAGATTCCATTTACCACTAATCCCCAAATAATTGACCTGGGGCCACCAAGAGCTTGCAGAACCCTTGCTGGTGCTTTATAGAGAACAGGCTGGTCACACAATTTTAAACTGTCCTCTGTTTTTAGCCATGTGAACAGAAAAACGACATTAAATACTTCTTAATACCTCTTTTTCCATAATGGCAGTTGCTGAGGTTACCACAGGATCACTTTGGTTTGTTGTTTGTGTTTTTACAATTGCATATGTAAGGGCAGTGATCTAGGACATTATTTCCCTACTGAGATATGCTTCAAACTATAGAAAACTTTTGTAAAATTCTGCTGTGTAAAACTGAGAACAGACCCTACAGCATTCATCCTTCTACAGTCTAGACTTGACTGAAAGACAAAGGGTTTTTTTCCTGAGAATTGTGTTCCTTTATACTTTGAGTTAGCCCCGTATTTGCCTTCTGCTACTGCCTACTACACGTTGTGCCTCTCACTTGGTAAGTATTGACATGATTGCCACTTCCCACCATGCCAGATGGTAAAGCATGGAAGAACTGACATGATGTAAGGGTCTGCAGTAACTATACAGGAGTGCCCCATACTGAAGCATTCTTTGGTTTGGCAGAGAGAAATGAAGTCTACTGCTAAGATCTGCCTTGAATACTTGTGTTTGGATGTCATTTTCTTAAGAGAATGTCCAGAGACATCCCTAGCAGCCTGAAATGAGACCTCACTAAATGCAAACCCAACTCTGTATAAAAAAAACCCAGCCCTTAGAAACAAATCTATTAAAAGGGCGCTTCTCACAAAAAAACTAATTACAGCTTTACATTACTGAACTCTGATGAACAAAGCGTAACATTCCCTCAGATGTGAGGCCCAACTCAAAACACAAAGGAGTACTTATTGAGTACTTAGTTTTCTGAGATATTCATTGCTTGCCCTATTCTTCCATCCCTTCTGGTGTGAAACCAATCTTTCCCTAGCTGTTTTTGGAATGTTTCAGAAAAAAAAGACGACAAACTTTGGCCCTATTAGGGTTAATGCTTTTGCATAGACATATATGACCATAAACTGGTCGACTAGTAGGGGTCTTCTGCTAACATTGTGACTGAGAACAGGAAGAATACAGCCACAATAATATACAGCTGTCTACTAAAAGTATTGCATACAGACATCTTTGGCCATGCAGTCTCTTGGCCTTCTGAAAATATGTGAGCTGCATTGCTAACATGGCAAAAAAAATAGCAATGTTGAGAATTAGAAAGAGGCGGGTATAAGAAGCTGATATTGATGGGGCACTACTTCGAGCAGTCGTCACCATCTGTGCCAGCCCTGACTGGCCTTTGATTGACACCCCAGTTTTGTGCTTCACATAAGTGATATCTGCAAAATCCAGAAGATCTTTCATTTCCTCATCTTCATCTACAGGCAACTCTTTTTGTGCTTGAGTCTGTGCCTTTTGTCGCACTTTTCTTTCATTTACCTCAATTTGTGCAAAAATGTCAGGAACGGCATCAAGAAATTTGTAGCCTTTGGCTATCTTTCTGTTTTTCTTTGTTCTGCCCTGCTGCTGCTGCTGCCTCTGTGAGATTGCAAATATCCTGTCAATGGCCTCCTCTGTCTGTCTTTTATCTGAAAACCTCAGCAGTCGCTCAGCAGTCTTCCTAAAGCTATCTGTGTTTCGCACACGAGATAAGATCTGCTTCTCAAGCTGCTGGAAAACAGGCTTAAAATGCTGTAAGTTCCTCTCCACGATCCCTACGTAGTCCTTCACTTCTGGCACTGCAGAGCTCCTAATGGCAGAGGCTCGGTCGAAGGCAATTTTCTGGCGGTCTGCAATGACCTGTGCGAAGGCAGAGCGGGACGCATCCTCAACAGGCCACAGGTACACCGCGTAGGCGTGCTCGCTGGTGGTAACGAAAACATCCAGCTGCGGAGAATCTCCACGGACAGTGAAGCTCTGCACGTCAATGGAGGGCCCAATGAAAAGGTAAATGGCCCGTGTGATGGGGTGCCGCAAGAGGGTTGTTACATTCACATAGTTTGTTCCATTGTATGGGTAGCCCCGAGGATACATCCTTGAGACGATGGTAGCTTTCTCGCTGTGGCCAGTGTCATCCATCCAGTACATCTTATATATCCCATCACGGTGCCTAATAAAGGCCCCGTGAACATCATCAACAACTGTTTCTTCAAAAGGCACATCCACATTGTGGAAGAAACTGGTCGCTGCCTCTAGGGTGCTGTCATCTTCTAGATGGATTTGGTCGACTAGCAAGAGAAGCTGGGGATGGAGAAGTATGAGGTTTCTTTGCAATTTTCTTAGCTTCAGTTTAGGATTGTACGCACCCACTCCTTCTCCCCTGATAAAAACCACCCCACTTCTCTCCATGGCGGCAACCACTCGTCCTTGACAGTCACCAGCCAAGTCATGTTTATATTTAAGCCACTTTGAGGAACAGTCTTCTGTAATCTGCCCTTCCCATGGGGAGAAGCAGCTCTTGGACACAGCAGGGGAAAACATCAACACATTATTTAAAAAAGTATATTTTGGCCCATACAGAGCTTCTGTTATGAAAGGTACACCGTTGGGAGCAAAAGTAAAGGAGTTCTGGTCTGGGTGTTCATGGCCAGCATTAAAGTTCCTCCACCCCTTGATCCACTCTCTGTATTTGTTCTTATGAACAATATCATATATTGCACGTCCTCCCAGCTTTCCTGACTTGAAGGAAAGGAAAGGCCTGTTGATTTCAGCTGGCAGAGCACTTCCATAGGTTACCACTCCCCAGTCCTCAAAATAATGCAGCTTAGGAATCCCGTAGTCTGGTGGAGGTACAGAGCGCAAACTTGCATCATACCTGCCAAAAAGATGAAGAAAATGGGTATAAATATCACTTAACTGAGTCCATTCAGCATCTGTACATAACTCAAACCCAACTAAATATTTACATCAAGGAGCAAGCTAACAATATCAAGCCCACATGTATGCTTCCTCAGTGAAATAATCACATAGCTGTAAT
The DNA here is from genome assembly GCA_013400335.1 of Eurystomus gularis. Lineage (NCBI taxonomy): Eukaryota > Metazoa > Chordata > Aves > Coraciiformes > Coraciidae > Eurystomus > Eurystomus gularis. The sequence goes on along the minus strand of VZZY01025187.1, from coordinate 42,514 downwards.
GATATTTATTGTATTTAATGGGTCTTTGAGCAACCTGGTCTAGTGGGAGGTGTCCCTGCCCATGGCAGGGAGGTTGGAACTAGATGATCTTTAAGGTCGCTTCTAACTCAAACCATCCTATCATCCTGTACAAATTTGTTGTGTGCTTTTTTACAGAATAATAGCTGAAAGCATCCGCTCCACATTTCAAGCAAGCAATCCCGTGCAGCCCAAAAGTAAGAGCACCACTAATTTCGAGCCAGTGCTCAAAATTTGTCTTGGATCATAAAGCTATGAAGAAGTCATAAAGACTTCAATAGAAGTCTTTAAAAAAAACACATTAGGACCAGGCTGTAGACACTGTCTATTTTGCACTAGACATCAACATTTACACGTATTTACTGGCTACTTAACCAAGAGAAGCAGAGTATATGTTTCCCCAAACTGATGATTATAGAAATCTGTAGTCTCCAAACAGAATTCGCAATAAACTAAAAATTAACAAGATGGCATTTTGAAGGATAAATTTGTATAATTTATTTCACTTATTGTATGTTAGTTTCCTTCTCCAACTAGGCTTAAGAACATTTTGCATGACCAATATTTTACAAGAAAGTATAAATTTTAAGATATAAGACATTTGGTTTAAAAAGAAGTCTTAATACAAGAAAAGGTTACAATGCTTATAATTTTTGTTTTATTTGATCTACAAAAGAACCCCGCAACCATGGAAAACAAAGCCTAACCTTATGGTCTTGTGTTTAAGCAATCAAAATAAACAAAACCGTTATTAAGCCCAGCAATATTTCTGTTAAGATGGTTCCTCTTCAGATTTATTCTCTACAGTTAGCCAGGAGCCTTTGTCAGGCCCTAGACAATCACAGCTCTCATGTCCTGCATATGACGTTGGGTAATTCTAACCAGCACTGCGAGCCTGCTCTATATCTAGTGGTCCTTGATTAAGATTCCCCTATAAAAGCACACCTCTCGCCTGAGACTCAAATGCAAGTGGACATGCTCATCACAAGAGCAACACTGCAGCACAGGGAAAAGGTAGTCGTTGGAATAGTCAGATAATTTTTTCCCTTTTTTACATTTCACTCAGGTGCTCTTAAAAAAAATTGTTTCCCTTCGACATCAAACAGAATTTTCTGAGCATAAATTTCCAAGATTTCCATGGAGACGCAGGAGAAAAGAAGTATGGAATGGGGTTGTAGATGAGAGATTCTGTATTTTGCAAACAACAAGATGAAGGGCGCTTGAGGCCTAATAAACATGCATTTTAATGTGTATATGGTAAACGCAAAAATATTTTTCTTGTAAGAGAGAGAAACAGAGCTACACTGACTCCTCGGAAATGTACTTGTTCTCTCTACAGACAGAGGGAATTTATATGTATATCTAAAGCCTCTTAAGTCTTTTCATTTCTTATCTTTAGAAGATTGACATACAAGATAAGAGCTGTAAGTTTTATGGAAAACATGGATCCAGTCATCTATCACGACATTTTGTCTAAGCATAATTTGCAAATTAGCATGCAAAACCAACTAATAGCCTTACTGCCTACATTACTTGAGCTCTTAAAAGAAAGCTCATATTACTACTTACAGCTTTTAAAATAAAACTATGCTTTAAATATTCAGCTAATTAATTATTAAAGAACACAATGGGATTAAAAACAATTAGAATAGACGAAATAAACTAAAGAATACATGTACGCAGACTTTCAGTCTTTTTGGAACTGCTTGTATTCTATAAAGGCAATAGACAATGGAAGGAAAACACAAAAGCAGATGTAGCACAAGTCCAAGGTGTTCCTTCCCTGTAGAAACACATACTATACCAACTGAAGAAGTTCTGAGAGCCTAATGACTCTCTGGGCTTGCACACGGCCAGCCTGATCTCTGCTTCTACAAAACAAATCTAAAGATAACAAATTATCATTAATAGCAAACAGCTGCCAGGTTCCTTTTGAGCCCACTCAATCCCTTTCATACCAGAGAAATTCAGTGTGGAGAGTGCACCACCTCTGCCCTTTGGATGGTGTCCCCGGGCCCTCCACCACTCGGTTCCTTCTGATCTGCTCTGCCAACCAGTTCCCACTGCCGTTGCGCATGACAAATTTGTCAAGAAATACCAGCTGGCTCTCCGGCCCGTAGAACCAGTTATAGTTGGAATCCGCGATGGCCACAGTTCTCTGAAACCCTTGGGAAAAAGTGAAAAGGAATGTAAGAAAGACCAAATAAACGTACAAAGATGCGTTTGTAGAGCACAACCGTGAAGCCAAGCAGTACAAACAGACACAAACAGAAACAGCCTTTTCAGATGTTTATAGACCTACTTATAAATGAGCCATCAACGGATTACACAGGAGCTGTTTCCTTCTGCTGTAGCTAACTTGAATACTCACTTTTCTTCTTCAGCTATGGACTGAAGACAGTCAAAGTACTACAGAAAAATGTAAGAACCAATGTCCCATCCACTTCCTTTTCTCACTCAAATCTGGCAAAGGTAACTTTCTCTTTACAGCTTTCATTTTTTGCTCTGTCAATTGAAACTCTCTAAAGCAAGAAAAGAGAGGTTTCCCCAAGGAAAAGAAAAAAGTCAGCTTCACCCTGAAACAGCCAACATGAGTTCCATCTGCTCTTGGGAACCTCTCCCCAGTAGATGCCCAAGGTCTAATATGGAGTCAGTGCAATTCCTTACATGCCTATGCTGGCATTGCAAAGGTGTGCTCAGCCTCACTTACATACATGGCTAGATCTGGGATTCTAACAGCCAATAAAGTTATCACAATCTTTTCAATCAGGAATTTGAACAATGTAAGTTCCTAATGAATTGTCCTGCAAATAAGCAACAGAAAACCATCAGTGAAACCTTGCAAAGCTGCCTGAAACGAAATCTCGTCAGCAATATTTATTAGTATTTATCTACTAATATTTATTTTTATTAAATATTAATTATTATTACTTAAATAGTATTAAAATATTAAAAATTAATATTTATTAAACATCAGCAATATTTATTAACTTATAAGTGGTTTTGTATTTGTACATCTCCATCTTTCAGTCACAACTAGGACTTCAAATCAGAGATGCTAAAATGCACTGTGAGAGACCCCAGAGATCCTGCAAAGGAACAGAAATATTAAAAAGTCTGCAAGATTGACCCATTACTGTCATCAGATATTTCTGTTTAACTCTCGCATTGAAAAAAAAAATGGTTCGTGTACCCCTGCACCGAGAAACCTATCACTTATGTCAATTACATTTTCCATATGAAAAATATTTTAATAGAATGGTATAAAGATCTATTTCAATGTTTTGTGGAAAACTGGTGATCACATGAAACTTTCCTATACTTCAATACTTCTACCCTGGCTTCATCATTTTCTATTCCTTTCACCTAGTACTTTAGTGTGGTGACTTTTGGTAAAGCAAAAAAATCAGTAAGAATCTTGAAGAATATTATTATTCAAATAGAAAACCCCAGAAACGGATCTGTTTGAAATTCTGAAAACCAGAAAGCAAATTCTGAACCATTGCTTTTTCTCCTACATGGTGTTCCTATCTTTTGACTGGTTTTAAAAGCCAGAGTTAAATATTAACAATGATTTTTAAAGGATCTTACAAGGATGTCAGTGTTTTGATTAAGGTAAAATCCAATGAAAAGGCTACTTTTAAAAACCCCAAGTACAATGTGATTTAAAAACAGCCTGCTTCAAGTATGAGATTTACTGCTGCTTCAAGAATTAGAAGATTCATTTTCATTTATCCATATGACCTACCTGGCAGGACAGTCCTGTACATAAACGCAAAATGCTGCTTGAGCCAGGGGTGGCTGAAGTGATTGATACCAAAGTGCCTCTGGACAAGAAACATGTACTGAAACAGTGATCTGGTTGTGTAGCTGCCGTAGGCCACCCCTTCATAGAGCGAGCCATCTGTGACCTCCTGCAGCAGGACTACTGACTTCTCCATGATTGCCAACACCTGCTTGGTCCATAAGTAAGCTTCCTGAAGGTAGCCTGAAAGAAAAAGTTGTTGGCAAATCTAAGTGCAACACCACAGATGAGATCGTGTCATCTGTACTCCCATAGCAGGATCGTTTACAGCAAGGAACCTGCAACCCAGAGCTCTATAATACAACCTAGTGCTGCAGGGTGCCTGTAGTCCCAGGGTGAAAAACAAAACACTGTATTTAAACACAGCAAAGCAAGGTCACATGAGCAGGGAAAAAAAAAACAAAAAAAAAACCCAAACACCTTTTGCTAATATTGTGGGATTATGCTTTCCATCTTAAAAGGAATATTTCCCTATTGTATTGAGGACATGTGAAAAGGGAAGAGCCACACCAAGAGTATTTACTGTATTTCAAATTAAAGCTGTATGACAGCAAACTTATGGTCCCCACTAGAGGGCTCCAATAATGCAAATATTCGGATCAGTTATTTTTCACTGTCATGATCAACGGCATGGTAAGGAGATTCTCAAGAGTTTAAAAATAGAAGTTTACATGTGAGCTGCAGTTAACTGATATTCTACTAATACATGCTCTATTTTAAGAGATGCTCCATTCTACTCACATTTTCATTTTATTGTACAACCTAAAGAGCTATCCAAATAAAAGTTGTTTTGAAAAAGGTATTCATATTTTGAATATGAATATGAAATCAATATTCACGTATTGAAAAATGCATAGGTAATTCCAAATGCAGATTCCTCAGTTTCAGAATAAAATTAATCTTCCAAGTAGGTTAAGTTTCAGCCTCCACAAATATAAGCCCTAAACAGTTATATTTTGACTAACGAAAAGACTTTCAGAGATGTTACTATTTTGATCTGCTCTGCACAAATCCAGAGCTGGGAAGAGGTTATGAGAAGACCTTCTCAGGGCTTGTGTGCCTTCATTAAGGAACAAGGACAAGCACGAGAGCCTCAGCACTGCATTCATGTATTGCAAAAGTCAGCGGGTGGATCCCAGCAGATCCACCCACAGAGGAAAGGCTACGTGCCTCCTCTTATTTTCTTTCGGATTCACTGCCAAGAGAGGTAGGACTAAACAGAGACCAACTGCCTTGCGCTTCTATATGGCAACTTTGTGTCTACCCAACTCGAAGTGTCTTGTCACAAGTTTAACCAGACTTATTTCCACCACATAGCAGAGCTCAGCTAGCACACATTACACCCCATCAGGTGGTGAAGCGGTGCCTGCTGAACAAAGTGCATGTTCCAGGCTACGGGAGTATAAGCTACATTCAAACCTCTGACTAAGACAGTTACTGTATTTATGCTCAGCAGAGTGATGAGCCATTCAGACATCCTACTACCAGAGGCTGCCAAATCCTGCTTAGTTAGAGAGAAAATATACTGCCATGTCTAAGCTAAACAAAGTGAATCTAACATGGTGTTTTTATCTGCTGTCTGAAGAGAGAACTACAATGGAGAAGGCCTAAGCAACAGGGGCAGGTGGTGCTACTTACTTCCACTTACTTTACTCACAGCTATCTTGACACCACTTCATTACTCTGATGGAGTTGGCAGCACAGCGGTCTATCCGAGTAAAATCCCAAACATTTCCACTACTGTTTTCCCTTGTGACATAACAGCCACTATAGCTAGCTTCTGACTACTGCACTAGCAAAAATGGCATTTTCCATGGTTCAGCGCAGTGCATTTACCATTGCAATGCATACATGTTCTGTTTACATGGTGTATATCTATGTTATGTTGTAGTATATTAGGAGAAAAATAACAAGTTAGAATGAAAAAAAGACTCACTGTCAGGCTACACAACAAACTAGAACAAATCTCACCTAATAGTAGCAGTATCTCTATCAAGTTAGGCCTTACTCAGGTTTCTGTTTTGAATATCTGAGTGTTTACTTTAACTACAGACTTCAATATATATGTGTGCCTAAAATTCATTTCAATTAGTTTCATTTTTGCAGTGCTATGACAAAGTTTACATCTTTTTTAACTGGCTATTTAGTCTCTGCATGCTTCAGTTGCTGCATTGTGTTTAAAATTATTGGAATTTAAATCTTTTGGGAGAAATGTCTACGCTAGACCTGATACAGGAATAATAGTTATGTTCACTCCCTTTCTCCCTCCCTTTTTTTTCTCCTTCAGAAAAAGTCTTTCATCTTGGAATGAGAAATTTTTTTTTTTTCAGATCAACAGAAAAACATTATTTAAATTTCCATTTTTTAAAAATGAAGTTTTCTACATTGAAAACAACTGAATTTTCATTTGAAACATCACCACTATTTTTAAATTGTTCAAGTGTCGCTAAATTTGCTTTTTTTCTTCCCCCAAAAAATGCCACCAACCTTTGGTGAAACAAATATTGCCCAACTTTATTTGTGACGTTACCATTATTTGGCACAAAGCATACTTATGGTCTATAGTCTAATGAAAAGCAGAGTCATCTTGCTAACTGCCAGCTTTCTGCACCAACGGAGGCTTGGAGAAGGATGGAATTATGAGGAATTTAGCAAAACCCACTGAATAAACATGGTCTGAGTCTTCAATTTGTGGAAGGCAAGATAGGAGGAAAGGGAATGAAGTTCCACACATACTGTTGCTGCTTTTCAGCACATGCACATTGGTAAATGTGCCTGCTATAACAAACAGTTAACAACATGAGCCCCCAGACACAGTAGGTGCCACATTTTTTTTGTTACACTTCTGGGCATCTGAAAGAGCCAGCAATGTGCAGATGGGCCTTTGCTTGGCAGGGCTAAACAGCCTGGCAATGCCATCTGCATCTAGAAACTAGATGTGCCTTGACTTGCAGCAAGGAAGTAGTTACGTTGGGCATCATGTTTTCAAAATACTTCTAGCACATATTAAATAATCACTTGATAAAATCCTGATGTATTATCACAAAAGCAGGAGCTGGCTTCATGACTTCTACCTCTCAGCCAAAGTACCACTGGGGCTTAAAGTCAGGATTTCTCATCTGCTCTCTCCCTCTGTGACTTGCATACTCATTTACACCGTGTATCACTTACATAAGAGCAGAGGGACAGCCCCCAGGCTGAGCAGTTGCTTTTGCAACTGGTGAGGTTACTCATGTGGGAACTGGAAAGGATGGGTTTAAGTCCCTGAAGCAAAGGTGGCAATGACATCTGGCACAGACACCTCTTGGATGGACATTGGGAGATGCAAGGGCATAGTTCAGAGGGAAAATAAGTCTTGCTCATCTCCATAGAAATGGATGTTGGAAAGAAAGGTCCTGAGCTGTGGCCTCTGTATGAATAAAGTTACACCTTTACAGCTCTCTCAGGGAGACAGGACAGAAGTCTTGGATGAAATTCCAGACTATTCTGTTGTCTATCTCCCAGCTCAGAGTGCAAGGTGTTTCCAGCTGCTGACCTTTTCAATGTATTGTGTAAGGAGACCAAGTGTATTGCTCTTTACTGATCAGGTACTCTGAAAGACCTGTTCTGTAAATCTGGACTGGACGGACTATACATAAGAGGATTAATTCTTAAAAACAGTTAAATTAACTTAGATAACTGCATTTATATACACAGCTATATATGCATTTATATTACACCTTGTACATCTGCCCACAGACTTTTGTTCTATTCAGTAAATTACATTTTTCTAAGCAGCAAAAGAGCAAACCCAATACTGCTATACTCTCTCAGAAGCATTTGTATCAGTTCCTGGACTCTGCTGCATAAGTGGCTGATTGAGTTGATACACTTCAGAGTAACATTTCTATGATTTAGTACATACCTTGATTCATCAGAACCAGGCTTCCAGCTAGCAGGGCCACGCAGTTGGTAGGCTGGTGGTTGTGGAGGTACTGGAAGCCCCATCCACGTCTGTATGACGTTTCGTACATATATCCTGAGGCATTGGCAATTACCTCAAGAAATCTCTCCTGTTGAGTCTTGCTAAGATAGCTGTACAAGAAGTCGTACGCAGTGGCAAAACCAACTAAGGAGTGAGCAAGAGGAACCTCATCCCACGGGGCATCCTTCACTAGCCTGTCAATACAGAAAGATGCCAGTTAATTGAGTTTCATCTACTTATTTTTCGCCACTATTGTACTGTGAGGTGTGTATGACTTAGTGTCTCTGAAGTTAGGCAACTCATGTTGAATTTTAACACGGTAGCAAGCTACTTACCAAGTCTCTGAGATAATTTTTTTCTTTCCTAAGTATGGACAACATTAACCTGCAAAGCTCATTAATTTCATTAGAAAGATTAAGTTGTTAAATATTAGAACAGTGCTTGCAACGTTCTGGGTTTTGCTAGGAGAAATATATATACAGAATACTGATTGTACAGAAATGGAATCTAGTTATCTGAAGCAAGATTCACATAATTTTTGTAAGAAAGTAACATCCCATAGTTTATAGTCCTCCAAAAATCCACAACAACCTTTTTCTTTTCCAAAGGAGCCACATGTTGATGAATTTCTGAATGGAGGCTATGCAACTGAAGTTGTCTTTAAAGCAAATATAACAAAATAACTCACTATGCTGTTTCTTCATTTCCCAAATGCATTCAAGGATAGAAATAGAGATGACGAAATTTACTTTCATGACTACGGTTCAAATTAGCATACATAAAATAGAGGTAAAATGATGCCACTACTCAAAATTATTTTCTAGGAATCTGATTTTCTGGTATCCAGTGATTACATTGAACTTAGCAAAATAGTAAATTTGTATCAAGAAAGTTCATAATGGAGGTGGAGGTAGTGTATAATAAACATTTCTCTTAAATCAAACATATATTACGAATCAAAGACTTTAGTTTTTCAGTACTGAAAGTACTTTCAGGCCATGGTTCAACAGAATAGGAAATGTGAAGAAATACATAGTGAAATAAAGTCTTTCATAAACTGAACAATCATCAATGGCTTTCATGGTTGGTCTCTTCTTTCACTTTCTTTGCAAGACATTTTTTATTACAGAATTTTAAAATTGTTGAGATGAGAGTGTCCTACTGCAATGACTGGAGATCGTGTTGTGCTCTTGAAAATATGCACCTTCAGCTTCAACTATTTTATGACTCTGAAGATGATTTCATCTTAATTTGTGTAAGCAGTAGTGTAAACAAACAGATTAGAAAAAATATCAAGAGACGCAACATGCTGGTGCCGTGATTGCTGTCAGAAATCCTTTGACATATGAACATACGTTTGACCAGCTATATCATAAATCCTAATTTCCAAAGTATTTTTAGTTTTGCTTTTCACTAAACCTTTGCACATTCAGAAATCAAATGGGCACAGGAAACAGCACTTTAAAGACCTCTGCCTGGAACAATTATAAAGTGATTGATGCTAAGCTATACATTAGAGGGGGAGAAAAGAACAATTAAAGAATACGAATTAATTTAAAACATTTAATTCAAAGTTCAGTATCCTTATAACAGGATACAAATTGCTAATTAGAATGTGCTTAAAGCTATTTAAGGATCTTTACCCGACTTCACCTTAAATGGAATTTGACAGTGAAACCGATTATTGTAACTTTCATTGTTAAGATGTACGCTAACTTTATATTTGTTTCAAAGGCAATACTGCATCAAATTCTATAGTATAAGAGCATATATTAGTCTCTGTAGCACCACTTTTGATAAAACAGAAATCACTCTTTACCTGGGAAGTACTAGATCAATCAGTTATAACTGCAGTTAGGTTGCTGATTTCTTCAGAAAAAAACCCCAACCCTTCAGTGTAAAAACCCTTACGTTAGGCATCCTAAGCCTACATACTGGCACGGTTACCCACCTCAAGTTAGACAAAGTAATTCTGTCATTAATTCCCTCAAATTCCAATCCTGTAGAGTAAGTCATGCATAGAATTTAACAGGAGATGCACACAAGTAATAGAGAAAATTAGAGATAATGATTTAAAGACCCTCATTTCTAAACATACAAACCCACAGTCAACATCTGTTCTTAAAATGAAGCTCTCTTGAACTAATAACTCTTTAGCTGATATAAATCAGTGCACTTCCATTAACTGAATTTCAGTGGAACCAAGCAATGTACACCAATGTGGAACATCATGATTCAAAAGAAGAATGGTCAAGTAGCAAGCATTAAATGCTTTTTGTATCTAAATTACACTCTCATTTTTCAGATGGTTCTCCAGTGTCAGATTTGGTCAACAGCCTGGCTGATAAACCGTGGGAAAGCATGGTACCATAGACCAGCACTGTACATACTATGTGAAAAAAGTTTCCAGGGCTATCTATTAACTACCGCGCTCTGAAATATTAAATAAAAGTTGTGTGTATTTATACAAATAAAGATAGGTAAAAACATGCCAATGCTTTTCACTGGAATACAGCCATTTTCTAATTATCTCAGGAATAAAATTTAACATCAGATAGTAGGAACCTCAGCTCAGCAATTAACCGCGTCTGAAGACAGCAAGTAACCTTTACCTCAATGCTACATTAACCTCTTTGGTCTTTTAAAGGTATCAGATGTTAAAAGAAAAGAATCCAAAGACAATAAAAATATGTATATATTGCAACTACTTAGTTGCAAGCATAAGCACTTTTAGCAAAGGTGACTGTTCCAAAAATTCTAAAACATTTTAAAATAACAGCTAGACCATAAATGCATCTCTACAGCTAGTAAAAGAAAATTTAAAAGTAGTATATATATATATTTTTTAACTCTTATATACTTATACCTGTATTTGGAAGAGGTGCCTATCTGGAAACTTGGGAAGGTTCATACAAGAGCAAAAAGTGCTGAATGGGTCTGCTCCCTAATGATCAAACTCCTTAAACATCCAAAGCCATATGCATCGTTCTGCACAAAGAACTGCTGTCTGGACGAATTCTGTGAATGGCACAGGACAAATACATGCCTGGGGTATTCTTTTAAGTTCTCTTCATCTGTCATATAAAATATTTTTGTTACTTTATTTTCGACATTTAAAGTTTGATATAAATCCTCCATGAAGAAAGTGGAGAAATAAAGAGATCATGGATAACGTTGGTATTATGGATAAGCAGTACGTTTTCCTACGTGTTGAGAATTTCAGCACCATGCAGTGTAGTTACCTGTTTTAGATTTGCTACCTTCTAGAATGCACAATGAATCTGAAGGGGGGTTAAGACCCAGTTCTTCAGTCTTCAATTTGTGATGTCAAGAACCATCATGCATGCACTGCAGTGTCCAAGTGTACATACCACCTTCACTATATGCAACTCAGTACTCTAAATACATAGAGCAATTGTGTAAAAGTTTGGATGGGAAGTAAAAATCAATATTAAAAACAACAAGAAAAATTACGGCAGGATTACCACAACCTCTCAACTTCTTGACAACATTCCTAATGCTACTAATGTATCTTCTCTCTTGCCTCATTTCTCTCTACTAATGACTACTTCCTTGCTGAAACCAGAATATTAGACTTTCTCTAAGAAAATATAAGCCAAAAGGGAAAAAACACTGTCTGCCCAGTTCAAGGCAGGATTTAAATCAAACTCTCCTGCTTAAGTGAGTTCCCTGATCATCGCCTGTGAGATGTTTAGAATCACCTTTCCTTCACTTTGTACACAGTTCTTAACAACAAATCAAAAGAAACAGGAAAATAACACTTTCTGGCTTCAGAATTAGAATCCCCTTCCAGGTGGTCTGAGATCTGATTTTTAGCCTCTATGACAATAAGTAATATGGCGTCACTACATGCAAAATGAAGTACATCCTACCACACATTATACAAGTAATCCACATCCATAAATTTAGCGCTCCAAACTTTTCCATGATAAGTTACTTACTGCATAATAAGTCTTGGAGGTTGAGGGCAGATTATGCTAATGATTGTAGGAAGCATGCCAGTACTCCCTCCTTTGAACTGAAATGCTCATTCACTAGGTGGAAACAAAGGAAATGAGTCAAGGCTCTTTTCTAAAGGCTTACAGGTGAAAATTAATTCAAGGACAGCCCTCTGGTGCATTTCGGTGCAATCTGTCTTAGACATGGTAGCTAGCATGGTTGAGTTTAATGCATATTAAATGCCAAGTGTGGATGCAAACAGGGCATGTAATGGGGCCAACTGACCCCTTGGTCCTGAAATCAATTGCATAATTGTACAGTCTTCCCAATGCCAATGACAATGCTTTGACACTCCGCAGACCCTCACTATTGTTCTCACTTCTGGAGGAAGGAGATACAGCTACAAACCTTCCATTAGGCAAAGGAGAGAAATACTCTTCCATGGCCAGAGGGAGTATACATACCAAGAGGGAGTATACCTACCAGTGGGAATGAGACCACCAACATTTATTATATAAACTAGACTCAATTTTCAGTACTTTTTTTATAAAGCCTCCAAACCAAAATATTTTCTTGCGCTCAAATGAAATATTTTCTTCACTAATGGGACAACATCTTCCAATTTTTGTTTTGGAAAAAAAAAAGAAAAATCCTTGAAAAAATCTGTTTCATCCAAAACAACCTCTTCGCTTTCACCATTTCCACATTTTTCTGGCTGGTTGGCAAAACAAAACCCCCGTTATCTGCACAACCTAAGTGCTCAGTCATTTGCAACAACAACAATAAATTAAGAATAAAAAATGTCCTTGAAAAAGTAATGATTTAGATTTCCAGTGTCTAAGGTAAAACATGACAAGTTTGCCTCGCTTTCCTAGTCATATTTCAGCAGCAGGCACTCTGACATGCCTGTTTGAAGACAGGCAAAGGAGCGGTTAAATGTAGAGGGCTACCTTCATACCTATATGGAAAAAAAAGGCAGCATATAGACAACACTTTTTAGAAGTTTTAAGAGCTCGCTATAAAGGTAGGGTTGTACTGCTTAGGTTTTGAGGAGGCAACTAAAACTTTATTCCTTTGGAAACCTTCATCTACTTTCTATCCTCTTTCTCTCAGTTTCTCCATAGGTCTGTAATCATCATTCTGGTGCTTCTAAAGCTTCTGGCTTTGGTCATAAGAGTCCTTTTCACACTGAGGTTGCTCTTAGCATGAATTATGATCCTTCTGTTCTGACATATTAATAAACAAGAACTGAGTCTATTTTAGTAGTTCTCAGTGCCATATTAAGCAGACACAAATTTAGTTATGTTATTCTTTCAACAGATTAACTCTAGCTCTCGTTGTAGCATAGTTTTGTACCAGGCATGCCACAAAGTGAGGTCCTTGTAGCTACCACAGAACTTCAGTGCCAATTTATCTCCTAGAGATCAATTTAAAAAGCAGGTATAAAAGAAACTCTTCAAAATCTAGCTAGTCATTTAATTTCAGTCATGCACAATTTCTATTTTTAAATGCTACATATGAAAAAGATAAAAACAGCATGAGGGTTTGATATTTCACTTACTAACAAAATATATATTCCAGATACCAAATTCATCCTCTTACCCTTCCTTTGCTTTTTCTTCCCTGTACGAGGCTATCTATGCATCTCCTAAGCTTCTTTTATACTCACTTCTATGCTGCAGTCTTATAAAACCCTCCTAAGTCTTCTTTAAACGTTGTGGTTGATTATTGGGAGTCAAGCACATGTTCTGTATTTGTGGTGTCAGCACAGAGACTCGCTATTTCAAGTCAGCACATGTGAATTTATTTTAGTTATACATTTATCTACACATTTAATTATTTCTACTGATGTATTTTTACTTTGTAATCTATACTGTTCAACACCAAACGCTATCTGGATACTAACAGCAACAGCCCTATAGCATGCTCCAATACTATTAATACAGGGACTAAGAGAATGCTATAGGATTGCTGGTTAATAAGAAATAGCAGAAAGATCACAGATTTGTACGCCGAAGCCTCCAGTTAGCTGCTTCTTACTAGCTGCTATTTCCTTGGAATGTTTGCACGCGCTCGACAGTAATTATCTCCCCCATGAAACCCATAGAGCCAGGCTTACTGTCAAATCCCACACCTTACTGCACATTGGTAACATAGTTGTCTTTAAAAAGTACAGAAATCTCTTGTCTGGCAACCGCAACTGGGGACGTCTCCCCTGCTGTAAGAAGGGTGCAGAATTTGTGAACTTCTAAGGCATTCGTTTATAAGGCCGGCTTAGTAAAGAGGAGAGTTTTTCACGGCTTTGTCCAAAATACAGAATCTGACTGGACTGCTATTTCTGCACGATGTGTGACTCCGATTACATCACTCTGCTCAGTGCAGGAATGGGCTGAGGCAGCATATGGAAAGAATCATGAGTACAGAGCCCCTCAGCCAAAATGCACTTCTGGTGGGGAGTGCTCTAGGGGCCAGTCAGATAAAATGCCAGGAAACACATCTATATCCTCTGTTTTCTGTAAAAGAAGATAATATAGCTTAAATATAAGGACTAACTTTCCCTAACATTTTAGGCAGCATGTACATATCTAATCCCAGGAAAACCAAGCAAGTGATTTAACGCCAGCTTTTAATTCTTACAGGCAAGACCGTTAATCTGTTTTTACTGAAACATTAACGCACTATGTTTCCCTGCTCTTGCTAATCTCCAAAACATTGCCCGTTCCCATATTATTTTGGGTGACTGTTATAGTTAGCTATTAGCCATTGCCCCTTTGTTTATTTTAAAATGTAAACCTACTCCAGGATGTAGCAATTACGGATGCTGTTATGAGCAGCATGCCTATCAACGTTGGTTGTTATGACAAACTGCTCAAGCTCTGTTAGCCTACATGAATGGGAACTCAATTAAGGGTGTACTTTATTATGTGATATAAAATGACTACTGTAATAAATGAGAAAAGACGGAAGTGCTTAGTTACATGCCCCTTCCAAGCGTGTGTCAATTACCAGCAGACTTTCTCATAATTGTATCCTCAGATATTGAACCATATTTGGACTATTGAGGATTCTTGCTAATGTAAAGATGAAATTTAAAATGTCAGTCTTCATCTCCTGGCATTCTGGGACAAATAATCAGCGACATTTAAAACTATATTTATTTTATCCACACACTACTAAAATACACTTTTGTTTTCTAGTAAGGTTTAAATTTTTTTCAATAGCCCCACAAAAATTAGAGGAAACTCATCCAACTGTTTTCTGTTATTTGTTTTGTTTGTTTGGGATTTTTTAAATTCTAAAGCTATTTTCGAATCAATGCCATGTCAGCTGAAGTCAAAAGAAATCCAGATTACACTGTTGAGAGAATCGAGCTGCCAACAAGGAATCTATTTGACTGCCAGATTTAACTTTCCAACACATATAGATGTGGTAAAAAGATATTTTTTGAGCAATTTATATGGCAGTTTAGGCACCTACATTATAGAGGAAGTCTAGGTTGAGAAAAGTTCCTCTGATTCACTTATCTTATTAATACCTCTCAGGACAAACCCTCTCTATTGATGATATAAGGAGTTTTGGAAAATGAGCCTCCTACCACTCAAGACTCCAAATTTTGGCAACATCAAAACAGCCCCTTCTTCCCACCCTCCTGATCAGAACATGTTGTGCCCTCAAATCATTTAATAAGGATAATATTCGTAATATATCACCCAGAATGATATGTGCCCCAAAGTCTGAGGGAAACTAAACATGCCTAAATAGACTGTATAACCTTTTTAAAAAAAATTCCATTACTGTTGACATTGCCAGAACAGTTCATATACAGTCTTACGCAGTGCTTTAAATGTCATAACATTTAATAAATAATAAATGCCCGCTAGTAGCACTCAGGCCACAACTCTCCTATTCCATAGACACTAACAGCATACAATGATTCCACAGAATGGTACTTTTTAGTTGAGTTTCTTAGGAAAAACAGATTTACATAATCTGTCTGTCCACTCCATCTTCTGACCCCACTGACCTATTTGAGCAAAGCCAGACAGAGCAGTACATGCCTCAAAGATATTACATTCCTACAGTTTCCCCCCCAAAAAAATCGCTGTTGGACAAGGGAGGGGGATCTATATTACTGGCATCACTGATGAAGCTACTGCATGAATTCCATGTTGACAGCATTCAGCCATAATTTCTCAGTGGCAAAAACAAAAATGGAAACCAGATCCATGTTCCTGTCACAGAAGCTGAAAAGCTGGCCAGTTGGAGGTTATACAAAGGGCTGCTTACCCCAGCCCTATTGCCTATGTTTCTGATTTCCTCCTTCTGTACTTCCCCTACCAAGCACACTGCACCCGCTTCTTTTGCAAAGTGGAGAACCTTGACTAAACCTTGATTTTTTTGCTGAACGACATGTCTACATCAGAAGGGAAAGATGGGAAAAACATGGCTTCTCTTTCACCAAGGTAAAGCAAGATACTTGCTTGGGAAAAACAGCAGTTTGGGGGAGGTAAATATCATCAAAGCCAAGGGGAAATAGGATATCTGCTCAGTTCTGATTGGTATCTGGTCAGCTGGGACAAAGGAAAGCATTATGACAAGGGACAGAGGAACCTCAATTCATCTAGGGCAGGAATCAAAGGACACAAAGAACTGAAATGAGGTTATTAAGACAGTGAGTGAAATGTAGGAAACCGAGAAAGGCAGACATAAGTAAGTTCCACTACTCAAAATATTACTTGCTCCTTTTTCTTATTCCATTGAAACAGATGGCCATGTAACGATGTGTTTACACTACCCAAAGCAAGTTAAGAAAGAGCGCGAACAATGAAACTGGGGAGAAAGGTGTTGACTTTGGAGCAGCGCGTAGGACCTGCTGGAGATGGCTACACATCTTTGGAGCCTCTGTACAGTTCTAGCCTTCTGCCAGTGTGCCCAGAGAAACACAGTCTGACTCTGGAGGTAAGACTGAAGCTTTGTACTGCAATGCTTCAGTGGCAAATTTTGGAAATTACCACCCTGTGCCAACACTTTTCTTCCCAGCTCCCGTGTGTCCTGTCTTCTCTGACATGTCAGCAACTTAAGCCCAGCGCATCCTTTCTCTCTCCCACTACTTCTTTTGTTTTAGTTCCTGTATTTTTGTGGCATTCTCCACTTCAATATTTGGTACAGGGGAACCCCAACACTATAATGCATCTTAAATCATGTTCATCAAGAAGATATGGATCCCAAGTTATGCTAGCTCAAATCCAGCATAATTCCAATGATGATCCATGGACAGATGTTGTTTATACGATGTTACTAGTTGATCTTAACACAAAGAAGATACATAATAGTAGTTTAAGCAATGAATACTGCTTGAACAACTAATGCTTCTTCCTGTGCTGACCTGAAACCTGACCTGACTTCTGCTGAGCTGCTGCTACCACGGAGCTGTAGGACAGCAGCTGCAACAGAGGGGAGCAGTGCCCCATCATAATGGAGAGAAGCCACTGTCCTGGCAAATCCCATGTTTCCATCCTCTGACCTCCCTCACAGTGGCAGCAACCCTGGGCCACAGTCTGCAAGGTGCACTGAGTGATGCACTGCAAGGTGCACCAAGCGGCTGCTGCTGCAGGCGGGTAGGGGAAATGTGTCTGCCTGAGGAAAAAAGGGAGATAAATTGCCAGTGGGTGTGAAAAAGGAAGATAAGGAGGAGAGAGACCCTTGCTAGACTCACTTGTACAGCAAGAACATTAACTTCTGTCCCCTTTAGAAAGGGTGTGGCACAGCAAGAACAGAGTAACTTGTGGATGACAACTCACATCCAGGTGAAGTTAATCCAGGAAGTGGTCATCAAAATGCCAGTTGCTCAGGCAGTTCCAGTAATCAGATGGATAACTATCTTTTTCATGTCCCAGTATGTCTTAAGGAGAGCCCCAAGAACTGTACAGCCAAGTGGAGCTGCAAGTCTGAACTGAAGCTCAGACACACGTTACAGCAGATTGCAGAAAGTCAAGAGTGTCATTTTTACCTACACCTGTTTATACCTTTTTCATAGGTCCCTGTTTCCTGAATTCTTCCAGAGGAAGAATTACCCAAAAGGTATGTACAAGTCTGAAAAACAAAGAGATTAAAAAAATAACACTTTTAGGACTTCTTGCCACAAATCAGATGGAAACCTTGCCCTCTGATTGGGAATAGTTTGGGTTTTTTGGTTTTCGTTTGTTTTTTTTTTTAACTTCACAGCAATTAGGATGATGCACAAAGGGCCATGCCCTTTCCTTCAGCATTAATTTAAGCAAAATCCAGTGAAGGTGAAAAGTTGTGTGTCACTACTGGTCCAGATGAGGGTAAATGTATTCAGCAAGTTAATCCCTCTTAAAGTGAATGTTAGAACAACTGAAATAAATTTAAGCAATTCACTCATCCACACACTACTCCAACTGCAAGCAGTTCAAACAGTAAGAACAACTTAAAATAAAAAGACAAAAATCTACCAACTAGGCTGAGCCGCCATCCTCTCCATGTAATCCTTGGCCATGTTGATGGCTTCGAAGTTTTCGGGGTAGAGCACACAGAACATGGCCAGGGCCCCAAGGTTGTTGCCGTAAATTTCATTCCACCTAGCGCTGAACTCCCTCGGGTCCCAGGGAGGAAGGTACTCCAGGGGATTCGACAGCATCGTTTGCACTGCCTCAGTCAGACGAGCTGCAATGTGCTGGTGCGTGGTGATGGCCTGGAGACGCAGAGCCTCCACATCCTCTTTGGAGAAGTAGAGCATGGGGTAGCTGTCATAGTTGGCGTTGACAAAAGGAACCATCATGTCTGGGTCCTCCCTGGCACTGTAGGCAAAGGCGAAGCAAATGGCATGTATGAAAAACACACTTGGGGCTCCCCGTGTGTGAGTCCTCATTGTGGCATCAGATCTCCAAGTCTCAATGGCAGCCAAACCATCTTTGAAATATCCTGTGGCAGATGGACATGAAAGAGAGATAAATGAACCCATGAGATGCTATAATTCAGGATGGTCTCTAGGCAATACAATTCCATCTAGGCTTAGAGAACCTCACGTATAGTCCAGGTGGCTTTCAAATCCTTTCTGTACGAATACCTCAGACAAAATACCTACTGAGCAATTCATCCTAAAGAAAAACCTCTACACTTTGGAGAAACCTCCTCCCTCCAACATCTTTCCCTCCAGCAGCTGACACTGACAGCTCTTGTAGTCGAGATTTCAAATCATTGCAGCAGTGCCTAACATGAAGCAGTGCTGACTGTACTGGCAAGCGGAGAAGGGTGGGAGGGGAGGAGGAAGGGGGGAGAGCCAGGGAGCTTGTGCTGGCGGCAGCCAAGCCTGCATGCTGCCTTGGCTGATGTTAGCAGCTGGAGAGGGAAGGATGAGGAATGCTGGAGGTTTGCACCCGGGTCATTTTATACAGCACTTGAGGCCTCCAGTTCTGACACGTCCTCGCTTTCAAAAAAACCCCAGCAAGTCAGAAAGGAAAGAGAAAGAGAAAGTGGCAGAGCTTTAGAAAAACAGCTGAAATACCTTGCCTTCAGGGTATTTAGGGGTTTTGCATTAATATTATTATTATTATCATCATCTCCCCATTTTGCATGTGGAGACTTACTGCCAGCTACCAAGAAGGCTGAACGTTGAATTAAAGTGCATATTTTCTTACCCACATGACTTCTCAAAATGTGCTCAAGTGGCCAATCTATGCAGAGGTTAAATGCAAGTATTTAAACATATAAGTTACTTCATTAAAATTACCAACTATCTAGCCTGAAGTCTCAGATAAAACATAGCCAGGCTCCTCCTGAGGAAAGCCAGCAAATTCCTAGAATTCTTCCGAGGGGAAAGGTTACAGAAAGCAGACCCAAGAGAGACAGTTTTATGTAAATAATGAACAGTAGTTTTCAATTATTACAAGGAGAAATAGACAGAAGGAAAGAAAACCTAAAAACAAATATGAAATGTTTTTTTCCATGGAAAACCTGTTTCACAGGATTCAGTCATAAAACTCCTAAGAAGCTGAAGTACAAAGCAACCTTTTATTTCTCCACACAGCTCTCTACCTATAGGTGCCAAAATTTTCTAACAGAAGCTTCAGCTGCTAAAACCTTATTTAGAGACCCATATCCCAATTCAATAATGCCATTAATATGTGCATAGACAATGAGACAACCTTGATAGGTTGGCTACTGGGTACACAGACCCCCTAGGCGCTTGTGTTCACCTCCTAAAATTAATTTGGGAGCAAGCATCTTTGGCTGAGAAGTACATCTTTTCTTGTGCATTTCTGCCTAGGGTAAGAATATTGCACCCTGTAACTGTCTAAATTTATATATTACAGTGTGTAACATAATTGCTTTAACAGAGCGTAATGGAAGATGACATTTTCATAGTATTTTAATGCATTTTGCAAGTAAGTTTTGTCCTTTTTGGATGTAAGCCAATCATTATAGGACACATTATGCAGATCACAGGGTGGTTTATTTGGTAATACTTTTTACTATATCTATATAGTCTCTCACCACATACACCACACAAAGAAACATGCAGCACAGTTTATCCAAACATACTCAAAAATCTATTCCTCTTCTCATCTATAAATAAGGAAACCATACAACAGTGTATCTTGAAAGGAAGGAGATTAAAACCCAGCCAAATCAGTAATTATGTTTGAAACAAGATGATAATTTTTTGACTGTTAAATAGAACTACTTTTTTGTAGTTAAAAAAAACACCACCTTTTTTTTATTAAAGCCTCTATGAGCCTTTAGAGCTGGGAGCAGAGGAATTAATCCTAAAAAAATAAATAAATAAAAGGGCAAAAAATGCCTCTAAGTTTTTCTGTGATGATCACACATTTAAAGAAGTTTCCTGATTTACACAATCAGAAAACAATCCCAGTGACCAGTAAGGACTTCATGCATTCAGTTCCTTTGTTTGAGTTCCATACTTCTGCACGTCAATGAGAATTAAACACTGTAATTCATGCATAAAATTTAGGGATGGTTTCTGGCCAGAGATGAGGGAATATACAGTAAAGTTTCCCGGAACTCCTTCTTTTTACATCTGGACACATAGTTCCCAGCATTTCACCATCAAACACCTCCAGTGTTGTCTAAAATTCATAGTCCTTATTTTAAGAATTCAGTAACCCCTCATTTTCTCCTCTCATGCATGTGTGCATTTAACAGAGAAGGTAAACCCTTTCTTTACCTAGTACATGAGAAGCAACCACCATATCACAGAATCATAGAATGGCCTAGGTTGGAAGGGACCTTAGAGATCATTTAATCCAGCCTCCCTGTCATGGGCAGGGACGCCTCTCAACTAGATCAGGCTACTCAAGGCTCTGTCCAACTTGGCCTTGAACACCTCCAGGGAGGGGGCAGCCACAACATCTCTGGGCAATTTATTCCAAAGTCTTGCCACCCTCGTACTGAAGAATTTCTTCCTAAGATCTAATCTAAATCTATTCTCCTTCAACTTAAACGCATTACCCCTTGTCCTATCAGTGGTTTAGACTAACAACAGAATAACTAGAAAACTGATCTGTAGTATACTTACAGGCAGCATATTCAGAGTCAAGATCTGGAAGAAAGTCAATAGGCAGTGACAAAAGCAGGACTATAAAGGCATTCATATTTATTCTTGGTTAAATCACATTGATGCCCTTCCTATGATATGAAGACAATAACCCAGGCTATCCCCAATATGTTAAGGCCAGTGAGCCTTGTCCTGTAACTTTGCAGGGCTCAGCCTGGTGTGATGGGTGGATGGGAGGAGAAGCTAGAAAGGAGTCCACCTTCTTTTCAATGCAAACCTCTGGGGAGGCACCAGCCACAACCAGGTGGTGAGAACTGCCCATGCAATGCCCCGGGATGGCATGACTACAGGTCAAATTGTGAACAATTGAGAACAATTGAGAACAAGGAAAGAGGTAGATGTTCCACATTTTCTCACCTGTGATGACCTTAAAAGCAGGACCAGTAAAGGTAATAATGGAAGCAATCACAAAGCTCCTAACAGAATAAATGCGGATTTCCTATCCCCCAGATAGTGAGGAAATACAAACAAGATGGTCCTGGATACAGTCATGACCCAATCACACCCACAGAGTCTTCAACTGACAGAACTGCCTTCAACCACCACACCATCAAGCACTTTGCTGATTAGGACCAGACCTAACCACACACTTCAAATGCCTCACTGACTCATCCAAGGTAACTCCACAGGGCTAATGGGCATGATCACCATTCCTCACTCAGCTCAGTAGCTGTTTAGAAACTACACTGATTAATAAGCTATATATAAAACCACTTCAAAAAATTATCATATGGTTGCAAAGGAACCAAAGCGTCTTCAGAAGAAGAACATGACCAAAACCTGTAATATTTAGGGACTACTTAGAATTCATTACAATGGTACCTGGAGGGGGGAACCCACCAAGCCAAAAACACTGAAGCAGAATACACATTCAACTGTGTTCAATGCTATACTTTGATGTTGCCTTAGTTAACTTATTTGCATACTGAAAGCTAAACATATAATACTGTCCAAAGACACACACACATGAACCTTGGTATCTGCGTAGCTTAGGTGAAGACATGTATAGATAACTGGCTGCATAAGCTTCAACTTACCAGTTGTGAGTGAATCCGCTACAAGGCTCAAAAGAATAGGAGCTTGGGTCTTCTGCTCGCTTAAATTGCACTCACAATACCATTTTTTCAAGTTAAAAGAATTTCTTACTCTCATATTACACTACATTATTACCAGCCACATCTTCCAAGAAAAACTTTACTAAGCAACATAATCTTTTCTGAAAAGGGGGGAGGGTTTACTCAGTTTGGAAACCATGACCTGATAAAAGTATTAAAAATTAAAAGGGGAGTGAAGGATGCTTGCCCACGGAAGAAAATGCTAGTATACAATGTGCTTTGAAAAGGTTGTCACTTAGTCCTAGATTGAAAGAGCATTTGTCATGATTTCCACTCCATTGCCAGCAGAAACAAACAGTAAAGAACATCAATTCTAGAAAAAAAACTGGACTAAATCTTAACTATTTCAGTTCTCCCCATCTGCACCAATGAGTAGATGTTCAACTGCATCAGAAAAAAAAAGGATTGTGAAACTGATGCCAGTAACTGAACTGGACATCAATTTATACAAATAAGTTCACCAAATAAACTTGCTTTGACACACTACTTAAAGGATAAGAGAGGCCCTATTTACTACTGCCACTGGTACCCAGAAAGGCCACTCCAGCAGTGAAAGAAGAGGAGTAGGAGAGGGGCAGCAGAGGAGGGGTGAGGAAAGGACAGCACTGTTAGGACCATCAGCCAGCACAGCTATCCTTGAAGCAATCTGACCTTCTTGTGGATCATTACAAAACTAAGAACATTTAAAGAATCGTGGCTTTCTGCAGTATCAGTTCTGAAGAGCCAGTATGCCTTGTGGATGCTCTTTGCTGGGACAACACTTGTATCACTTCTTAAAAAGTGGAAATCACAGGTGTCTCTGCTAGCATCTCCAATGACTTGCCTCCGACATGGGTATCTCATCAACATTTACAGCCAGGAACAGAAAAGGAGGGATTTCTGGTGCCTAAAACTTCCACAAACTGGAGGCATTAGAACACTACAGATTACTCGGGTTTCTGAATGAAAGAGCTTCCCAGAGCCAGGACACGAACAAGTCAGACCTGCCCACTCAGTCACACCAGGAGTAACTGTCGTAGTGCACAGCTCTTGCCTGCACTTGCTGAAGTCATGGGTCCTCCTCTACCTAGCTGCATGACCCAAGGTCATGGGCCCTCAGCCACCTCACTGTGTGACCCACTGAAGTCACAAGCCTTTCTCTACCTCACTGTGTACCCTGGGGAAGGCTAATGCTCAAATAGGAACAGGAGTCTCCAGCCAGAAGAAGGTGGATGAAGTTACACTTGGTGAAAGCTGGGTTTCCCACTCCCACGCGGTCTTCTCCTTCTAGATTGCTCAAGAGATGCTTATTTAAAACTGGGAGAGCAATTAAGTCCCCTAACTGAATCCAATGCCATTTAAGCATTAAAAAATGCAGGGTAAGTCCATGAAAACAGAGAGGTGAAAGGGTCGATAGAGACCGATTCCCATATATATTGCCATTTGGTTCCTACTGACTCACAGAAGCATATCTGATATAGCAAAATTAGGCAGCAGACAGAGTGAGACCAAGAAAACGATGAACTTCTCTTTGTATTGTAACAATTGCAATAAATCTACTGACCAAATTCCCAGGCTGTATAGTTCCCACATCAGCAAGTAGTACTGCTGAGTTCCTCTTAAAGCTGCAGGGCTGGACACCAGTGCAGAAAACTCCCATGTTCCAAGAAAAAAGCAGTTGGGAGTCCTTCCTCCACCTGCCTTTTTGTCAGTGATGTACAACCAGTGACTATCTGTCTCTCCAAGAAAAATGCTGGGAAGGTGTAAAAATCACTGCTTACAACTTGAAAAATACCTATTACAACTTTAGCCACCAGGGGACATTACTTCATTTCTTCCTCTGATTTTTTCATTATGAGAAATATGCTATGTCACAATTATATAATGTCAAAGGTACTTAAAAGCTTAAACCCTGAAATCCCAAATACAATTCAGAATAAAATCTACAATAAATAAAGTGTAGCTCAGGTTCCCAGGTGTTAGTATTGCACTTGTTCTGAAGTGATCTGAAATACCTTGAAAGGAGCTTAGTATCAACTTACATGTCTGAATAACAGCTGTGCTGTGAAAATCATAAAGGCAACCAGAATCAACCAGTTCCTATAGGAATTATTAGTATATAACATCATGTCAGTAGTCAAGATTTAAACTTCTGTCTGTCCTTTGATCTATGCACAAAATTCATTGGATCTACTTAGAGCAGTACACAGCCATGTGAGACCATCCTTCTGGAAGAATGGAGGGTTGCGTTCATTCCCCACCATGCTACAGATAGGACAGCAACTGCACGGTATTTTTATAAGTTTACAGTAGGATGTGTAAGGTATCGCTGATCTAAGTTTCATCTGTTTATTCCTTTGATTTAAAAGCGTATTTGTCTATTTTACTGCTGTATACATAAGTTAACAGGGCATACACATGCGCGCAGTGAATGCATAACCTTCTCTCTGCCTCAAGCAAAAACAAGATTTAAATTGTCTGCGTGCCTAAACCATTATCTGTGAATTTTGAATTTTCTTCTATTTTACACTTCATCCTACCATACAAATGCTTTCTAAATGATTTTTTGGTTGCACTAATGTTACTATTCCTAACCCTTACTGGGATCTTTTATTCCACATTTTACTGTATTAAATGAGTAGGAAGTAATTTTGATATCCAGAATCCTGAAGGCGACCATTCCCAACCAGTACAGACATGCCTGTTAAGGCATTCACACTCAGTGGATGAAAGCTCAGTCACTTTTACCATCAAAGGCATAAAACTATAAGCTACCACAGAAAGATTTCCTTTAGAGCACCAGCATTTTATCCTGAGCTGAAGTACTTTTAAAAGGCCATTTTCATAACTAAAAAAGAAAGTTATTTTTTGTAGAAATGGTTTCACAGTCGCTAACACTAATGGAAGACAGTTTGAGAATTTCCATATAGGCCATCAGGGTATATTAACTATGTTTGTCTGCTCTATTAATGTCCCAGAAGTCAATCAAACCACTCATCCATCTATTAAATTATTACAGCACGTAGGGCACTTTCTGGGGCCTAGGACTATGACAGTAACCGATGTTGCAAATGCCCAGAACAAAAGCACCTGTAACAATTTGGGTGATGAAAGGGTATTCATTCAGCAGTGGCCGGGAAGTAACGCGTCTTCCCAGCCCACGCATGCAGACCATCCAGGGGGTCTGTAAGGCTGTGAACCCCTTGGTTTGGGGTATTAGAAACCACGCTTAGGGTTTCCTCTGACAGCAGCCTACAACCCAGAGGCACAACTGTGTCTCACAAGAGGAAGCAAGCAAAGGAAGAGATTATCTGAGGTAGTCAAAGAGCGTGGTTTCTGGGTGGATCAAGTGGTGCAAGGGTGGTGCACAGGAAGAGCTGGAAGACCTCAGAGGGTAGCTGCAATGCCCAGGAGGCGCAAACAAAGGACACAAAAATATAACCATACATGCAAAAGGGCATTTTAGTACTGTCAAAGCAGCATTCCTCCTTGTGCCTAACCCACCCCACTCAGACTGCTGCACGCCACGCAGCTCCCCTCACTTTTTAGGGGGCCGATTACAGCTCCAGAAACTTCTGATACTGAGGCTAGCGTTTTCATTTCTGACTTTAATTTCTATCCTCTCTTCCAACTAACATTTCTTTGTTAGCCTTGACCTTTACTCTTCCAAATACCTGTAAATGTTTTAAGCCCCCTGGCTTGTTGCTCTCCTCTGCTATGTATAATTAACAGTTTCCTGCTTATTGCTTTAATTGTTCTTCATTCAATTGCCTCCAAGATGCTGGAAAAGAATGAAGCGCTCCCGCTGGAGTTTTACAAAACCAGTTCTCACTCTTTGTACATCTGTATCTGTCTACAGATTTCAGTAGCTGAAGACATAAAATAAATATTTTTATTTCCAAAGCACTTCCACAGCATGTCATATTAATAGACAGAAATTCTGAAACACATCATAACCTTCAGTTGCTATGGGACCAAAACTCATTTAAACTATGTTTCCATATCCTGTTTACGAGTCGGTCTTGCATACAAAATTATGTTAAAATTCTATTTATTATTTAAGTTAAAGTATTGCAATAGCGTATAGGAGCACCAGCAAAGTCCAAAGGCACGTATGCTAGTCAATTTACGTACCCCAAAAGACTGCAATCTAAGCAATATAAATCAACACTTGCTTTTATATTATCTACATCTAGTCTTACATGTGTATGCAGACCCCAAATGCCTATCCACATAGAAAAACTACTCTCGTTTGCTACAGGATAAACGCCTCTGTGTTTGTAGACCTAAACTGTACCACCCTACCTGCTAGTTACCTCTGCAGATCAATATGCCATTCAAGTCTGTTGTTACCTCTGCTGCTTTCATCTGTTATCTCATTATCTACAGTTTCTATACATATCTAGATATAGCAAGTTCCTCCCTCTCTCTCTCCCCCCCTTAGATATAATACATATGTACCAAGATGCAGCTGATTTTCTCAAGGTACAAACTTGCAGAGACAGTAAAATGTATTGCCTTGTAGCTCCTTTGGGGTTATTACTGTCCTCACTGCTGCCCAGAACGCTCTTGATCAAAGCAGAATATCCTTGATAGAAAGCGACAATTACATTTTCATGGACAGAAGCCTCAACTACAGACGGAGTTAAAAGGCTACATGATTCCTGCAAAATTTAGCTACTCACAGCTGGTGGAAGCAATTTGTGTGAGTAGGTGTCAACACAACCATAAAACTGCAGGTTAATTTTGAAATTTAGAATCGTACAAGCTCATTTCTGACTTGAGTTGTACAGGCGTGGCTCTCATAGCTGAACCGAAACCACACAGATTGTTTTTGACAAAAAGTGTGATGCACCATGGTTGCAAGGATCTGTTTAAAAGGCTTTAAAATTACGTGATAACCGCAGACACACTTTCAAAGAACCTTTGAAAATACTGTAAAAATTCTAGGCAGCCATTTGATTGGAAGACTTAAAGACGGCATACCAAGTTTATATAATATACTCTGCATTTTTAATATTTCTGATAATAAAATTTAAAAAAAAAAACCACAACACACAACAAAATAAGAACCTAAACCAGGACAACTGTGATGAAAGAACTCCGCTGTTAAAATTACATTTATCTGGTCCTGATAATACCTGCCTGAGTCAAGCGAGCAGGGTCCCCACAATCCATTCCCTGCTCTAAGCAACGCTGCTGACAATTCCTACTGTATATTCTGTGAGCCTAAGGAAGGGGATAAACAGAAAGAAAGACCAAACAAAGGTAATTTCAGACTGTGTACATAGTGTCTGCATTGTGCCTGGGCTTTCATACCTGAACATGTCCCAAGAGCGGATGAATATGTCGTGTCAGCACCTGATGGGAGAAATCATTTCCAGTGCTCTGTCCTTCATGGGATTCCCCAAATGACCAGACTCTTCTGGTCAGCTCTCTGTTACCAACAATTCATTAAAATTTCCATTTTCCTAGCAAGCTTTAATCCCCTCCTCTGCTGTTCCCATCCTGAGCAGATACTGAGTCCAGCCAAGGGCAGTGCACAAGAGTTTGGGGTTTTTGCTAATGCGGCTCTGTCACATCTCACCATATCCTAGCTGGGCTAACAGACATTGGTACAAAGCTCACCTGTCTAAACAGAATTAGCTCAAAGGAAGAGCTTTCCGACATATATTGAGTCTACTTATTATAAGTATGTGGCTACAGTCTTGAACACAATCTGGCACCATGCTTTAAGAGCTTTAGGGGACTTGACTACTGTAACAAAGATCTTTTATCTACCTCAGCTGAATGGTGACAGCAAACAAGGTGTAAACAGCCAGGACAAACTTGCTGCTGAGATATCATATTTACCAATTAAATACAACTTGCTACGCAGAAGTCATACTCTCTTTCACCCACCAGAGACTTGGATTACCAAATCTAAGCCAGGAAACAATGGTTACGGAAAGTCATTTCTCTCTCAAATTTTTTTATTCCCTTCAGAAAAAAAAAAAGAAAACAGGGAAACTGGGTTTTATTTCTTGCAAAATGTTCAGGAACAATAGCAGTAGTAACTAAATTTCTTTCAGCTCATTGCTAGAGTATGTTGTGTGTGCCAGATGTGCAAGTTTCCACACACAAGCCTAAATGCAATCACTTCTGAGAGAAAGGATACTTCAGTTTTACAGAGTCATTTACAGCCTCATTTAACCCCAGTTATCACTGCTCAGACCGCTGGGTACTGATGGATGTGACTATTTCTCCACCAACATACCAACTCTCTGTGTTCATTCACAACCCAACAGCTGGCTGGCGATGGGAAAGACTTTCTGCCACCACCAATCTAGGCTTTGTTTGAATTCAGTTTTGAAAAGGCTTATGTGCTTGCTGTCATTGTACTTGAGGAAAAGAAATGGTACATGCAGACCTCAAAAGCACAGTGTTTCTAAAAACATGCGCCTTCAGAAAGTACCAAACCTGAGATGTCACTCTAAAACGAGCTTTCAGCTACTTTTTTATTTGTAACTGTATGCAACCTATGAAAATCACATCTAACATTTAGCCAGGTAATTAAACACATATTCCTCTCCACTGTGGTGCAGACATTTACTAAATACCTAGTTAGAATAACTAACATACTGTAACGAAAACTGAGCTCGCTCAGGCAACCAAAATCTATCAACTTTTACCACAGGCAATCCATTTGTTCAGTTCATGTATTTCTCCCTTTGCAACCCATATCTCTATGGCTGAAGAACAGCTTTTAGAAGAGACTGTATATGAATACGTCAGAAAACCTGCACCAAGTGTCTTCTGAGGTCAGCCTCTACAGCAGAGGATACAAACATGGTTATAGACTAGCTCTTGCTCTTGTATGAAATAACAGCACACAGTTTTTTTCATGGCAATTCAAATTATGCGAAGTATCACAATGCTTCAAATGAAACAACGAAAGCAAGCCTTATTTTGAATAACAGGAAAAGAAAATGACATCTTAAAGCACCAGTGGTTCTGTCCCAGTAAAATACGCTGTGATTAGTGTATTTTGGTTTTGTGTCCCCCTGAAGTTTACTGGTAGCCAAGAAAGTTCCAATCCAGAACTGCTACTTTGTTGACTTCCACTAAAAACTTTTGTTAATTTAGGTCACTGAAGAAGCACATATAAGCAATGACACACAGCAAAAGAACTGATGGCTGAAATAATATTTAGCGCTTCTGTAGAAAAATGCACCCAAGGATGTCCAAGTAGTTATGAAACAAATTAATGAATTAAACTTCTCAACACCCCTGTGAAGCAAGCAAGCACATTTATCTATTTTATGAGGAAGGAAACAGAGCCATAGAGAGGTGGATTGACTTGCCTGAGGCTACCCAGCAAGAGTCTTTCAGAGTAATAAACAGCCTCTGAATTATTGATTCCCACTGCTGCCCTTCAGCTGAATTGTTCCTTTTATGAAATACTGCAATGAGTTATAATAATTGCTGGCATGATAAACATAATGTGGCAATATTTAGCTGAGATTGTCTTTGTTTAGACTATATTAAAACTTCAGTGTTATTTAAATTGCAATTGATCTTCTTAGGGTGACCAAAAATCTCCAATTAGTTGAGCAATATTTCCTGTATTTCATTCACAATTGTCTCTATTTCTTATACTGCCATTGCTTATGTCCAAAAAAGAAGCCACTCCAGCCTGAAAATGCAGGAAAATATCACAGCTTTAAAGTTTAAAGAAGAAATGACAGAAAATCAGAGAGAATGGCTACTGTCATTCATACCAAATGGAATTTTAAGAGCTGTCATGAGATACACCAAGTTATGATGCGTTGCTTTCATGCAATACTAACTAAAGGAAGTGCAACTTGCTGTCCTGCGGCTGAGGAGATTACAGAATCACAGAGTGATAGGGGTTGGAGGGGACCTCTGAAGATCATCTAGTCCAACCCCCCTGCTACAGCAAGATCCCAGAGTAGATCACCCAGGAACATGTCCAGATGGGTTTTAAATGTCTCCAGAGACGGAGATTCCACAACCTCTCTGGGCAGCCTGTTCCAGTCCTCTTACCCTCACAGTAGAGAAGTGTTTCCTTATGTTTAGGTAGAAACTCCTGTTTACCAGATTGTGGCTATTGCCCCTTGTCCTGTCGCTGGACACCGAGAAGAGCCCGGCCTCATCCTCCTGACACCCTCCCTTCAGATATTTCTAAGCATGGAGCTTCCTGAGTTAAAAACTGTAGTCCCAGGTCACTGACGACTTTCCCAACGAGAAAA
>VZZY01025187.1:0-11003 GCA_013400335.1 Eurystomus gularis | reverse complement strand
GGCACAGGGGCCCCGCGGCCCGCGTTAGTTCTGTGTGTCTGCTCCGTTCCTGCCCGCCACACGGTTTCTTTCCCCGGCTCGTACTTCACGGAAATACCCGCGTTCTCCCTTGGGGCGGGGGGACCGGTGTCTCGGCAGGGAGTGCGCCGGCAATCCGATTCTCCGCGGCTGGGACGCGCGGCGGCGGAGCCGGGGGGCTGGGGGGCTGCCGGGGCTGAAGCGTCCGGGATGGCCCGTCCGCAGGCAATGCCCGTCACCCGTGCTGTGGGAGAGCTATAGGACCTCCCACCCCAAAAGTTCCCACTTCGCCACTTTGTCAGTCGGCTGGTGTAAGTGCGGTGAGACTCCTGAGGTGAATGCTTCCCGCGTAGAACAAAACTGGGAAACGCCGCGGCCGCTCCGGCCAGTCACCCGGACCTTTCCTGCAGCCGCTCAACTGAAGATGCTTAGGATAGCAGTATAAAAGAGGATAAAATAAATGATCCTTTGGAACAGTTCTCTTTGGTTTCCCAGGCATCATAACCAAGAGCAAGTATGAAATGAAGAAATGTTTGTTGGGTTCTGAAAGCTGAGCATCCTTTACCATCTTCAGACTGAAATGAAAATAAAAATATTTACATGGGATAGATGGGGGTGGTGTCCAGCTACCTGAAGTTTACATTTCACATAGCTTATTCTTCATTTTAATAATGTGTTCACTGATGTTGCTGAATCAGTCAGTGGGCTCTTCAGTGCTCCGCTTCCTGGCTTTACAGTGTAAAAAGCTCTTTTCTAAGGATGGTTGATAAACAGGCTCTTTGTGGTTTACAGTGTGATTCCTTGCTGTTCTACCGCAGTTAATAAACTTGTGGAAACTAGATGAAACTAGGAACTATATATTTCCCTTCCCCCCTTCCCTCCTGTTGTATTTCCCAGCGATATCTGTTGACAGTTTCAGCGTAGTAAGTAGGGATCCACAAGCTGTTGTGAACTCTGAGAGCAATGCCAGAGCCTGGAATGAAGCCTTGCTTTTTTACCAGTAATGACTTGCCTAAAAGCACTAAGCGCTTCAGTTTCAGTCATGCAAACACCAGATTAATCACTAGAAGATATGTTTCTAAACGCCTATTTGTTGACTGGTATTATGCTATACTGCATTGATAGTGGAGTTGCGAAATATTAATACTATGACACGAATGAGCACGAGAAGAGCTACAGATTCCCCCAGTCAGACCAGATGTGGCATTTCTACGATCATCAGGATGCCTAAAGCCATGAGGAGGGAGGTGTCTATGTACTAGTCACTTGTCTGCATCATTAGATTTTTAAATATATTGAGTATCTGACTCTAAGTTAAATGGAATTAGCCCTTAAAATTCTGAATTTTGCCCGAATGGCTTTTGAAATCCTGACCTTCATCTGTAGTTGTGTCTATCTGTATCACAGAGAAACTGCTCTGTAGTGCCTTGTCATGACTGAATATCTGGGCAAAGCACCCCCTGGCTCCCCTGTAGCCTCTGTACTTGGGTTTCTGCCTCATAGGGGATGAGCTAGGCTTTCCTTGGGTCTTGCTCTGGCATGCAGTTAGGCTGGTGGAGATACATGTGCAGAGTGGAGAGTCACAAATCCTCTCTGCCCTATGCCCTCCTGTATAAAATGGGGCTCATTTTACTTCCCAATAATTCACAGGGTGCTTGTAAGGTTAAATAAATAAGTTAAAATTTATAGGATTGTTCAGAGATATTGAAAAGAGGCAAGATCTGTCCATTCTAGATTAATTTCAGCATAGTTATTAATAATTTTGGAATGAGAAGGACCCCAGGTTTAGCAAGCATCATGCATATGGAAAGACTTTAAAAAATAGACTAAGGATGAGAAGATTAACATAGTCTTAAAAAAATACTTAGTGTAAGGAGGAAGGTGTGATAACATCCTTCAGCTATGTAAAAGCTACTGAAAAGAAGATAATAATCTCTTGTCCACATCCTCTGAGAACAGCATGTAAGTAGCAGTAAGAGAAATTTAGGCTAAACAGGGAAAAAAAGGTAGCTGTAAGGGTAAATACAGCAGAAGTGAATGGCATCTCTGTCCCTGACGGCTTTTTAAGTACAAGTTGGACAGATAATTGACAAGAACAGTGCAGGTCTAGAAAGTCTGATGGATCTTGCCTTAGAGCAAGGAGTGGACCAGATGACCTGTCAAGGCCCTTTACAGTCCTATTTTGTATGATTATGTTCAAACAGCTACTTGCACAGACAAGATTATGGCTCCTCTTTGATCTTCGTATGCCCTTCACCTCTTTAGCAATGGGTATAACCTCCCTCACTAAGGCTGAGCTTCTCTCGGTGGTTTGCTAGCCTTGCTGCGTGCCAGGGAATTTGTTGCTGCTGACAGCAAGAATAAAACAATTAAACAATGAAACAATGTCAATGTGCAGCAGAAATTCTGGGTGGGATCCATCTAACCTCTGAACATGTCATGCACTTTTGTTCTATACCTGGCCAATAACTACCTCTGATCTAGTTACATTAGACTCTCTTTATAACCACAGAGAAAAATAAATACTTTCAGGGCAGAATTAATCTGACCTGTTTTAGACATCTTCTTTAGGATGTGATGAATCATGTCGCCAGGCTACCAACCATAAAGTCAGTTTAAATGACTGACTCAGTAACATACCATCATACAATTTCCACTCCCTTAATGATTCTGTCCCTGAAATCTCTCACTCCCTCTCTGCTCCCAAGTATCAGAACCCCCATTTATTTGTTCCTTTCTTCTTTTTTATTGGAAAGGTCCCACTGAGATGAATAATTTTTATAGCTGTCATTCCCTTAAATTACATCATGCAACACTGAAACATACAGCAAGCTGACCTTTCAGGTGGCATTGCTCCAGAACGCATTTAGGAGAGGAGCTAAATTTACCTTTTGGAGCTAAAGACCATTGACTTGGCCAGTTGTGCAGAGCATGTTGCATGGAAATTGTTTGAAAACTGTTTAGGTCAGACACTGTTCTACTCATACGTCACATGCTCTTTATTTTTCCTTGGCCTTTATGGCAAGCAACATCACCAGGAACATGAAATGTCTGATGTCACTGTGACTGAGCCAAATATATGTGGGAAGTGTTGCCCTTTTCCAACAATGGCAATATTTTTAGGTCACACACATGGGAGTCACTGTCTTGGACACCAAAGTGTACAGTGCATGTCTTGGAAGTATCTGCTGCATCAGAGACACTGTGAGCAGCCAGCTCTTGGTTACGAGGTCCTGATAATATCTACTCTTTTTTCCCCTTTATAGTAAATAATGTTTGAGAAGTCAAAAGTTTCAAGAGGGCCCTGTCGTTATCTGGCTCATATGGAAGGGAAGTGCACTTTATTTTCCTGCTGCGTTGATGATCTGTGTCACGAGGACGTGAAGAGGGAGCAAGCCCCTGTTGCTGTGCTATGGCAGTGAGAAGGAAGGCAGCAGGGCTGCACAGAGCCAGTGATGTAGGGCTTATCCTTCTTGGAGGAGACACCAAGTGTCTGCTGATGCTTCACACATTTTAAAGCCTTGGTTCTCATTTAGTCGTGAAAATGGGGGAATGTTTCCTTTTTCTTTCTTTGTGACTAAAGATGTTAGCCTGAAGAGGGAAACTGTATGGCATTCAGTCTGTTCCATGTACATAGCCTTGGCCGTTTCTTTCTTTCTTCCTGCCCAGCCTATGCAATAGCATTTTTAACTCCTTTTATTTTTCCTCTATGTGTTTTTTTGTTTGTTTGTTTGGTTGTTGGTTTGTTTGGGTTTTTTTAAAGCACCTCCCAATCACTGAAGTCCTATTCTCTGTGTGATCTCTTTGATCTCTAATTTCCATGTAAGAGGCATTTCTACTTTTGTCATTAAATGACAAAATTCTTAAAACGAAAAGAGAGAAAAATACAAAATTCCTTGGATTCTCTCACTAATTCTCCAAAACAATTGATTTTCTTATGTTGGCAAACCTTGTGTTTTCCCTTTTTCTTTTGTGCCCAGCTGTGATGATTTCTGATCTTAGCACTGTGAGCTGAAATCTATAGGACAGGAGCATCAGGCCAGTCTTCTGGTAGCTGAACTGCAGAATTGCGAATGTGGACACTTGCATAATGCTCACCCTACCCTCCTTGATCTGGGCTCTGCCCAACTCTTCCCCCAGGACTTTATTAGTGCCACATGAAGGCAGCTCTAATTTTCAGAACTTATCCCAGTTCCAGCCTCATATGGGGGAATGATGGCTATCTTCTCTTTTCCAGCCTGGGTGTGGAGCAGACAGTGTCCTAACTTTGTTGTTGTTCCTACTACATCCTTGAAGTTTATGGGAGTGTTGCATGATTCATACCTTTTACTACTTGGGGATTTGGGGCTCTGGCTCAACATGCAGGCAATGGACAGAAATAGTCACAGCTCCAAAACTAGGTAATGAAAAGGAATGGTCTGAAATCAGTCCAGAGAATTAGAAACAGTTAAAAATCTGGAAATCTTGCCTAGGCCCTCTAGGATACCTTTCTGGATGGGGCACATTCAGTGTGATGCAAAGTGATTTATCTCAAAGGAAGATCTAGCCAGTTGTTTCCTACAGGTCTGTCAGGTGCCAGGTACATTTGTGGAACTGGAAGGATGCTTTAGTGCAACAAAGGCTTCTGCTTTCCTTTGTCCACTTCTATATCTACAGACTGGATCTACAGCTTGTCTCATCCCCAGGATGCAGCATTTTATTCTCCTACTTGTGGTAGCCAAAGTATCAGCAGGGTAGCTGGAAGGGAAAAGCACTGGATGTCTCCTAAACAGCTCTTCTTTGTATGTAAATGAAACATCTTTCTCTGCTTTACATTTCCTTTCTTTCTCTCACCATGTGTTCAGCCTGGTTTAGCCCGAGGCCAGCAGACAGAAAGTCAGGTGAGAAAAAATTCCTGGAGATTTCTTAGTGAATGGGAAGCTGCAGCATCCAGTAACCTCGGCAAGGAGAGGTAAATCAGTGATGAGTAGAGACAGTCATGGTCCCTAGATATGTCAGGAAGACAGCAGCCATGAGGCAGGTTTTATTGGGTTTGCATGGCAAGCTTTTGGTAGTAGGGGGGCTACAGGGATGGCTTCAGTGAGAAGCTTCTAGAAGCTTCCCCTGTGTCCAATAAAACCAATGCCAGCCAGCTACAAGATGGACCCACTGCTTACCAAGGCTGAGCCCACCAGCAACAGTGGTGGCATCTCTGTGATGCCATGTTTAAGAAGGGGAAAAATACCTGCTGCACAACAGCAGCCAGAGGGAGGAGTAAGTATATGCAAGAGAAAGAACTCTGCAGACACCAAGGTTGGTGAAGAAGGAGGGGGAGGAGTTGGTCCAGGTGCTGAAGCAGAGATTCTCCTTCATCCCGTGGTGAAGCCCGTGGTGAAGCCCATTGTGAGAGAGGTTGTACCCCTGCAGCCCATGGAAGTTAATAGTGGAGCAGATATCCACCAGCAGCCCAGGCGTGACCACACATTGCAGCAGGTGGATGCCCAAAGGAGGCTGTGACCCTGTGGGAAGCTCACGCTGGAGCATGTTTGCTCCCAGGACTTGTGACCCTGTGAGGGACCCACGCTAGAGCACTTAATGAAGAACTGTAGTCCATGGGAAGGACTCAGGTTGGAGAAGTTTGTGGAGGACTGTCTCCTGTAGGAGAAACCCTGCACTGGAATGTAAGGAGTCTTCCTCCTGAGGAGGAAGGACCAGCAAAGGAAACGTGATGAACTGACCCCAACCCCCATTCCCGTCACTGTGGCACCTGGGGGGAGGAGGTAGGGAATTTGGGAGTAAAGTTAAGCCCAGAAAAAAGGGAGAGTTTTGTTTTAAGATGCGGGTTTATTTCTCATTACACTGCTCTGATTTCATTGGTAATAACGTACACAATTTCCCCAAGTCGACTGTTTTGCCTGTGATGGCAATCAATGGGTGATCTCTCCTTGTCCTTAGCTCGACCTATGAACCTTTAGTTATATTTTCTCTCCCCCGTCCAGCTGCGGAGGGGAAGTGACAGAGCAGCTTTGGTGGGCACCTGGTATCCAGCCAGGGTCAACCCACCACAGAGGTACATAGGTACTTACTGTGAAATGCCAAAAAAGACCTGGATCCAATTAAAAATTGTGTGTATCGTCTAGTCTGTGCCTTTGAACAGCAGAATCCATTATGGCAGCAGTAGAACTCCAGACATCAGCTGGGTTTAGGTTTATCTTCTAGCAGCTGTCATGTTGCCTAACTGGCCTGCTTGCTCTTTAGCTCTTACCCTTTTCTCTGATGATGACCAGAACAGGTTGTGGTGGGGAGCCACCCAGCAGCATGTGGCTTTTCACTCAGCTGAATTAGTTGTTACTTTATGTTCTCAGTTGTGTGACCTTTCTCAACATGCCAGCTTCTTTCCTTCCAAATTTCTGCAGCATCCTAAACCAAGCAGTATCCCCTGGGAAGCACAAACCATTAATATTTGTACTGAGAAGCCATCTAAACACGGACTTTGTCAGTGCTCCCTTAGAGTGGATTGCAGCAATCTCTGTCTCTGGATGCCAGATATGTTGCAATAATGTTTTCCATTTGTAAAACACTGTTTTCAATGAATGGCTTTTTTAAAGCTGGAATCCACCTATCTTATGGAGTCACTTGATATGTGTAAAGCCAAACAGACAACCAAACAACTGCTGGAATTCATGGAAATACTTACAAGTTGCTTGCTTATATCCACCCCCAATTCTTCTGTTTCATATTCCTCTGTTTCCTTCTTCCTCCTTACACTAGAGATGTGTAAATGAAAAAGGTACTTCCTAAAGATGGTATTTGAAGTTGTTGCTGACTCTCCATTTCTCTTTGTAACCATCTCGCTCTGATTTACTGCACCCTAGTTGCAGCCAAGACTCAAAGATGGGATATTAGATCAAACAAAACCACAGGCATTAAAAATTAATTTCCACTTAAAGATAATACTTACCTATGCAGCACTAGAGGATACCAAAGTGATCAGTTCTGCACACTTGATTCTGAAGCAATGGTGC
Source organism: Eurystomus gularis (assembly GCA_013400335.1). Classification (NCBI taxonomy): domain Eukaryota; kingdom Metazoa; phylum Chordata; class Aves; order Coraciiformes; family Coraciidae; genus Eurystomus; species Eurystomus gularis. The sequence goes on along the minus strand of VZZY01025187.1, from coordinate 3,981 downwards.
TCACCGACTTGTCGCTCTGGTTGCAGTCACACATAGTCCCTAAAGACAGCTCCGTCTCTGCTTTTAGTTTCTGGGGCTTCGTGAGGTTGTTGCACTAGTCTGCACCAGTAACTAGTTATTGTGTGTATTGTTCTTGGGCTTTTGGGGCACTGCTGTTGAGTACTTAAAGGCCTCGTGATCGTTTGCTCATACACACATCCATATTTGTGAGTCACTGTCAGTGCACTCTACACAGCAATATTTTTTAAAAGTGTACACATGTATGTATATATACATACTAGTACTTTTACAAATACTTTTACAGTTACTTTTAACAATATCTGTCTAACGATGGTCATATTAATGGTTAATAAATCTGTTCTCTTAAATTAATGTAATTGTCTTCAGGTCACAATATTTTTTTTTCTAATGTCACATATGGAATAGTATCAGTAAGGTACCAGTTGTCTCCAAGTCCTGCGCAATAACAGGAGAAAGGTTAGAGGAAATAGGAAACCCCCCCACAATAGATATATTTTGGTAATTATTATTTGCTGTAATATATGTAAACTCCATTCCCTGGTACCCTCTAGCCATCTACTGTCTTGTTGAGCTATTCGTGTCAGCTCATACTGACCCTCAACCTTATCCTCCTTGAGCTTCATCCATACTCCATTTTCCATCACCTACTACTGATCTAGAGATTTCCCTGCTTTCTGCCTAAGAGTGCTTGGTTGATTTAATTGACCTAAAAACCCCCCACCTCCTGTGAACTGCAGATAACTCCCTCATTGCCTTAGTCTCTGGATTCCCACATCAGCCCTTAGTCGCTGCCTGTTCATGTATCTATATACAAATGGGCATTCATGCCCTTTTTTCTGGGTAGCTTTGAGGGAGAAAACGGGCATAGAAGTTCCCTGCTGCAATGTCCAACACTGCTGCAGCTGCTTCAACAGCAGCCCTCCTGTTGGTAGACTTGAGGCCTTCTGTCTGTATAGATAAATAATTTTTTATCTCTCAGTTTTGTAACATCATGTTTCTTTTTGCAAAATTTACAATAGCATCTTCTTTCTCTGGATTAATATAATATGCAGGCTGCTCAGCACCTCGGCTTACCTATTATTTAAATTCTCAGTGTGGGCTGAGGTGGCAGGGGATAGTGTAGCAAGAAAACTGCAATTCTAAGGTATTATTTTGAGGTAAAGCAAGAAAAGTGTTGCTATATTCACCTGTACTTCTATCCCTCAGAGATAGTGGAGACTTTAAAAATTAATCTTTTAAACATAAATTTATTAGGCACATGGAGTCACAATTTTCAGAATTGCTTTAGTGTTGTGACAGAACAAGGTCTACTGAAAGTTAATGGACTTGGTTTCCTATAATATGCCCTGAAAATACTACTCTCATAAATTTTGGACAAGAACATCTATTTTTTAATTCCTGTATACAGTGTAAGATAGTTTATGATCTTCGTCACTCTTAAAAGGAACACAAGTTCTTCAACTTTGTAAGAGGAAATCAAATTGAGTGTTTAAGTGTTTGTACTCTACATTTAGTAGTTAATGGAAAACAGAAATACCTTTCTGGCTGGCAGAATGTGCTCTGCCTGGGCTGTGGGAGCTGCGGTGGGTTCTGTGCAGCCTGCTATTCCGTCTGGCTGCTGCCATTTTCTGTCTTGCACCCTCTAATTTGCAAAAGGAGCTGGAAGCCATAACATTGTTTTGAAGTGGCTGCGATGGTTTCTCACCCCAGTGCAAGTACTTAAATGTCATTACGGTCATGTGTGAGAGAACTACGTATGCACTCTGGCAGCGTGAGTGGGAAGCACGAAGGATTTTTTAGCACAGTACTGATTAAATCAGTTTAGCTGCAGCGGGGGCAGAAGTTAGATGCGGTGCTTCAGATGTTTGCCCTTCTATGAACTGTGACATCTGGTCAGCTGCAAAACCTCTGTGGTCTTTCCATGCTTGCCAGAGAACTGCTGTGAGTACCCACCTCATACTGAAAAGATTTCCCTTACAACTTTGTCCTATATTCAAGAAAATGGTCACCCATGTTGGTCACAGTACTAGTCCATTGACTTGTAGATAGGAGTTCCCAGTTTGCCCTATAAAGATGCTGGCAAGCTTTTCAAGCTGGAAATCTCTGAGTCTGTTTAACTTCCTGGATTCCATCTTATTTTGGCCCTAATCCAGGCCCTGTTTTCAAGTTAAGCATTTCTACTTACAGTGCTTACGGAAAAGCGGGATTTGTTTCTTGTGCTGAAAGTATTCAGAGGAAAACTTCTAGTTTTTTACATATGTATTTTTTTTTCCTCTCCTATGACTTACCAAGGGGGTTTGATGTTGCACTTACTCAGAATTGCAGAAAACAAAATTACAGGCAACTGGATTTATAATAGGATTGAGCCTTTCCCCCAGGGGGTTCTGGATCGGCTACGTGCCTGCTGGAAGGGCTGGTTCGTGGGCAGTTGTTAACAGCAGATGCCTGTGGCTACACCATTATGACCATTACAGCTGGCATGCTCTGCAGAGCTAAGTTTCCTGTAACTTAGGTGCGTGCTTTCCCTCCTAAATCTGATGCTATGCTTCAGCGGAAATACTATCTGCCTCCAAGCATGTGTACAGGAAGAGGCATATTTTGTTTTAAAAGCCAGTAGCTAAAATGTACCAGAAAACTTGTTCTGCTTATTCCATGACGCTGAGGAGCACCAGGCTGCCCCATGCCATGCCACCTTGCCAGTGAAGTCAGAAGCAACATCTTCCAATCAGATCCCTCACTGTATGGTGCAGCATGTGAGACTTTTACCTTTTTGCAGAGAAGTGACTTTATTTCTAAACCTAACTTTTTGAGAAACTGTACTGTAACATCAAGGTTGTGTACAAAAGCATGTTCTATGCCTACTGCATTTTTGTCTCCTGTTGTCCTGGGTTTGGCTGGGACAGGGTTAACTTTCACCAGAAGCTGGGAAGGGACCACAGTCAAGATAGATAACCGAACCAGCCAACAGGATATTAGATACCATACAGATGTCATACCTGTTACGCTATATAAAGGTGGAGGGGGCGGGCTGGGCAGGGCATGGGTCTCTGGTGTGGGGCCATTGGTGGGTGCATCACTGGCTTTATATATTGTTTCATTATTATTATTGTTATTACTGTTGTTTCTTCTCCTCTTGGGTTGTTCTATTAAATTCTCCTTATCTCAATCCACAGGGTTTTGCCTTTTTCTCCCTATTCTCCTTCCCATCTCACCAGGTCTGTGGCCACGTGGTGCTCAGCTCCTGGCTGGGTCTAAACCATGACACCTGTGATGGAAAAAGAAGGTTGGCCTGGAAGCTCAGACACTGCCTTCTCACTGTTGGCATCTCTCTGCTAAAGGATATATCCTTACACTCTGCCATCATCTGCCTTGGCATGATTTAATGCACTCTTGACCCCACGAGGAAATACTTAAAGGTGAAGCCACAATACTTATTTGGCATGTGATTGGACAAGTCATGGCCAAACACTTCAAGAAAGGCCACTGTAAGAAATGCAAAATCACATCTCTACTGATGGTGAGATAGATGATTATAAATTGTATATTGTTCTATAGCTAGAAAATATGACTATGCATCTATAGCAAAGAGAAGCACTCCAAGGAGACGTCGGAAACCATTCATTTTGCTAGGGCAGTAGGTGTTGGGCATACCCCACTGCTCTCTCAGGTTGGATTAGGGCTTCTGCAAAGAAAAAAAATGAGGCTTCTTTAGGAGGATGACTGGTTCTCAGAAAACCACAAGCAAACAGTTTTGAATTAGAGCAATTTTACAATAAGTCAGCCTTTACCGAGGGTTACATGGTTTGCAAGCTGCTTGTAGCCAGAACTTAAAGTGTGCTAGGGCCAATGACTTGGAGCTGGGCCAGAGTTTGTATGTATTTTCCCTCAAAGATCAGTGTTGTGTATTGTGTGTGGTAGATGATCTTCTGCATCCTATTTTACAATCATAGAATCATAGAA
>VZZY01025186.1:0-21666 GCA_013400335.1 Eurystomus gularis | reverse complement strand
CTTTATTACAGCTGGTTATACAGGAAGAAAATTTTTTTCTCGTAATAATATATAATCTTTATACCTCTTAACCTTTAACACTCTTAATAATGTATAATCTTCATGTCTGATGCTCAATTCACTAACATTATTCAACCATACTGATTTTTTTTTTATTTTCTATTTTAAACTACAATAACGTGTTTTCCACAGAATCTAAGAAGTATCCTGAGTATATTTTATTTTAAATTAAAATAAGAATATAAAGTGAGTGCTGTTGGAAGTTAAGAATGCTTAAAAACGGAGTTTCCAAAACTTCCTAAATATGCTTTATATACTAAATTCTTGATTCTTTAAAACTTTCTTATAAAGACATCGTATCAGTTCTTGTCTGAACATGCATCTTTACGACTGAATATGTATACTGACCTGGGGTGGGGGGGTAATTATCTAAACTGGATAATCAGAAAATTGATCAATTCTCATTCAGCCTTGCCTGTTGCCTAATACCTGTCTGCAGGGTTGATAAGACCTGAAAGAGTACAAGCAAAGGTGTTCTTTATCACTCACTTGGATAACATCTTTTATGGATTTATAGAAAATGTTACCTGAACTGGATTAACACAGAGCAACAAAATATTTTATTTTAATGCTATTATTAGTTCTCTAAGATGTTATCTACAACATGTAGCACCACAAGAAAATATAGTATAACAGCAATAATATTATGGCAGTTCTTAGAATGGCATGATACGTGTTTAGAATGCTATTCCATGCTTAGAAAAATGAGTTCCATGACTGATTACTTTCAGCATATGCAATTTAAGTTAAAGAATTTTAATGGATTTTTGTCTTACATTTTAACATAATAATGTAAGGATTCTAGATTTGTACCATGTATTTGATCTTTTCAAATTTGGAAGCAACTGCATCTGAAATACACTCACAGATTTGGCAGCTTTTTACATGCTAATTTATGGTTAGAAATATTTCTGAAAATTTCTCATATGTAGAAACATTTTATTTTTCCTGTAAACCTTTCTGTTTCAAAACAGCTCTACTTGTATTGCTTGTATCTCACCTATCTTCCTTATTACGTTGTAATAAATGAGAAACTGCTCAAAAGGACTCCAGAGAAATCAGTCAAAGTATTTTATATAGTTATACTCAACTTATTTTTAAGTGCCTCAAGCAGTTATCATGTAACATGCTAGGCACAGAAGCCAGGCAGAGCAATCTCTACAGAAAGCAAATAAATATTAAACAAGCAGTCTCTATCACTTCTACCAGCACCACCCACATCACAGAAACCACTGTCTCACTATTACAGATATTTCTCTTTCTGCTTTGCAAAATAACTCCAAACAACTTGAGTACAACTGGACAACTTCTGTTTTTGCAAGGAAACACTTAAATAGTGGCAAGTTATTATGTCCCATCTGCTTCCATGGAAAGTAATTAACCTTTGGAATAATATTCTGCTTACATTTTCTCAAGCATTATTGCAACACACAAATACATGTTATATTTAATTTATTCTTTTTCTCTTAATTCCATTGTCCACTTTGTTTCATATTTTACCCATTTAACATTTCCAGACAGAGTATTATCTCCTTAAAATGAGCTGGATGGTTTAAAAATATTGAAGTTTCAGTAAGGTACAGGTATTACCATTAAGTCTGTTCTATTAATAATTGTTCTATTTATAGATAATTGATTTAAAGGAACTTCTTGGAACATCCAAAGAGCAATTTTCAGTAAAAATTCCCATTTACATGAAATATTAATTATTCCATATTATTACAGATTTTTTCCTTAAATCCCCAAATTGACTCCTAAATTGGACGGAATATGCCACATTCTTACAGAATCTTCTCAGTCACACAGCCTGGCTCATCTGTAGTGCACTCCACAGCTGTGAGGATTTTTACAGATTTCCTGAAAATAATGTTAGGTTTTTTGGTGGTTTGGGGTATTTTTGCAAGTGTAAGCACATTATTTGTAAGTTAATATCTATAGGGTTAAGTTAATATCTATAGGGTAAGTTAGTATCTATACATATTTTCTATAGTTAATATCTAATAGTCTGAACTGCAGGATTTCTAAATAAATAAGCAAAACACTGAATTATATGGGAAGGAAACAGTCTTTATCATCAGCCCTTATCTATACATTTATTGTCAGGTGTTGTACTAGATCTACACGCTTAAAAATCCAAATCCTACACATTATTGTTGAATCTTAAAAAGTAGAGGACAGAAGTGTGTTCTAGTATCACAGGAATTCTTAAGAATTAAATGTAGATTTTAACTACTGCTGCCTCTGTTAACATACAGCAACGTATATAAAGTCTACACAGAAAAATGCCACATTTACTGCCTGTCACAGACCATGTCTTGAACTACATTTATCCCTGTCTTCAGGCACCTGGGTTTCCAAGAAAGAAGCTTAGGCTCTGTAGCTCATCAGTGGACATGGACATCTATCTCCAAAGGACAAATTGAAAATAGTGACTGAGCAAGTAATCTTTCTGGATGTTTCTGGACTTGCATTTATGTCCTGTGTGCTGTGTAAGATCATTACTACTGTCAACACAAGGCTTTTTGTATCAGGTCACATCTTGCCCATTAGTTTCTGAGAATGATCAATAGCAGGTAACTATAAAACAGGGCAAGAACAGGACAAATTTAAAGTAGCATTTCTATGTGTAACTATCCCAGTTACTTCTATGTGCAACTTCCCCACTTACTTACTGGGGAACATTTGCAGCTAGAGGTAATGTCTTTATATTTGTCTCACATACATTCTTCTTCCATGAATTTGCATGCAGAGTTTTTGAACCCTGTAAGATTTTAACATCCCTTATATCCCGTGACTATGAATTACATAATTTAGCTATGCATACTTTGAAAAGTTATATTTTTTTTTGCTGGATCAAACTTTCCACTCCATGTATTTAAGTGATACATAGATGTATGTCCACATTAATCTCTCAACTTTGATCAGAAATGTGCTTTGAAGCAAATCTGATCATCCCCACCTAACAGGCTTGGATTCAACAAGGCAGGAGGGTCTCAGTGCGCTGCTAGATTGCTTTTGGGAAAACTAAACTAGAAGATGAACCCTGTAAAGCCACCAAACATGTCCCATCCACAAAGGGGCATGCCCATCAGCTCACAGGACTAGGCTAGAGCTAGTCTGAAGAACCCATCCCAACCCAATTTACAATCTCGGCAAGATTTCTATACTTCAAGATTGTTCATTTTACTTATTAAGCTCTTGTTCTAGAAAGTCTGGAGTACATGACATATCTCGCAGTACCTTTTTATAACTTCCCATTATTTCCTGAGGAATTAAAAAAGGGCAGAAAGATAATCACCTTTAGATGATACATATAAATTACACTCTTAATTGGTTTCCTAATACGGCAGTAGGTTATATTGTCCTGTAGTTCTAAGGATCAACACTAGTACCTTTAGTGATGATGACTAACTGGCAGGTTTCTAATTCACATTACCAGGTATTGTCTCTGAGACTGCAGGACTTTTAAGTCTATTCAGTTCACTATTTATATCCTCTTGATTATAATTTTCTTTAATTTTACAGATTTTTATTTTTTTCTGTTCCACTGATAAAATGACATGTCTTCTTTGAAGTTACAGACTAAAGTGTCTACGATAACATGACACACGAGATGAATTCTTACGTTAGCACTGAGGAATATACCCATTATTCTAATGTTTAGCATTATGTATTTGTGGAAGAGGTGACTGAATAATTTATTTTTTAGTTTTATAAACAAACTGACAATTGCACTTTTTACTTTCATTAGCTATTCTAAATATCTGATAAGCATTTTGATAATTTTGTTTGAAAATAAAATTTTTAATTCTTAAGTTTTCATGCAAAAATCATTGAAGCTTTTTTTCAGCTTTTTGAGAATACCCAGGATTCTGTGATATTTCATTCCATATGATAATGCTTTTTACAGAATATTCCTCTGACAATGACGAGAACTATTTAAATACCATATAGGTATAGGGTGAACCAGTAGTCTTAAATATTTCAGGCAACTTCTAAGTTAATTTTTAAAATTACATTCTGTTGATACCTGGATATTTTAATTTATATTCTTATTTTTAAGATTAAATTACACATTAAGAATTTATTTTAGGATCATTCTGGTTCATTCTTTGCTAAGGGTATGGAAAAATTTTATTCTAACCAAATAAATCAATTACACTGCTTGTAAAACTCTTAAAATCCTGATCAGTTTTGACTCAAGTGGCCAAAAATGTTTCTGAACTACCAGTGACTGATTAAAGGAACTTCGTTCTTACACCACAATGACTTTCTACTAATTTGTCTTAGCCTAAATGTTTGTAACATGCTAAAATCCTCTCACAAAACATCCATTTCCGTGCATTCATTTTCTTTTCTAAGCTTCTGGGATTAACATAAAATGTGTGGCAAATCCTAAGGATTGAGAGAGCAATTATAGAAGTCATGAACAAAGAGACAATTATGCTATACCAATAATCACTCTTTTAGGAGTAAAAATATCAATGTCATATTCAGTTATGGGCTCATCTTAGTGCACAATACATTCTGTACTTGATACGAAACAGACTACAATGATATCTTTTATAGTCTCCTGTGGAAACCCTGTTTTAATCAAATGCAATATTTTTTCAATTTGAAGTGTTCTTACACATGCATAGAGAATGACTATGCAGAAGAATCAAGATAAACTCTGAACTTGGATGAATCCTACCATTTATAATAATTTAATAAATAGAATACAGACCAATTTTGAAATTTTCTGGGTTTTTTCGCAAGTGTAGCTCTGTTAGAAAAATGTTGGAAATAGACATGAAAATACAAATGTTCTGTGAAAAAAGAAATGTGAGTATACAGGTCAGGTTGTTCTTACATCTCTAAAATAAATTGTAAAGAAAAAGGAATCAACATAATTACAATAACTGTTGATTAAGTGATTCGAGCATTCTAAGATAAGAAATTAGAGGAACATAGTTTAGTGGTTAAAATTAATTAGCTACATCAATTTTTACTTCGTTAATTCACCAGTCCTTGAAATTGCAATAAAAGAAGTTGACAACAATAACCCTCTTTTCCAATATGAACAAGAAATGTTTAGGATAAGCATTATCCAAAAACATACAATTCAGGGGTTACTTTTTCTTTTTGTGCTATTTACATTTACTTGACTAGACTTTTGGAAGTGCAACAGTCTTGTGAAAGTTTAGACATTTCAGTGAAATTTCCCTTTTACATGCACCTTTCCAATCTTACTCTTTTCAAGAAGTACGCTGTTTGAAAGAATAGTCAGCTTTTTTTAGATAGAAAGGTTATTTTAACAACTCAGATAAAGAACATAGCTGTTTTGAAATACATATTTCGATAAATACCTACTCATTTTACATCCAAAAAGTAGCAGAGATTCTTTAGTTTCTAGAAAAACAGAAATGGCAGACAAGGTTCCGAAAAAATCCATAACCTGGTTCCTTATTTTGAGATTGTATATTGTTGTAGATTAAATTCCTCTGCATGAAATCAATAGACATGTATTGTTAAATGAATTTTTCCATATTCAGTCAAAAATACTGATTTTTTAAAGCCTTACTTTCCTTTGATATGAATATATGCAGCAATTCTGTTTAATTGTATCAATCAACAGCAAGCCAAATTTACTACTCTATAATTTTCTCTCTATTATGGTAGTACTGTTTATCTATAAAGTGATATTTCATTGTATGTAATTAAGAGAGAGCATAAACAAAATACCAAAACACAGTAGTTTAAAGCTATACCATTAGACATACAACATTATATGTCCTACAACCACAAACAATACTCAATTTAGAGAGCAGGAGATAAAAACAGTAAACTGAAGTCTTTGAATGTTGGTTCTGAAAACATTTTGCAATAGTATTCTTCATGTCTAGAATGGAGGCAGTAATGCTAACAAGCTTTGTTAAGGATATTGAGATGCATGTATTTAAAAATACTTATATGTAAGACACGCAGTTTTTAAAGTACGCATCACAATAACCGTGGAGATGAGATAGGTTTAACAGTATATTTTACTATTTCTCCTTCTATTCTCTCTCCCTATATTTTCAATACAGAAAACCAACAGTGATAACAACATAAAACAAAAAAGTATTCTCTTAAATGAATAGGTTGAAGTGTTGCTGATTAGATTTGTATAACTAAACCCACAAAAACTCTTTGATTTTGAGGCTGAATTGATTTATTAATTAAGCCTGAATTTAATTCTTGCTTCTAAATTGGAATGGTAAAAATGCAAGAGTTATACATAATTTAATTTCCTATTACTTTATTTCTATTCAAAGCTGATATTCATTAACAGCTTAGCTATTGAATTAACCAGCATGGGACAACCCCAAAATATGCATATTGAACCTGTCATTTCAAGAAAAATAAATCTATCTGACCTCAGAATCAGGCCTGAAGTGCTGAAATCATGTTAGAAAATAAGCTGAACCATAAAGTCTACGCATTTTATTCTTATGTATTTCCAATGGAGAAGTGATTTTATGGCTCAGTTAAAACCAGGTTTGGACTGCCTTAAGAAACAGTTTAGGAGATACAGTTATAAACAGCAGTCTTTCCATGCACCAGCTGAAACACCCAGGTAAAATTAGGGACTGCTTCAGAAGAATTCTTGTGCAAAAGGCATTAATTTCTTTAATAGAGATATTAATTACTTCTTTGCAATTTCTCAACGTAAGACAACATTCAAATAATACATGACTAATATATACCAAGGGAAGTACTAAAAGAGTTGAACACCTGTGTATTTAATTCTTCTCAATTTTTAAACTATTTAATAACCAATTTTTAAACTATTTAATACTGTACTTTAAAATAATTTTCATTCCAGGGTAAGGGCTTTAATTTTTTTGTTCAGTCTGTGAACATTTACTCATATATGGCTGATAAATTTTCCCTGTACAGTAACTGAAATGGGGTTCTTTACTTCAGCCTCTCTGGTATTTGTGATAAAAGAAGTATCATTTATGACAGTGAGAAACGCATATAAATTTTTTTTTAGTGGTTTTAAAAGAAGATTTGAGAACCATGTCAAGTGAGAGTGATTTTGTGTTTTTCAGAGCACTCCACACTTCTTAATGTCTTGTGCCCCTTATGAGTTATGAGAGATCTATAAGGATCATAGTTCAGTGGCTGAGGAGCAGTGTGATCTGATGCGATGTTTTGTTGAAGCAAAGACACCTCCCAAAATGTACTTCAATGGTATCTTATGGGCATAATTGCAATTGACACTGCATATGAAGTAAGATTATACATCTGAAATATGAGTCCCTTTTCAGTAATTATAGAAGTAAAATTGATAAACCAGATAATGTATTTTCTGAAGGCAGGATTCAAGAACATATTTGAGCAGGCTTTCAGCTATCTGAAGAAATACCAAAGCGAGGTGAATGGAATAGTATTCAAATGTTTACATGTTTCAAGCTTAGCATGCATCAGGCAAAGGTATCATAAACTGGAAGTTACTTGTCCACAGGATTTAATGAGAAAGGATAGATAAGTACCATCCACCAACTTTCATTGAAGGTATTTCTGAGACGAATTCTGAAATGAACTTTAAAAAATACAGTACAACAGAATAATAGGAATTATGACTTCCATTTTATGACTACTGAGAAATGTTTTAGCTTTTTGTTTGTCAAGAATTGTTACCAAAAGGTTAAAAAATTCAACATGAAACAAAAGAGCCAAGGTGAAGAAGAATGAAGCATGGCTGAAATGAAACTTTACATGCAAATCACAATATTAGCAAAATAAATGCTGTACACTTTACTTACAAAGTCACACTTATAACAATTACTGTTCCATTTTTGTTGTTGCCATTAGGCATATGAACATGTCTAGGGTCTTTCTCCAAGTTTAAATGTATAAAATTTAAATACATTGATTTTTTACTTGTTTTCCATGAAATAAAGGTTTAGAAAACTGCTCCCTTTTATTTTATTTTACTTATTAAAAAAATACCTTCTGAAAATATTGGCTGATTTTAGTTAAATTTGACACAAAGCTAGAAATTTTGAAAGATGATGTCCCAAATAAGAAGCAGATTTTGTCACGAACTCCAGCTGTATAGGCTACTAAAAAGAAGAGATGATGGCAAAAACATTATAAATTCTACCGCTGAGTCAGCACATGTCTTCTTAGATACCAGAGGGTCCAAATATGAAAGAATATGTGTTTCACCTGTGTTTCTGGTTGTAGGATACACTAATACTGTGCAGTGGTGTACAAGGCCCTTAACTTGGGACAAAAAAGGGGGCTATTGAGTGTTAAGGGGCCAAGAACTGAGATTAGTGGTCATAAATTGTCCCCTGGCTGCATGTCTATGAGAAGCCCAGGATAGCCCTAAATCCTCAGAATCTCATCTTTGCCCTACCAACATAAGCATGTAAGACTTAACTAAACGATAAATGATGTTTCAGTTCAGTTACGTTTAGTCATCAGTTATTAGTAGTAATCAACCAATGCTTATAAGGAATTTATTCAATGTAGTTGACTCAATACCTATGCTTGAATCTGCTGCTGAATTTCATGTTAATCTATTAAGATGGTTCCTACGACATTGAGAGATCAGATTCAAGCATTCTGATTAACACAGTTATGTTTGATAACATGGGATATGATGTCTTCAAACAGGAATATGCAGGAAATATTTTCAGAATGTATTTCTCAAGTCACACAATGAAGAGATATACATCTGAAATTACAATGCATGCAGAACTAATCGGATTTTTATATTTGCAGAGTATCACGACTAGTGATACATTTTTGCAGTTTCATTTATTTTCCACAGAATTTAACAAATTATGACATTAGTAACGCACAATAATAGTAAAATCCAACTCTTTTCATGGCTAATAACAAAGGGAAGAAAAGGGTCTCCTTCTTATAAGTAAATATAGTCTCCATGACAAAAAGATTAAAAAGACTGTTAGAAGATGAAGCTTCAGAGCCACGTTTCACATTTGACAGTCAAATTATTTGATTAATCTGTGATCAGAGGTGCCATCACTGACAAAAAGTGTTTAACAGGTTATTTCAAAGAAAAGAAATTATTTCAGTTGGGAGACAAATAAACAGTGAAAATATCCATCTTTCTACTATTTTATATTGCCTTGTCTTTAGTTTTCATTTCTTTCTCTAAAAGCTATTAAACTATTTATTGGATTGTTTTTCTTTTTGTACAAAGATACTTTTAAGTAACAGTTTACACATTTTAAATGTTTTTTTATTTATGAAAATAGTTTCTCAGCACCCCCCTTCAAGGTACTTATGTTCAATACTGAGGATTACATCTGTTCCTTTTCTCCATAAGAAATGTAATGCTTACTGAAAAGCATACCAAAAAAAGTATATAATACTTAAGAGGAGTTACAGTATATCTATTCTGTTTCCTCAGAAGTTAATGGAAAACCTCCCACGACTTCAGTAGAAGTTATATATGGCTCCCTGTTTTGTTTTTGGCTAGCCAGGACTGCCACAGGAGTAAACTAACAAGGCCATTCCCACTGCTCTGCTGTAACTAAATATAGTGATGCATAAAAAAAATGAAATAATTAAAAAGAGGTAATTTTAACATCCATTAGAAAATTCAGTGGTGGAATTCAGGTTAGGAAAGCTAAAGCCCAGATAGAATTAAATCTGGCTAGGGACATCGAGTGAAATAAGAAAAGTTTCAACAAGTATGTCAGCGATAAAAGGAAGACTAAAGAAGAGGTGGGCCCTTTCTGGAAGGAAACAGGAGACCTGGTCACGAGAGATATGAAGAAGGTTGAGTTACTCAACAACTTCTTTGGCAAACGCTCTAGCTGCACCACCCAAGTTGTAGAAGGGAAAGGCAGGGACTGGGAGAAGGAAGATCTGTCCGCTGTAAGTGAAGCTCAGGTTAGAGACCATCTAACGGACCTAATGGTGTACAAGTCTACAGGACCTGATGAAATCCATCCATGGGTCTTAAGGGAACTAGTGGATAAAGTTGCAAAGCCGCTCTCCATCATATTTGAAAAGTCATGGTAGTTTGATGAAGTGCCCACGGACTGGAAAATGAGAAATGTAACCTCTGAGGTTGGTGAGTCACTGGAACAGGTTGCCCAGGGAAGTTGAAGATGTAGGTTGGATGGGGCCTTGAGCAACCTGATAATGTGGGAGACGTCCCTGCCCATGGTAGGGGGGGTTGGAACTTGATCGTCTTTAAGGTCCCTTCCAACCCAAACCATTCTATGATTCTATGAAGAAGAAGTACAGTTTTCAACTTCCAAATCCTATTAACTAAAAGCAATCAAAAAATAATAAATTAGAAAGCCAGATGTATTTCTATAAATAGTATTGATGAAAAATTCTTGGGTTTTTTTTTATATATAAATAGAAAAAAAAGTGCAATTACAGCACTGAAAGGACTGCAGCTAGTTCACACACTCATTTTTAGGAATATGAAACATTGTTAAGTTTTAACACTGCTAAGTTTTAACACTCAGAAATGCAAATTTGTTTCTTCACAGAGAACCTGCTGTGTGCACATAATGTTTGCAGACTTCTTCTATTCCATAAAATATTGGATAATGAAGCACCACAATCAGTTTATAAGTTTTGACAATTATCAGCCTGATGGTGTAAATTAGTGACCTAAGTGAAGCACATAAAAGAATAATTGTCACAAATAACAACTTTCAACATTAAAATGCATCATTTTATTATTATAAATAAAACATAACCTGACAATGCACTTTCCCTCCAGCAGTGGCTGTTGATTAGGACATGCTGGTGAAGAGTGGGATTAAAGCATCACTTGCTATTTCATTAGGCTGACGTCCAGGGCGGACACTGTAAAATGTGACACATGCCTCATTTGTCCTGGTTTCCTTGACTCCACAACTCAGGTGCCTTTGTGGACCTCATACAGGGCTTTTACACCCAGCACCAGTTCAGACTTACCCAAATGTTCTCTTCCACCAGCTCCTGCCTGGGCTCACTCGCACATTCTCTCAGTCTCTGGAAGGCCTCCAAAGAGAAACCCTGTTTTGTGAAGTCTCCATTGTGCCATGTTTCACAGGCATTTGGTTCATATGCACAACTTAAATCATAATGCTGATAGATATTCAGATGTATCTTCAGAGCTTTATGGCTCCAGCTTAGTATCCTTGAAAGCAACACGACAGCCATAGCATTTGCTGTTTTAAATGAAACCACTTTACTCCCGCAACTGTCAAGAGTACTATCAGTAACTGTAAGAATCTTTATGAGAACATAAAATGTGCCTTTTTTTTCCTATTTCCTCCACTTCTAGACTACCCTTCCCAGTGCCTGATTAGAATCTTTGCAATGAACTCATTAATCCTGTCAAGTCAAAAAGAAAGAATATTTAGGTAAAACAAGATAATAGATTAGTTTAATATGCTTTGGCTGAAATTTGGCATGTATATCATCACTTTTTTTCATACATATAAAGAAAAAAAACCTGAAAAGTTCTTCTCTGACTGCACATTTCTTTGACTCCGCAAATTCAGCGTTCTCAATCCTAGTGGTTTTGAGCCAAATAATGGTCAACTGATCTTAATCTGGTGGGAGCTATAGTTCTAAAATTGATGAGGGGGCATCCATGGTGTCCATGGAAAAGGATGTTAAACAGAAGACAGTGGGATACTCTAGTTCAGCCTCATTACCTGAGCTAACTTAGTGTACTTTCAATTTATAGTGTGAATCATAGACTTGTTAGGAAAAGCAAGTTAATATTTTTAAAATTTCTCTCCATGCATGCAGTGATTTTCAGCAATCTGCAGAAGAAGAATCCTCTGAAAAACAAATGCTCCCCAGCAAGCATTCCTGAAGAACGTGACTCTAACTGGAACTTTCACCACCAAAAACTGAAGAGAAGAGGGCGCTGGGCAGAAAATTGAATTATAAATACATTGGCTTGCTCAGATAAGCAGGAAAGTAAATCCATCTGTGATTACAACTGATAATATAAGCAAAGCCACTAGCTGGATTTTAGGGTAGTCTTTGCTCATGAACCCCACACTCACAGCCAGGGTGACAAGTTGAACTGCAGCTGCTAAAATGGCCTAGCAGCCAGATACATTTTGGTACTGCTGACAGACAAACTATGTATAAAGTCCAGTCTATTCAGCTCCATGAAATGATCTAAATTAAAATTGAGAGAGAGTATTCAGAGTAACACATGGTTATTGACAGAGTTTCAATTAAACAGAAGGTTAGCCTGAACAGAAATGCTTATGCGTTTCAAACAGGAGCATGATTAATCCATTCAATATGGAGAGAGGGGGAAAAAATTGATTTTCACTATTACAACTTGTTTTGGATGCCGTGATCATATGTAGGGATGGTGAGACTTAACTATTATTACCCAGTTCCGAAATGACAAAAAGCACGTCTCGTGTGCAAAACTTGGAGTTTTAGAGTCCGCACTCAGGACAGGCTGGGCTGTATGAGGGTGAGAATATGATGTAGAGGAAGGTAAAAATGACCAGCACCTGCATGCAAAAAATAGCTGTGCGGTTACTGGATGACCCTGAGGAACCAACACAAACCAGAACACGTGCCTGGCTCTATCTGCTTGTTGTTGTGTGTTGACAGATGAAGCAAAAAAACTTTCTGAACAGAAAGCTTAGACTGAGGCATATACACTGTAATCTAAGAAGCTGATTTATTTCTAACTCTGGACACATTTAAGTAGCTAATATGTGAAAGGTGAGAGTAGGAAAACACTTGCAAGCAGTGCAAGGTTTTTTAGTTTGGTACTCATGCCCATCACTGCTTCTGGTTTTATTCAGATGTGTGTCGTAATCAATGTTGCTCAAACATTTCATGAAGTTAGAAAGATGCATAACTATTGAGAACCCCAAATAAAGTGGGGAATATGTGCTTTAGAGTAAAGGTGTGCTCTTTACTAGAGGCAACTGGTTGCCAGTAAGAGAAGGAAAACTACTTAATCCTTTGCTCTCACCCCATCATCCAGCCACCTTCAATCTCATGCTTCCTACAACTGTCAGTATGATGGCAAATTATTTGTCATTTATCATGACAAGTTGTAATATTTAAAGCTTATTCTGAAAAGCAGAAATTTCATTGAGACTGGATGACAGAAACAATTCAGAAGACTAGAAGAAAGGTCATGTCATGTGGCTGAGGTTTCAGTGAGTGTGGTATGTGTTAAAGAATGATTTTTTAATTTCTAGCTTCTGTGGAGAGATGTTTTAGCAGTTGAAATGAGGAAGGCATAATAGTAGGGTAAGCAATACAGTGTGTAGTCTTCTGAAAATTTTTTTGAGCAGAGAAGAATCTGCTGTAGGGAATTTCTTTCAAACAAACAGCACACTGAAGTTACATCTCCCTCCTAAGTTAATATATTTAAAAGTTATTTTTAAATGTGCCTTTTATCAAACTATGTCTTTTTGAAAATATTTCAGGAAAAAATCTGCACAAATAACATGTCCTTGTTTTTTTCAGAAATTAAGAAGCTATTCAATGTGTGAAGATCCATAATCACACAAAACCATGCATTTTATAAAAAATGTTAAGAATAAAATGCTGCATTCTAGATTCCTGTTATATAACTGTCTCGCATAAGCTAAACTTGCATTTACCATCTAACTCTTGATTAAACTAACAATAGCTTGAAATTACAAGCAATGTAAGAGAAACAGTCAAGGCTACTGAGAAAGAAATTGGTAGAATGTAGTATTTCATTTGGCTTACACTAGAAGTAGCAAAAATAAAGGGTTTTTTTGTTTGTTTAGAAGGTTATTTTATTAATATATAATTCAAAATGGTGAAATTTATGAAAGCCATTTGCTTATTAAATAAGTTCTGAAAACGGTAAATCGCTGGAAACACACCAAAGCACATATGGCTGAATTATCTTTAAAGAGGAAATAGATAATTCAAGAACCGTTTGATGGGACAGTGTTTTCTGTTACATTATATTACAAAGCTTATAAGGTAAACAAACATTTTAAAAAGAACATTGAGTAATACCCAAAATCTAGCACAAGTTTAGCTTTAATTCCAAGGCATATGCTAGATATGCCTGCTAAGGCAGCTATAGTTCATCCCAGTTTTTATTCTATAAGTTAAAGAAAAGAAATATTTATTTTCTTCTTAGCTTGGATCCTTAGCTAAGACTGGGCTTATTAGTATTTATTTACCCAACTTTACTCTTACTCTGTATTAAAGAACAAGCTCCTAAATTGAAGTTTTCTGCTTCCATACATAACTCAAAGCCTTTTACAGTGCTGTGGCTTTTTCCATCTGTTCCCTGAGAGCATCTTCAAGAACCATAACAACATGCAGTTAAGATTCACTTACTGAAATCACTGCTTACAATATCCATGATATTCTAGATGTCCATCTAGTACAGGGTACCTAATCTGTACCACCAAATGAAACTCTATAGCTGTCCTTTGTTGTGTTTTTTTTTCCACATAAGCAGCAGTGAGCTAGTTCAAAAGTAAAACTAATCTGTTCCCTTGTCTAAGATGAGAAGTTGGCATATGCTTTTACAGATCTGAGGCAAGGTTAATGGAGCTCCTGCAGAGAGGAGCTTGAATGTTAATATGATTTTTATGATCAGCATTGTAATAATATCCTTATTTTTAACCTGTACATAACAAATTAATTAAACACTGTGCACTACTGCGTTTCTGTTCTTGTTACTATGATAAAAGACAACATAATAATTTTTGTTGCAGGCTCTTTATACTTATTACAGCTCCCATCCATAGAGCTATATTTCTTTAGAACACATATAACCTTTTTCTAGAAAGTAGAAGAATTTCCATGGACAGCTGCTCAACTGCACACTGACTTTAAGTAAATACATATTTTTTTTCAATGAAGCTTATTACTTTAAAGTTATTAAGTCCAATAAAAAACACTAACCTATCCCTAAAGTAAGTAATTTAAAGGTCTCCATGGATCTTTTTACTTCTACCACAGTAGACAGCTGTCATTATCACAGAAGTAAATTCACGTTCAAAGAAATAGGAGTGTTCTGATCTGGCTAGAACGGAACAATGGGAGCAAGAAAAGAAGTTGTTAAAATTACAGTCATTTGAGTTTCCTAAATAAAATTCTCTTTTCGCACAGTTCAAAAAAAAGCAGTCAGAAATTAAGCTAGGGTGGTCACCTGTTAGAAACAAGCGACATCCATTGTCATAGACCAAAACAAAAAGGTTTGGTTGAAAATCTACATTTTGTCTACCTAGAGAGTTCTGTCTTCGCAATGAATAAGTTTGTGGACTATTCTTTTCACTGTCAGATCATGTTTTGGAAATAGAGAGGATTGCAAAATCTGATTTTTTTTTTTTATAACTTCAAAATATCATATTTGTAACAAAAGGTGGTCCTGAAATGTGCTTTTTTAGGTATTCCATCACTTGCAGCCAAGTTCCAACTTTCCACAGTGGAAAAGTATAAAATGGTACTAACATTCATGAGACTTGCAAGAATAGATACATTTCTTCTATTGCTTTCATAAGCTTACATAGCAAAAGGCATTTGTTATTCTGAAATAAAGTTCCTGAGAAGTATCTAGTCACCTAAATACAAAATGGGTTCTGGTGGAATTCAGAGAAAACAAAACTCTCCATAAAAACACATTATTACCTGTTTAATTCTTATAGGAATTTTTCCCTCTCTGTGCGTGTAGAGCTGCTGAACTCTTGATTCAACATGCAATAACTCAAAACTGTAATTCTGCAACTGGAAAGTTCACTTAATCTTGGAGGCTTAAGCTAAGTATGAACAGTAGTGCCTGGGAGACCTGCCACCCTAGCCATCTAGCTACTTTGTCTCTCTTGAAAATTGATCCTGTGGAGTTATAAGAGAAAGCCAGGTACTTTAGCTCTGTGTACAAAGTGTTTGTCCCTAAGAATTTTGAGACTAGAGAAATTACCCAGGTCACAAGGGAATTCTGATTACTGTAACAGAACTGTGACACTTCTGCCAGCTATATAGTGAAAGGTGTTACTAAATACCATATGCATTACTCATTAACTGATTCTAAATTGCATTCGTCAACTCAGTTTAATATACAAAATGACTCATAACAATTAGAATTTAACTGCAATGCAATGAATGGTATCTCCGAATCAATGCTGAATACAGCTGGATTTCCTCTCTTCTTTGCACTCATTATCAAAAACAGCTCTCCATCTCTATTCATTGATTCCAGAGCAGCACTGCAGACCATTTGCAAAGGAGTCAATCCACAAACACAAGTAGCAGGAGGAATAACATTCTCCTTAATACAGTTTCCTATTAGTAAATCTCAGTGCAGGAAGCACCACATGGGCTTCTTTAAAATTGGGTAGCCCCATTATTATCACCGGGAATTCTGGGCAGTTATTTATGGAGAATACCATTTTCATAAAGAACAAAATGAACAGTATGATGGAGTATTTATTGAGAAAATTACCAATTTTTAAAAAATTTATAAAGCTGAAGTAGGAAGACATTTTATAGTGGAGGAGTAATTTTGCTTTGGCTCAAAGGTTTGCAAATAAAAAATTTCCCCATGACCTTCTGAAATGGGCTTGAATGTAAGTGCAAATTGGCAGCATGAAGGACAAATAAAAAGCAAGTCCATCCACAAAACTGTCCAGCCGAACGTAGTCATCTCTTTTTGAGGCCTAGCTCTAGGCACAGACAATGGCTCTGCTAACGGATTTATACATGGCAAAATGGTCCCTTTACTGCTCATTGTCACTACTGGGTATGAGAGAATGGAAAATCACTTCTAGTGCTAACACCATCTTTGTGAGGAACCTTCATCCACATTCAGTCAGTGCCTCTCAGTATACTGGACAAAGTGGAGGCAGTTTGTGGAAAGTAAAGGAGCATCGGACTTTCCTGGTAGGTTTACAAGGAGATGTAAGGCTTTGGCTACATTCCAGCACACACAGATGAAGCATCTTCTCTAGCTCACATGGCAGAAAAGGAAGCTGCTACACAGCTCTGTCCCAGCCCATACATCAGCTCTCACAGCTCCTACTAAATCTCAAGGTAAATGCATAAATCACATAGGTTTTATTTTGGGAAAGAGCAAAATTACAAATAGGCAGTGATCTAACATTGCTTCCCACGCTGGAAAACTCAACTCATGAGCTGAGATCTAATTTTAGAGTCATAAATTCTTTGGAGATCTGTATCATTTTTCCTCTTTCTGGAAAAAGGTACTTGAAAAAAAGATAGGTTTATGTAGGCTTTTTTTACTTTAGTTGTAAAAGGACTAAAACTGGGACAAAAGCCACAAAACTTAAACTCCTATTGGAAGTCGATAATATAGAAACTCATTATTGTCCTATTAGATCACCTTTTGATTAAATATACACCTATTGAACTATCAGAAAAAGATGTTCTTCCTTTTCTTCTTTCATCCTGATAATAAGCAATCAAATACAATTTTCCAAACAGTTTTATTTTTATCTAAGAATGGAAAATTCAACTCAAGCCAGAACCTATTTTAGCTTTGGCAGGAGAACTCAGAATAGGGGTTGGTATCTTCTAAACAACAGAAATACCTATTTTCTAAAACCTGTTTTCTAATTTTTCTACAACCTATTTTCTAAAAGCTCTCCATCTCACAAGAAAAAAAAAAAAACCAAAACAAAAAGCAAACAAGCAACAATACCCTTCCTTAATGAGGTCATTGACGGGAATTAGATTTCCAATACCAGTTTACCCCTTACTTACTCACTAATTTCATTGGGTGATAGCTGTTTGAAAGTTGAAGTATGATGTTTTCCTCAGGTTGTCTTGAAGCAATATCTTCAAAGTTTGTCTTGGAAACATACTATATGTGTAGGAAACATCTGTTATTTTGCTATAAAGTTCATTTCTCTGTCCAAAGAGTATATCTTTCAGTATTTTCCAAAGAGAATCTTTTTGTCAGATAGTTTCTGATACTTATATTCCTTATCCTAATGCCACTTTCTCTTAATTTATGAGAATGCTAAACATGAAAACAGATATTAATGAAGATGGAGGATAGGGATCACAGTATGATTGAGCCAGCTAGAATGCTCCTGATAGGGATGATCTCCCATCTCTAATTTCAACCTACCACATGACATGTTCTCCTTCCTACCTTACACTGGTAACTGGCAATCTGCTCAATCTGTTATAAATTGGTGTAAGTATTTAAACGAAGACAAAAGAAATACTACGGGGGTTTTGCCAGTGTAGGGAATTACATAGATTTTTTAGATGTATCACTGTGCTGCGAAGCATTCAATGGAAACTGAGGGCAGAGGAGAACCAGGACCACTTTTTCCAGTATAAGCACAGAATTATATCAGCTGCACCATACTATGAAGCTACATGCTAAAGACTTACCTACCTGCTGATAAATGTTAATGCACAATAAAATCAAGCACACTAGCTATTCTTCACTAAGTTCTCACTCTTACTATAAACCAAATGCTAGATACTCTTTCTTTGAAGTAGAATAAGTTTCTTTGCCTAAAGGCTCTCTGTGGTTATGCCTACGATGGTATTTTGCAGACAGATAAGGGCTGCAATCTGCCCACGCTCTGAACCAGCAGGAAGCTTTGTAGTAACACACAGTGCCATGCTGAGCACAATCTAATTGGCCTTGCTGACAAGTCGTGTAGAGTAGATTGGACCCTACTCATCACACGGGGATTTGATGTTGCCAGTGCTGAATGTGGGCAGAATGAACTAATACCTTTGATTTCCTGTGAGCAAACCAAGTGTTCTTACCCATCTAGTTAGTACAAAGTAGTGAATGCTCTAAATTCACACTGTAATTCAAGATAACTTAATTTCTCTGGGCAGATAAGCCCTACTATAATCAATCCCAAATTCTTTTGTGTTCCATTTTGCAGTTGTCAAGGGATACTGATTCTTTGA
The DNA here is from genome assembly GCA_013400335.1 of Eurystomus gularis. Classification (NCBI taxonomy): domain Eukaryota; kingdom Metazoa; phylum Chordata; class Aves; order Coraciiformes; family Coraciidae; genus Eurystomus; species Eurystomus gularis. The sequence continues at coordinate 2,703 of VZZY01025186.1, read as the reverse complement.
ACCACTCAATTCTGAAATTTGCCCTACATAAAAGAAAGTCAAGTGTAAAGGAGACAAATAAATGCTTACTACATACTTTGGGCTTTAGCTCAGATTCATATTACTTAAAAAGCAATTTACATATAAGAAAAAAAGAACTCTATTACAGTACAAGGAGCAACATAGAAGAATGAAAGAATGATCAAAATTAAGGTAAAATGGATGAAGATGGGAAAGGGAGATTTGCTTCATTCAATAAATGCATTTTTTTTTCCTGTATGCAATTTTGCATGCTAAAATTGGACATTTCGAATGTAAGATATGTCATTACTTATCTTACACACGGATTTCACTGAAACGTTAGAAGCTGAGTAGGTAAGAGGTCTTGTTTCTTGCCTCATCCAGGAAATGATTAGCCAGTAAAATCATTGCAGAAATGCTTGCCATTCCAATTAAATATAAAACTACTAGTATGGTAATTCAATTCACAAACCCTTTGTATTAGCTCTGTCACCTTGTTTGTGCACCTGGTGGTGTTTATTCAATCCAGGTAAGAGGCTAATATCACAAACTTTCACTGATTTTTTGTCTACTAAAAAAAAAGTAATTTATCATACAATCCTTTTGGTTGGAAAAGACCTCTAAGATCATCAAGTCCAACTGTTAACCCAGCACTGCCAGGTCACCACTGAACCATGTCCCTCAGCACCACATCTACATGTCTTTTAAATACCTCCAGGAATGATAATTCAACCACTTCACTGGGCAGCCTGTTCCAATGCTTAACAATCTTTTCTGTGAATAATTTTTTACTAATACCCAACTTAAACCTCCTGTGATGCAACTTGAGGCCATTTCCTCTTGTCCTATCACTCATTACCTGGTAGAAGGGAGCAGCACCCACCTTCTTACAACCTCCTTTCAGGGAGTTGTAGAGAGTGATAAAGTCTCCCCTCAGTCTCCTTATCTCCGGGCTGAACAACCCCAGTTCCTTCAGCTGCTCCTTATAAGACTTGCACTCTAGACCCTTCACCAGATTTGTTGCATTTCTTTGGACGCTCTCCAGTACCTCAATGTCCTCTTGTGGTGAAGGGCCCAAAATTGAACACAGTATTCCAGGTGCGGCCTCACCAGTGCCAAGTACTGAGGGACAATCACTTCCCCAGGCCTGCTGACCACACTGTGTCTGATACAAGCTGGGATACTGCTGGCCTTCTTGGCCACCTGAGCAAACTGCTGGCTGGCTGTCAAAAAACACACCCAGGTCCTTTTCTGCTGGGCAGCTTTTCAGCCACTCTTCCTCAAGCCTATAGCATGGCATGGGGTTGTTGTGAGCCAAGTTCAGGACCTGACACTTGGCCTTGTTAAACTTCATGCCACTGCCCTTAGCCCATCAATCCAGCTTGTCCAGATCCCTCCACAGAGCCTCCCTACCTTCAGGTAGATAGACACACCCACCCAACTTCATGTAATCTGCAAACTTACTGAGAGTGCCCTCGATTCTCCCTTTCAGATCATTGATAAAGACATTAAACAGAAGTGGCCTTAATACTGAGCCTTGGGGAACATCACTTGCGACTGCCTGCCAACTAGATTGAACTCTTTTACCACCACTCTTTGGGTCCAGCCACACAGCCGGGTTTTTACCCAGCAATATGTATGCCCATCCAAGCCATGAGCAGCCAGTTTCTCCAGGAGAATGCTGTGGGAAACTGTGTCAAAAGCTTTACTAAAGTCCAGGTAGAAGACATCCACAGATTTTCCCTTATCCACTAAGTAGGTTACCTTGTCATGGATGGACATCAAGTTAGTCAAGCAGGACCTGCCTTTCATAAACCTATGCTGACTGGGCCTGAAAACTTGGTTGTGCATGCTGCGTGATAGCACTCAAGATGGTTTGCTCCATAACCTTCCCCAGCACCAAGGTCAGACTAACAGGTCTGTAGTTCCCTGGATCCTTCTTCTGACCCTTAGGAGGAATGTCACATTTGCTAGTTTCCAGTCAACTTAGACCCTCCTGGTTTGCCAGGACTGCTGATAAATGATGGAAAGTGGCTTTGTGAGCATATCTGCCAGCTACCTTGGTACCCATCCAAACCCATAACTTGTGTGTGTCTAAGTGGTGTAGTAGATCACTGAATATTTCCTCTTGGATTATGGGGTCTTCATTCTCCTTCCTATCCCTGTCTTTTACCTCAGGGGGCAAGGCACTCAGAGAACAACTGGTCTTACTATGAAAGACTGAAGCACAGAAGGCATCCAATACCTCAGCCTTTTCCTCATCCTCTGTCACTATATTTCTCCCTGCATCTAATAGAGGATGGAGATTCTCCTTGGTCTTCCTTTTGCTGTTAATGTATTTAGAGAGACATTTGTTATTGTCTTTTGTGGCAGGTACCAGATTAAGTTCTAGCTGGGCTTTGAGTCTACTAATTTTCTCCCTGCATTGCCTCACAAAATTGTTGTGGTCTTTGTGAGTGGCCTGCTCCTTCTTCCATTGGCCATAGGCTTTCCTTTTCTTCCTGAGTTCCACTCAAAGCTCTCTGTTCAGTGAGGCTGGTCTTCTCCACCGTTTCGTCTCACAACACACTGGGACAGCCTACTCCTGTGCCTTAAAGAGTTCCCTCTTGAGGAATGTCCAGCCTTCCTGGACTTCTTTGCACTTCTAGACTCCCTCCCAAGAGAAGCTGCCAACCTGCCTCCTAAATAGGTCAAAGTCTGCTC
>VZZY01025185.1:8864-23677 GCA_013400335.1 Eurystomus gularis | reverse complement strand
GGAAAGTGGCTTGGTGAGCATATTCACTGGATCCTTCAGTACTCTTGAGTGTAACCCATCCAGCCCCATAGAACTGTGTATGTCTAAGTGATGTAGCAGGTCACTAAGCATTTACTTTTTGATTATGGAGGTCTCATTCTGCTTCCTCTCTGCTGTATTCTATTTCCAGCAGATATCTGGAAAGTTGAAGTTTCCAATGAGAAGAAGGGGTAGCAATCATGAACCCTCTCTCAGCTGCTAATATTTCACCTGCCTCTTCATCTTGGCTGGGTGGTCTATAACAGACTCCCACCATGATATCAGCCTTGTTGGCCTTACCCCTGATTCTTACCAATAAGAACTCAACCCCGTCATCACTATCATTAAGCTGTAGGCATTCATAATCCTCCCTAACATAGAGGGCCACCCTACTGCTTCTTCTTCCCTGCCTATCTCTTCTGAATATTTGGTAGCCATTGATTGCAGCACTCCATTTGTGTGAGTCATCCCACCACGTTTCCGTGATGGCAACTATATTATAGTTTTCTTTCTGCACAATGGTCTCAGTGCCTCCTGTTTGTTGCCCATGCTGCGTGCATTGGCATAGATATACTTCAGTTGGGCTAATGGTCCCACCACCTTTTTGTGGGCAGAAGCCCTAATTCCTACCTGACCATTCCCAGTCACTTCCATGGTTAATAACCTATCAATGAGCCTTGTGTCTTTGCTGCTGCATGGATCACCATCCCCCACCTCCACTTACTCTAGTGTATAGAAGATGCTCTGTAACAACAGATTTCAATATAATTATTCTTATGTAAATGTTGCAAAATGATGCAGAACACTGAAAATGTGCAAAGAAAAGACCTGCATTAAAAATGTGAATCATATTTTCAATAATAAGAACTATCATTGCAGTTTCTCTAATTACTTTTCACAGATGAATGCATGTTTAAGCATGAACTATAGAATCCTAGAACAGTTTGTGTTGGAAAGGACCTCTGAAGATCACCTAGTCCATCCTCCCTGCCATGGGCAGGGACATCTTTCATAAGATCATGTTGTTCAAAGTTCCATCCAAGAGTAGCCTACATACACTTCATTTGAACCACAGTTCAATGTGAAAGCAAACTACTTTTCACAAAGATAGTTTGAATAATTTGTTGAGTTCATCTTTACACTGTCATATTCTACTGAGATTACACTGGAGCTTTCACCAAGATGAGATTTTATCAGCTTTCTCCGTGCAGTAGGCATTATTCAATTGCTCTTTGACTGCAAATTCCCAGTGTCTACAGAAACATAAGCTACGTTTCAAACTGGAATACCAAGAGGGACAAAAGAATCCCTTGCTAGCCAGTATATTTCTCATCAGACAAAGAATGTGTATGGAAAACAAACCAGTGGGACCAACCACATGGATTTTAACTATGGATAGCTATCAAATTTTAACACAGTTGAGAGAAATAATTTTGTTACAGTTTTACCATTTAATTATTTATTTTTCTTATTATATTATAGGTATTAATCCATGCTGCCATACTTAAACCTATTCTCTCTCACTTGTACAATAATGTAAACCCTCTGCACAAAGATTCATTCATTCTGATGAATCCCAGTTACTGCAAGTGAATGCTCACTAAGGAAACACTGAATGGTACTTATTTAAGATGAAGACTGGAACAGTTTAAGCAGTTTATAGCTGGGGGAAGAAGGCAAAATGGGGAGAGAGAAAAAGAGAGATTGACTAAACCAGCCTATTTTAAAAACACACCACCATGAAACAGTTAGGCACTACTACCACTGTGTGGAGGGCTGTTTCACAGTAGAAACCAGAATTCTTTCTTCCATGGACATTAAATATGCTAAAATTATTACGAAGTGGGTGTCAGATAACATGGTGAATTGCCCTAACCTACAGAAACTATGAAGTACCTGGTCGTGCAGGTTATAAAATAGTTATTAAGATTAAAGATTGGACAAAAAGTTTAGGAGACATCCTTTACGACATCAATAGGTCATGTTTATAAACTACTAAAAGATTTGAATGCAGTAACAAATGGAGCTGTAAAAGCTCATGAAACAATTACATCTGCTTTGATCACAAAGAGGCAATCATGCACTCTTCTTTTGGGCTGGGACTATGTGGTCTGGTTTTGGAAAGGCAAGTCTTTCTTTCAATCATAATTTGATTACTCTGTAGGCCTTCACCCAGAAGATAAACTCTCTACTCCAGGCTCCCTTAATTTCTGAAGAATGTACTTTGTCACCTTTTTGTTTGTTTGGGTTTTTTTAATTAACTTTAACCAAACAGTATAAACCTTGGATTTCTACATATTCTTTTGAAAAGAAGGGCCTGACAGAGTACAGGATGTCATCAAAGGTGAGGGAAAAAGAAAAAGGAATTAATTTTGGTACTATCTGCTTCAGAGGGAAGGAAGGAAAGCGAGGTCAAAGTTCAAGGGATTTTTTTCTCAGAAAAAGTACACATAATTAAAAAATGTAAAATAGCTTAAGTCATCAAGCTGCCTAAAGCCCTGTGGGTCTGGATATGTCATTAGGATAGCATAAATCATGAAGGTGACAAAAGCTTATAAGCTTTCCTATACTGCCACATCTGCAAAGCATGCAATTATCTGGTGCAGAAGGAACAGATTTCCTTTCTGAGTACCAACATTCACCTAGCTTCACTAATTAGCCTCTCCTTTTGGGCCTGCAGCTGTATGCATAGTCCTAATGATACATAACTTGAGTATGGACCACTGTGTCTGTGCAACTCAGAAGCATCCCTCCTCATATTTATGCAGATGATATACATGCCAGAAGTCTCAAGTATACAATCTAGGATAAGCTGCAGTTCTCTCCAGTCCCTTCAGGATTTTCCTCTTGTAACATGCATAGACAAATCACTGATGAAAAAAATCTAAAGCTTGTCCTATCTTGGAGGAAAACACCAGTTTAAGTATCTTTGACTGTACTGACTGTATGAATAACTGTACTTCACCTCTGTTCACGCTAAACGAGTAATGAATAGATAAATTATTAATCTGTTCAGGCTCATGTTGGAAAATACTCTGGAAATACTTTCTTCTTCAAGAAAGACTCAGCTGGAAGATAGCCATCAGATGCTGAGAGTATTTAATACCAAATGTGAATGTGGCTGTAGATCACAAATATGCTAATACCCTGCGTTTCTCATTTCCTGTCAACTCTAGCTCAATGTCTACAACCACTGTGACAGTCTTCATTAGCTGAAGCAGCCTCTACTCTCGAAAATAAAACTACTAACCATATATTACGATGTAATGAAGCTCATACTCTGGCATCAGCACATTATACTATACATTCCTACTTATCCCATGGAAACCACATATACATGGTTAACTAATATATCTAATTCATACTGTCTAGTGCCTAAACAGCAAGTTTAGACTATATATTTTAAATGTATATAAATCAAACATTATCAGAGGAATGCTTTCAGAAACACCACCCCACAGGCCATTAGATTTCACTGCCAAACTGATACCTATTCTCTCTACTTACAGCACCCAGAGTTCCCTTACAACCTTCACCTGAAAAGATTTCAACTCATATGTGTTGATTACTCGTCATTCCTCAAAATAATACAGGCACAATGAAGTAGCACTACTTGCCAGTAGGGTCACATCTGGGAGTCCCTAGGCTTGCAAATTGAGGGTGCACTACCCATCCTTTAAAGAAATAAAGCAATAAGAAAAAAATAACTACAATTACATTGTCTTGAGCAGCTGTCCACAAGCAATATGAACACCAACAGCAATCTACAACGGAAAGAGAAGACAATCCTGTAAATAAAACAGCAGAGCATATGGTACCATAGTCTGGGAAGTAACAGCAAATTTACTGTTACACACTTGATAGAGTAGTTTTATGAAAAAACCCCAGACAAACATTCTTCTTAATCAAATGTAAACTTATCCAACTTAAGCAATATGCACCACAAATTCTAAGTGTATCTCATGTAAAGATAAGCTCAGATTAGCAGGTGTCCATGAATATATTAAAATGCAGCAGTCCTCAAAAGCGTGTGTCTTTGTATAGTTACTGAAATTTATGTAATTATGGCAAATGTATACGATCGAATGTTTCATTTCATTGACCTTTTTGTGAAGTGCTGTTCAGTACTGGTTTTCAGACAATGTTTGTTCAAGGACCTCACAGAACTAATAGCCAAGAGATACTGATGTCTTTGAAAGAAATGGCTATATCCAGTTATCACCACTTACAGTCTAGAAGGGTTAAATATGACTGTCTTCAGAGACTAGATACATATGCAACTGTTACCTGAAGCAAAGTAGAAAGAGACACACCGCTACCTCTGCAAAGACCATCACTCTTGGCAACATGGAGATGGTAAATTGAAAAATGTATTCATATGTATCAGAAATTCTCATTTCTTTATCTATATCATGCAAAATGAAATATAAGGAGTTCTGTAGACAGGCTAAAATAACTATTGTAACTGGCTCAATGACCTTTCCTAAATAAATGGATTACAAAATCACTCTTTGCAAATTTATTAAGGTACACAGGAAGAATTCAGTCAACATCTTTATCAAATTCAAAGGGACAGCTATTATAATACCTTTCCTGGATTTAGTATAGCTACTTCTTTCTCCATACTGCTAGATTTCTCATGCTAGAAATTGATGTATAGCTTTTCAGCAGAATTAAGCACATCAACTGGCAAGATATTTAAAAACTTCTATGACAGAGAGCAAGCATGACTCTTTGTCCTTTGCCTCTGTACTGTCAGATATGCATGTTCTTAATGCATTTGAGCTCATCAAAAGTTCAAGACAAAACAAAAAAAACTCCCTTCATTAAAATTCTGGCTGCAAACTGCCACTGCTAAAATTGTATGTATCGCAGAAGGGGACATTGCAAAGTTGTCAGATGAAGAAGGATGTGAGAGACAATTTCCTTTGAAAAGAAAAGGGTTTGATAGCTTGGATCTTTTCTCCATTTTGTACTGGAACCAGACAGTAAATCCAAACATAAACTTGTATTATGAATTCAATGTCAGACTACCTGTTGCAATATTGAAAGTAAGCCTGAGTTCCAAAACAGGTGTAGCATACCCACATCAAATTATAGGTAAGTTCAGAGTGCTGTGGCTTTGTCTTAAGTACATACAGCACACAAGTTTTGAACAAGCCATATTGGGCACCGCTAATAATATAGCCACAGGCAAGCAGCAACAGCTCGACATCAACTCATTTTTGCTACAGTTCATAGTGAGTTCCATACTGCTGGAACTCCACTCTTCCCGCTACTCAAGTTAGCTAATTTAAAACCAGTTGCATGTGCGCTGTAATCCCACACTGACTACAGTGTGGACATACACTTAATAAAAACTAAATAAAGGGCCAGTTCATAGAATCGTTTTGATTGGAAGAGACCTTCCAGATCATCGAGTCCAACTGTTAACTCAGCACTGCCAAGTCCACCACTAAACCATGTCCCCAAGCACCACATCTGCACAGTCTACCTAAAGCATATAGATACTTAAAAATAATTTGTTTTTCCCTGCATTCATGTATGGATAAATAGTTTACATAACTAGTAGTTAAAAATAGGAAAAGATAGATAATAAGATAGTAACTATTAAAAATAAGAAAAAAAATGAAAATAGCAAAGATACGAATAGCAATGTACCTACAAATTTAGAAAATTAAATGGTATCCACAATGACTAGACACAGAAGGAAATGGGGGGAAAAGATCAATTTTAATATTTCACCCTTAATAATACCAAGAAGGTTGTCTGGTCAACAGAAATGGACAGTAATGATGCAACATTACAATATTAAACATTACCTAACGAGATAAAATATTTGCATGACCAAAGCACTTACTAGAATCTGTATGAATACAAATGTATCTATAAGACTACATTTATTTTATATCAAACCAAAAAATACTGTAAACAAAAACACCAAGACAACAGAGTCTAACAGAATGAAAAGACTGCAATTAAAGATATTCAAAGGGAAGTATCATAAGTATAAGGCTCATCCCACCACATCTCAAGAGAGGCAAAAGAAATAGGTGGTACAATTACTTCAGGTTTTAACAGAGGCTACAGTTTAACATGCTTAGTAAAAAAAAGTACAAAATGTGTCACTGTGAAACTAAATTTTCAAACAAACAAAAGCCAAAAGGTAGTAAATAAAAGGCAAGAAATTAACATCCATAGTCTCAGTCTAGAGAAGACATACACGTATGTTGGCTTCACTACGGGTAAGTTCTGCCTGACAAACCAACTACGATGTAGTGACTACATCAGTGGACAAGGGAAGAGCTACAGATGTTGTCTCTTTGGACTTCTGGAAAGCCTTTGTCTCAGCAACCCCCATGACACCCTTCTTTCTAAATTGGAGAGATATGGATTTGACGGGTGAACTGTTCAGTGGATAAGGAATTGGTTGGGTGGTTGCATCCAGAGGGTAGTGGTCAATGGCTTGATGTCCAGATGGAGATCGGTGGCAAGAGGTGTCTCTCAGGGGTCCATACTGGGACCAGTGCTGTTTAATATCTTCATCAACAACACAGGCAGTGAGATCGAGTGCACCCTCAGCAAGTTTGCAGATGACACCAAGATGAGTGGTGCAGTTGACATGCCTGAGGGATGGGATGCCATTCAGAGGGACAGGATACCATTCAGAGGGACCAGGACAGGCTTGAGAAGCAAGCCTGTGTGAACCCATGACTTTCAACAAGGACAAGTGTAAGTTCCTGCACCTGGGTCGGGGCAAAACTCATTATTAATACAGGCTGGGGGATGATAGGATTGAGAGCAGCTCTGTGAAAAGGACTTGAAGGTACTGGTGGGAGGAAAGCTGGACATGAGCTAGTAATGTATGCTCACAGCCCAGAAGGCCAATCATATCCTGGGCTGCATCTAAGGAAGCATGGCCAGCAGGTCAAGGTAGGTGATTCTGCCGCTCGGCTCTGGTGAGACCTCACCTAGAGTAGTGTGTCCTGTTGGAGCAGGTCCAGAGGAGGGCCACAAAAATGATCAGAGGGCTGGAACACCTCTCCTATGAAGAAAAGCTAGGAGAGTTGGGGTTGTTCAGCCTGAAGAAGAGAAGGCTCTAGGGAGACCTTATTGTGGCCTTCCAGTACTTATAAGAAAGATGGAGATAAACTTTTAAGTAGGGCCTGTTGTGACAGGACAGTATTAAACTAAACAAGGGTAGATTTAGACTACTAGATCTGAGGAAGAAATTTTTCACAATGAGTGTGCTGAAACACTGAAACATGTTGCCCAGAGAGGTGGTAGATGCTCCATCCCTGGAAACATTCAAGTTCAGGCTAGACAGGCCTCTGAGCAACCTGATCTAGTTAAAGATGTCCCTGCTTATTACAGGGGGAGTTGGATTAGAAGACCTTTAAAAGGTCCCTTTCAACCCAAACCATTCTATGATTCTAGGATTCCATATCTCCCAAAACACAGTCACGCTCAGGAAGAATAGCAGTGGGGCAAAGACAAGATAAATCTTCCTGTACATTCAGATATTAACAGCAATTGTTGACCCCCATTCCCTGAATATCAGTGGCATCTTGTCTCTGGATTACATTATCTATATAAAATACAAAATTTCTTAATCTCGTAACAGAAGTTTCCTATGATTGATATAGGTGTTTCAACTTTAAGAATAATATTTCTGTGCCAGTTTAGTAACTTAATTTCTGATTATACAACACATACACAATCTCAAAAAAATGACTGCAGGTCACACTTTGTCTGGTACTGAGTTAGTATATGCAATAGATATCTTTCTACTGATTTCACCGGGCTTTACATTATTTCATTAAATGTTGTTCTAGTTTGCAGTAAAGGCCTCATATTTACAGTGCCAACTTAATACCTTTCAGTTTATTTTACAGTCCAGGTTCAGCAAAATAGCCTAGAGCATTCTGCTCACCTGATGGATGTGCTTAAGCAATTCGTGCAACAAATCTAAAAAAATCAAACTGAAAATTGCTTAACTGAGAAGCTGAATTGTAAGCTAAACAATCCTTGTTTCACTAAGTCTCTTCTCCCTTCTGATCAGTGTTATGCATGAAGAAAACCTTTGTCATTTTAAGAGAAAATTATCACCTCTTAAATATTGTCTAATATCCAAGGCCAGCCAGCCACATTTTAGTAAAAGCTGTATAATATAAAGCAAATGTAAAATACATTAGAAACTTCTAATTATTAACATCTTAACATAAATTACTGACAAAGCTGCAGCACCAGGTCATTGTCCTGGCTAATGACCAGAGCAAAGAAGTAAAGCCATAGAAGAATTGACAATGCACTTCACCTCTGGCAGTTATAGCTCCTCTTGTGATACAGTGAATACAAGGAGACTGAGTACTACTACTGTGGCAGCAGCCAGCACACTTCTCTGGGCAGCAAGCATGGCAATGCCACCTGATGAATCTCTGTTCTCCTTCACTGATTGTATGCTGCCACTAAAAGCAGGTAGCTAATACTGACAACTGGTGAACTGTTTGTTATTTGGTAGCTTTTTTTTTTTTAGCCCTTAACTCTCAAGTCATGTAAGGACCACAATCGCATCTTTCATTAAATATATACACAGACAATAAAGTTACATACTTGAATTAAATATATCTAGTATCATAAATAAGATTATATATCTTAAACTATATCACAGATACAGATTTTTTTTTTAAAATTGTATATACAAGCCTTTTCTGCCATCAGGGGTCTAGAGTTTAAAATGTAAAAAGAAATGGTGTAAAAAGTTTAAAAAAATTACTGAGTGCAGATGCTGCTCCAAGCAAGTGTGGAAAAGCACAGCAACTATGTAGATGAGATTATAAGAAACAACATCATATCCAGCTGCCTCTGACATCCCCCAAATAAGACACTGAGTTAAGAGTCATCAAGCAAGTTTTTTTCTGCCAGACATCTGAAGCAATCCCCACTCCACATCTCTCACCTAGCATCTCCAAGAAAAGGCCCCACAACAAACAAACCACGAAGAGGTCAGATAGAAAGGTCTGCCACTGATGATTTTCGAATTTGTATTTCTAAGGTACTTTGACAGTCTCAAAGGAACCTTTCTTAAGATTTTTTTTTTTTAATAACTTGAGAGGGTAATAAAGTAACTATAAAAGCAGTTGAAGGGCTCACAGACTATCATCTGATAGTTAGACTCATCTAACTATCAGATATAGTTAAATATTAGCTCACCTTCTTGATGGCAAGGTCTGCGTGAAACATAGGTAGGGAAATGTGAATGGACAATAGCGCTCCTGAAGCTTTGTCTCCTCTCTACCCTTTGAAAAGTTATTTTCCACAAGAAAAGCAGCAGAATTTCTAAAAGCTGAAATATCAAAGTAAATTTACTGGCTTGTATTTCATTTAGCTTGGGCCATAATTCTGGTCTCCTCTGAGTTCATTTCACTGTCTGGTTCTCATCTCCTCTTGGTGCAGTTACTCTTTATGTCTTTGTGATCTGTGGTAATATGTGAATACTGACTGATTTGGGGGCTGCTTTTGTAGGTGTACTGTGACCTTGTAACACTCTAAACAAGATTTGATTCTTACCACTTGGAACAATGAGTGAGTCTTCAAGCATAATTGGAAGCAAAGCACTACAGAGCAAGTTGTATTTCCAGGTAGCTGCTCTTTGTTCAAGGGCCTACGTCAGTACATGAACTGCCTGAGAAATAACAACTTGCAATCAAAGTATATTTGAAAGTTCTCTATATTTTTTTCAAGAGACAAAAAAAATACCCACCAAAAACCACCTAGGCTCCTTGTTCATCTGCTACAGCTGGAGTAGTTTTCAAAAGGTTCATAAGGTTAAAGTATATATTAGAGACATATTAATAAGGAAATCATGCCAATTACTACATCACACCGAGAAAGTTGAAAAAGCAAGCAAATGAGATAGCACTGCACTGGAGTTCTGCAAAACCAGTGGTTCGTCTACAAGATATGCCTCCTGATACAGTCACTGCTCATGCAGCTAGCTTACACTTCCCAAGGGAGAGCCACATCTGGTATCACCTCTTACTAACTGCAGCTGCATAGCACATAAGCTCATTAAAACGACACAGGAAATGTTTAGGTGAACAGTCACAGACAAGCCCCATTATGCTCCTGACCCCATTTCCTCATCTAATTGCCATCCATCTAGGACTTGTGGGCAGGCAAGACACAATGAAATTGGTATTAGTTACCCACCTCACTTTAAAATTACCAAAGGCCCATCTCACCACATTCAACTGTGCCATTTAATACAGCCTCTTAATATAATTCAGATTGGAACAAATGAAGGAATGGCCTGAAGGACAAGGCTGCCAATTTGTGATTTCATAACTCTAAATTTGCTTTAGCAACAAATCCTGTATGAATGCTGAGCAGGTGTTGTGCCGGTTCAGCCATTATCATTTTATGCTGCCATCAGTTGCCTGATCACACAGGCCAATGCTGAACTCAGCAACATCCCCTTGGAAGTCTTCTTAAAAACAATCCTGCTATGGGTTCCTGTGGGCCCAGCTCCTCTGCTGCCCACTGTGGTGCCAGCATTGCCTGCTGGACACAACAGACAGAGATGACTCCCTCAGTGGCCCTTCAACATAGAAGGACACTACTGAGAGAGCTCAACAAAATGTAACCAACCCCAACAAAAGCCAAACACAAACTTATCAGCTCCTGGTTGATATAGCCCTGGCCTCTACCGCCACTCCAACGATTACCACCTGGGCAAGGGCAGGGCCACAAAGACACAAGTGGGCCAGGTTCTGCCTCTGGAACATGAAGCTAGTGGGCAAAACAAAACATACTGTTAGGCTGCGATTTATCCATAGGTCAACTTTAATTCAGGGCCCAAGCCTCAGGCCCCAATACTTCAGCAGGTGGTGTACAGTATGATGCTTTAATCAAATCCAAATAGTTCCTTGCCACCTCCCATTCCATGATTTCCCATAAGCCAATTATTTCCTGTGCAGAAACTACACGAGCACAGTAATGAACCCCAAATCCTAAATGCTGCTGAGAAATGTGGTAATAGCAAACCCTGAAGTTCCAAGGCTATAATCTGACGGTTTTCTTCAGGCAAGAATTTTATTTTAGATTGCATTTAGTTAAGAAAATGTAGGTCAGTCAGAAATTTAACTGGCTGACTTAGATACCATGCAGCTCAGTTAGTTACTTTTTACTTCTTTTCTTTAATGAGTTTGTCTTCCTGGAAAAAAAATCATTCGTTAATTGTTCTTGCAGTTGACATATTTAGACAAAGATCCCTATCTATGCAATGGGCAATATTTATAGTATTTGTAGCATGTTTTACCTCAAAGTACTTAAAGATACATTTTCACTGGCTTTAAAAAAAATGCTTTTCAGTTCAGAAATCACAGGTTACAGTGACTGAAGAGAGTTCTGCCTCAGTAATTCCAGTTGGCTCCCCCATCATTACAACATAACATGACAGCTTTCACCTTCCTTAAATATAAACGCTGTCTTTCTGAAGTACTGCCAAGATGTTTGGCACAGGTGCCAGCCTGGATTACAAGGAGCAGACCACTACAGCACTGACTTGCTCAGAGTAGAATACTGTCTGGGCAAGGGCAGCTACCCTTTTTGCAAAAATCAAAGACAATAGGTAAAGTGACAGTCACCACCATACTAGTCATCTATCTATGATACATACAGCAGGCAACCTTTGGTGATAAAACTACGAGCATCAGTTGCGAATGCTCTAACCTTACTACTACCAGTGGAATTTTGAGGCTCTGCCTGGTTCTAACAAATTTTAACAAGAGACAGCCAGAAATGAGCTATTGCAGTACATATTCATCACCCACACTGCTGATATTATGATTTCTGGGACTGATTATAATGTTCCACTCTATCACCTACAATATATTCAGATTGCCATCTAAAACTACCTGTGGGTTAACTGGAGTTATTTACCTTTATGGATTTTAGCACTAAAACATTATTTAGCTGGGTAACTATCTGTATCTTCCACTGAACTTCTTATTAAGAATACAACGCAACACAACGGCTGAACAAGATGTAAGTTATTGCCATGGCACAGCACCACACACCTCCACAGCTTTCAGATCAAGTACTAAATGCTTCTGTAAGAAGCTCAGTTACTGCTTCATTGTAGCTGAAGGCAGGTGTAGCTTTCTGAAGCAACTGCTATATGATCAAGTTGCATACAGACAGGATCTGTGCCTCATAGAGTTGTTTATCCAAAATGGCAATAAGTAGTACAACAACAAAGAACAAACATGAAACAGACAATGGCAATGGCAACTAGAAAGCTGGACATGTATATTGGTTGATTAAACAACAGATGTGCATGTTTTATTTTTTAATGCTTTATTATATTATTATTATTATTATTATTGCTGTTAATGTTACCAAGAATAAAACGAGGCACCTTTCACATGTTGTCTGGGGCTGTGTAGCTTGCTCCCATTTCCCCTCACCCTATGAGCCTGTACAAATTCACTGCCAGAGTTCCCGACTCACTAAACAAAATGGTTCAACAAGCTGAAGGTCACTATAAGCAAGATCACCCTAGCTGCTGCCTTCATGTCAGATACTTTAGTTGATATGAACTGCCTGTCAGCCAGAGCTATAGCTTGTAACACAAAACCACAGCCATAAAACACATATATAGCAAAAGGTTAGGTCAACAAATTGTTAGTGTTCTCATACTGGTAAGTGTCAAGCTCTCAGTGAACTCACAGGAAAGAAAAAGTTTAAATTAAAAAAAGATACCCTTTCTTCCACAAAACAACAGAAGGGGTAAATAGTTTTGGTTGTGTGTTTGGTATTTTTTTTTTTTTCCAAGAGAACATGTCTTGAATGTCTACCACCACCAAAGAAAATCTCTTTTCCAAAATTAAATGAAGCAAACAGATTCTTTAGAGCTCCCTTTGTCCCCCTCCCCATCTCTCAACCCTGACTATTTACCAAATCCTGAGAAAATGTTTGTCTCCATTCCTTTGAAGTTTGCTGAATGTACTATCCCACTACATCCTACTTTATCTTCTCATCACAACAAATGGATATGTTGCCAGACTACTGAAGGCTTTCTCTGATTGGCATTTCTTTCCTCTTCCCTCTCTCTAAACAGCACACATCCTCTCTGAACAGCAAGCTCTGTATCCAGTTTGCTTCTGGCGCTGCGACGCAGTTGTGCCCAATACAGCCAACCACTGTCTGCTCTTCACATACTGTCCAAGAACACTCCTACTCTCCAGACTTTTTTCTTTACTGTTATAGCCTCACCTGCTTTTGAAGGTCACATAAGAAGAGCATATACATTGGGTGTTTTTTGAAACAGCATCTTTCTTCATGGTATAGCCATATTTTCCAGAAATGACATGTTTGTGTTGTCTAATTTCCAGTTCCCAAATAATAAGTTTCTTCTCTTACAATATTTCTTATTGCAGTCTTTCAGTACTAAAAGGGGGCCTATAAGAAAGATGGGGACAGATATTTTGCAATTTTACAATTTAAATTTTACTTTCTTTTTTTTTTTTTTACATTTTATTACAGTTTTAACAAATTTCTGCTCACTGGTGAGCCCCATTGAGATCCTAAGTCCTTCATATATGAAACATAAGCCAGTTAAGACATTATTTAGTGACTCATTTAAAGATTGTCAGCTTTATCATGTGGATTTTAACATACTAAGTCTCATTTAATAATTTCATAGACAATAAAAACCTTAAGAGAAAAACCTGGCTGTACAGACTGTTCCTGTCCATTCCTCTCCAGGGAGACTCAGTATACCTATATCACAGGCTTTTTTTCAAGAGTTCATTTTTATGGAGCTGTATTATTTTTTTTACCAGCTATTTAGACAGATAGCCAATGTCCATTTCAGGCTGGGTGCTGCAGAGCTTTGTCCTTCAAACCTATATTTATCTCCCATTGTTCCTACCACAAACCCTAAAGCAAACAAAGAGCATTCACCAGCCTGTAGTTGTCACTATAGGATTATCTGTCAGAAGTATTAAAAGCACAATTCCTTATAAGTAGAATAAAGGAACTTGACTTCTTTCAGTGAACCGTTTGTCCTTCAACTTTCAGAGAATCTGGGAACTGAATTGAAAGATGTCCTTAACATCTGGAGTTAAAGAACAGACACTATAGTAAGACATCTAAGTTATCAGGCAAGGAAATCCTCACTGATTTCAATGTGACTTTTAGAAGTAAGAAACTATCAAAGTAAGAAGCTATAACTTGTTCCAGGAAAAATTAACTCTTTTCTGCTCCCTGCTTGAGGTTATCAAAGCCACTTTGAAAAGCCTCCAGACACTGCCAAATATTTTGTAAATTGCAGCTGCCAACCAAAATCACTGAAAACTGAAAGTACAAAGGGAAACCTTCCAGCAATTATTTAATAACATGGAAATATATTTACAATCACCTCCTTTCTTTGCAATGCACACCAAGTTGATCCCTTCTTTGTGTCTGCTCTCTGAGATGGGAGTTCACTGGAGTAGAAATTCCCTTTATATTTGTGTCTTGTGCAGCTGTAGTGGGTCTGGCTGAGCTGGTTTTCCACATAGCAGCAGTGTTTTGTGCTGGGAGCTAGAAGGGTACTGATAACACACCCGTGTTGTGACTACTGCTGAGCAGTGCTCACACAGCACCAAGGCTCTTCCCAACATTCCCGCCCCTCAGTGGGATGGGGTGGGCAAGATCTTGGGAGAGGACACAACCAGGACAGCTGACCCAAACTGACCAAAGGGATATTCCATACCATATGATGTCAGCTCAGCTATAAAGCTGGGGAG
>VZZY01025184.1:556776-571320 GCA_013400335.1 Eurystomus gularis | reverse complement strand
CGCACTGATGCGGGGCTCGGCTCCCCGGCCCGGCCCGGCGGCCCCGGGGGGCTGCTGGGGACAAGCCCGGTCACAGCTCTGCGCTCCCCCCAAAGTGAGCTCCATCAGCCGCATCCTGCGGAGCAAGTTTGGGAAAGGCGAGGAAGAGGAGGCCGAGCTCGAAAGGAAGGAGGTGGAGGAAGGCGACAAGAAGGCCAAGCACAGCATCGACGGCATCCTCAGCGAAAGAGGTAAAGTCCCATTTTCCCCCCCGCTCTCTGCGGAGCCCTGGGACCAGCCAGGGCCAGCCCTGGGTGCTGGTGGGTATCTCTCCGCTTCTCCCATAGCTCATTGTGGGCCAGTGTAGAGCCAGGGGCTAGTCCCAGTGGGGCAGCTGCCACGTCCCATCCCGTTCCCCCACTGGTACAACCCGGCACTGTGCGGGAACAGGGCGAAGGTGGGCGCAAAGATGGTGTTCACCACCGGTTTGATTCTCAATGGCAGGGACGGGGGTCAGGGAGCAAGGAAGGCTGGAGCCGGCTGTGGAGCCCCTGGCATGGCCGTACAGGGGCTGCATTCCCAGCCCAAACTGAGCCAAAGGCCACAGCTGCACAGAAGAGATGGTTGTAGCCGAAGGCTGCGGAGCCTCGAGTCTCCGCAGCCGTGGACAACGAGCCGCACGTTCCATTTCTTCTCCTCTTAAAACTGCTGGGAGAAGCTTGTGTTGGTGGTTGGCCAGGGGCTGCGAGGAGGTTGCAACCTGAACAAGGCAGAGGCGAAGGGCTGCTCTGGGGGGGTTGTGCCGTGCCCGGCTCCTCGGCTGGGTCAGGGCGAAGGGGCAGGCGAGGGCCCGGCTGGGCGGCCGGTGCGTGGAACTGGCTGCCCAGCACATGCACAGGCACTGGGGAAGGCGAGACAAAAGTACCAAATGAGCTGGTCAAACATTTGTACAACTTTTCCAGCTTTTACAAAGAAGGCCTTCTATACACAATCTACACTTGGAGATGAACTTGGAAAACAAAGAGGGGGGAGTCCATTGAAACTCACACTTTGGCTTTGCGCAGACAAAGCTTCAGCTAGCAGCAGCTTGATGTGAACAAAAGAAGGCAACCTTTTTATAATTCAAGGAGAAAAGAAGAGAAAACAGCCCCACAAAAGGCTGAGAAAAGACATTATGGGCTTGCAATGAGGGATGAATTATTCAATGAGCCCCTAATAGCTGATGCTCCACGCAGTTTTATGGACTCTTCACTGTGGAAAAAGTAGCTGTTTTTACCTAGAAAATGTTTCTAGCCTTTCTAGACATCTACAGATGCCGAGTGCCATTCAAGAAGGACAACTGAAACCCATGCTTTATCAGCAGGCTCTCTCTTTGTTTTGTAGAAACAACCCCCCCAAATTCCCCAAACTTAGTTTTCAACTCTGTTATTAATGCTTTCAGGGAAGCCTCATCTGCGTGGACGTGTGTAATACAAACACGCAGAGGATGCGAACAAAGTAGGAGATTTTAAGGCCAGAGTTTCTCGCCCAGTCTAGCAGCCCCGGTGTGATGGGTCCAGCGTTTCCTCCAGTGTCTCCTTCAACAGGGGATTGTTCTGAGAGGGACATGCACTGAGGGAAACTCAGTGCCCTAGTTATTAACTAGTTTTCTGCCTGCCTGAATTTCCCAACAGAGATTAGAAACAGAAGATAGGAAGCCTTGATAATATCACTACATTTTATGGAACAAAGAGTAATTAATAGAGACAGCAAGAGAAAAAATATTATTATCAGTATAACCCACCCCTCTTCTTCTCCTTGAAAGAATCTGCCTGCTTGTTGACTGTCTCCTCTTTAAAGCAGGGCTCCTCAGCTACCCTAAACCAGTGTCTGGGTGCGTGGAGCCCCAAAACTTGCAGGAAAAGCAGCAGGGCTGGCGGAGCCTCGCTGGGGAAGGGGACTCGTTGGTGTCCCCACTGTATGGTTGTACGAGACAGCTGCGCTCTGCCCTCCAACCTCCCCTCTCCTTTGGCGTGAGTGTCCTACTTTGCTTTTCCCAGTTCAATCAGCAGCAAAATTCTCCTTGACTCCGAGTGGTAGCGCAGCCCTCTCCTGTTTTTGCCGGGTGAGCGTGGCTGGGCGGTTCTGTGCAGCTTGATAATCCCGTCTGTTCCGTGACCGTGCCTGGGAAGGTTTGGCAGTCACAGAGGAGCGTGCTCTTCCCACAGCAACACTGCTCCCCGTCCATGGCTAGCAAGCTGGTGCTTAATCTTCTTACTGGAGTGGCCGGGATGCTGCAGTGTGAGCGAGCCGCTGCTCAAGAAAGGGTTTGTTACTGTACATATGCCTTACATATAGTGTGATACTATAGGGACAACACATTGGTGAGCTTGTTACGAGCAAAAAATAACCATAAAATAAGTCCGCCGCAATCTTCTGTCTCTGGCCAACAACAAACAGCTCTGCTTCAACTCCGGTTGCCAGCGGAGGAGCTTCGATTTCACTCTGTCTATAAAAATCATCGGGTCAGCTCCTGCTCTCTTACTGAAATAACTGGCAGTGCTCCTGAGGATTTGGATGCTGCAGGATCGTATTTGCCCGCGCCCACCAGCCTGGCTGCAAGGCCTGGTGTGGCAGAGGGTGCCCGCTGACAGGGCATCGCAGATGCCCTCTCCAACACTTGGGTGGCTCTCAGTATGTCTGAAGCTTATCCCAGTATGGCCAAAGGTTATCCCAGTATGTCTGAAGGTTATCCCGGTGGTGTGCAGGAAAACCCTCGCATGGTAGCTCACCACCGAGTGCTCTCCATGGGAGCGCTCCACGTGATGGGAGTGAAAAAACTTCGGAGTCTTTTGCAGGATGAGTAATTTTTATAACTCTGGTCTCGGGGGCTCGAGGTATCCCAGGAGCGCGGGTGCAGGAGATGCGAGGGAAGGCTGTGGGATAGGTCAGAACGCACGTCCCAGGGCTGAGTGTGGAGCCGGGAATCGCTCTCCTGCTCGGGAGCACGCATCTAGTGCTGGACATTTACTAATGTCCCCCAAAATCCCCTCCTTGCCATGGACATTTGAGTGGCTTGGGGAGAGTCATTTTTTCCGAGGGCGAGGATAACAATTGTGATTTTAATGGCAGCTAGTTCAAGTTTTGAGATTTGGGGAGTACTTAGAGCAGACCGGGTTTAGAGAGAAGCGAAGCGTGATATTTTTCTAAAATGTGCAATAGAAGAAGTGTATCTTGTGGCTTGGGACTTCTCCCATCACATATCTAGGCAGAGGTAAACTTCTATGTGCCCTGCTGTGATTCAGTTCCAGCCTCTGTTCATGGTCACTTAAACTCGACTCTCAGCAGCGTTCACAGACGCCACGTGTGCCGCCTGCTTTGCTCTATTCCAGTGTTTCTGTTGGGGTCTCCCTCTTCCCTGATTTTGGGGATATATTGAAAGAAAACCTTGATTGTCACAGTGCGGAGCAGGAAGTTTATCATTCTATAATAGCCTATCTGTATTTCTGCACGCGTGATAAATTTTTCTTAAAGGCATAAGCCATAAATAAAGAACATAAGAGAGGAACTTTTGTGCCTTTCTACGGCACATCAGGGCATATTTTTAGCGTAACCGCTACAGAAGAGGGAGTCACTTGTACCTTTGGCGGGAGCCTTGCCCGACATGGTTTGCTGACTAATCTGAGCACTCCCCCCTTCATAAGATCACTGTTGTTTTCTGGCACAAACTGTCGGCTTTCGGCGCTCCAACGCCGGGGCGGCCGTCGAACTGGTCCTTGGGCCTGCTGCGAGCTGGGACTGGGACTGGGGCTGGGACCCCCCCGCCCCATCTCAAAGGGGGCCTCTGTTCCCGGCCAGTGGAATTGGCCCCCGGGCCCTGTCCCGGCGGATCCTCCCCCAGTCATGTGCACCCGTCCAAAAAGGGCCCTACTCATCCCGAGCCTCTACCCTTGGCTGTACTGAGAGCAATTCAGGCTACAGCAGACTAAATTGCCTCCTTTCTTTCCTTCTTACTTTCATCTCGGACCAAACCCTTCCCCCCTCTCCCTCCCCTTCCTCTTTTCTTTTTCGCTGTGCGCCTCAGGCTCACATTAATACAATTTCGGCACCACCCCTATTTTTGTGTGTGTATGTGGGGAGTTTGAAGGGGAGGAGGGAGGGGGGGGGTGGAAAAGGGACCTTAGCACAAAAGCCCTGCTCAGCAGCTAGAAAGTTCAAGCTGCTGCTGCTTCTCTAGCTGTGTGATGCTTTTCCTGTTTGTGAGTTTTGGGAAACATTTTTGCTTTGTACTGTAATAGAATTAGAGGACAGATGCTGACTGTAAATGGGACACGCGACTACCAGCCCCTAGCTTAAATATTTAGATGCAATGTTACAATTACTGTCTTGATGCACAGGCTTTGAAGTGGTGGCACATGATCTAAAGGGTAGCTCAGGCTAGATGGGCTTGCAGATGTTTTGATTGGGGTGGCTCAGTATCATGCAGCCGGTTATTTTTAGGTTGTTAAACTAATAAGGGCAGTTTATGAAGGGACAGGATTAACATGCAGGCACCAGATACCAGCTTGAGCCATCCCATTCATTTCTGCATCTGGGGTTAGTGGCCGGAGTGTGGGACGAGGGTAGATTTGGTTGTGATTTTCTGATAGGAGCCTTGTCAGGATTTTGTTCCAGTGTCCTGTTCCAGGACACAGTGGTAAGAGGACTCACTTGCCGTGTGAAATACTGTCGTGTTTTACGGCTGAGAAGCACAATGTGTCCCCCTGCTCCCCATAAAGATTCACTTACTGAATGAAATGTGATGACTCTGGCTGCAGGCAATTATAATCTTGAGTCTGGAATTTCATAGAGTACTTTACATATTTGGTCACTACCAGGTCTAAGATATCAGCCCGGTGTAACTTGAACAGAATTTTGTTTCTGAGGTACTCGGAGCTGACAAGAAAATAGTGCTTAATTAAGAAAAAAAATCCCCTCATGACTCCAGGCTTTGGCTCAAGGCAGACAATGCTAACAGCATTCTCTGTCGTTCCTCCCTTTCTTTCCTCACATCTCAACAGCTTGTGAGAGGCCAGTCTTGGAGAGAAAAGCCCAAGTGCAAATCCATGCAGGTGATGCCACACAAACCCCTTTCAGCTTTGCTTCAAGCTAATAATAATAATAACAATAACAATAACAATAATAATAAAATAACCACTGATGACCTCCCTAATCAATAATGACCTCCCCATCAAGCAAGAGCTCAGTGTCCCAGCATGCTGAGCATTTTCAAAAAGGGGCTAAATGCTTGTGTTTTGAGTGACTTCAGAAGGAAGTTTGCTGCTCTGGAGATGCCAGGAGCAGCCCATGACCTCCAATCTTGAAGGTGAGCTGGGGGGCATTGAGGAGAGTCTAATTGTCAGGCTGACTGCACACTGATTGCCTTACAGAAGCACTAGTAATACTTCTAGCTGTGGGTAAAAAGGGTCTAGCAGCAATTTCTCTGGAGTCACATAGAGACACTTCGTACCCTTTCCCTGAAATCATGATTTCCCTCACGGGTTCACATTTTGCCATCTTAGGGACAATTTCTTCAACTTAAAAAGAGTCAGCGCCTATTCGGACAGAACTGCTTTCCAGTGTTTCTAATCGTATATATCTAGAACAAAGGCAAATGTTGTTTTAGCAAATGTCAGGATTGCTTCACATGCAGCGGTTGATGAACTTGAATTTGTACCCAAGTTTGCATCTTCTTTGGTTGCTCTGAAAATCTTAATAATCTACGAGACTTATATAGTGTCACTCTGGAAAGGCTGAGGCAAGAAATGTGGTTGGTCGACTTTGGTGTGGCCAGGACTTGCTCCGAAAATGTGATTTTTATCTTCGGCTTTCTGGAGTCTCCTACAATCGCAAAACCCTTTGACGTCAGTAGGAATTTACCATGGTAGAGATCAGGCTTTTCCTGAAACCAGCTCTGTGATGTGCTGAGCAACTGCAGCTCTGGGGGAAATCCTCGGGTTTAGGGTAGAAGATGGGTTTACTGGATCGGGTATCAGACCTCCAGTTCGGCGAGCGCTGTGGGACGTGGGGAACAGCCAGGAGTCCCACTCAAAGGGCCTATTCATGGGTGTAAAGTTACTCACGTGGGCTGGGGCAGGCAGGAACAGGGCCCAAATTTGTTCTATTCTGTTAACAGAAAGTACCCACTAAACAGGAGTGTGACTCTAATCCCAAGCGAAGCTCTGGCAAAGCTCTCATCAAGGGCAAGGAGCTTTGTGTTCACACAGAGGTGGCGATGGAGCCGGCAGACAGACGGAGGTTTTAATTCAGTAAAAAACTAATGACCATTTAATGCTGAAAGTAAAAGTCAGTGCTGATAGAATCCTTAAAACAGATTATTTTCTGGGTCTGATTTCGAATAGTGATTCCCTGGTGAATCAGGCAAAATATGACACTTTTATCTAACGCTTACCTGGGGAGGTTTAGTTTGGTGTTAGGTTTACTTATTGATAAGGGTTGGAACAGGGTTTAGAAGAGGGAAGCCAATAAAGTTGATAGTGATAAATTATCACGAGTCCCCAGAGCCGTGTAGTAAAATGGCACTGGGAAATGAAGCAGAACTACAAAGTGCTCTCTGGTTAATTTAAGAAGAAATTGAGTGAAACGCAAAGCAATAAATCAGAGCGAGCCAGTCAATGCGAACTTCTCCGCATAAATGTCACTTTAAATCCTATCTAACAAACACATGTGGTTGGAGAAAGAAGAAAATATATAAATAAAAACGCAGGATCCTTCCAAGCGTTCCCCAAATGCTGAGCTCTCGGGCTAATAAAAATGATGCACAGTAACAAAATTCACCGCAAGACCTTGTTCCAACGTTTTACTCTCCTTGCCCTGGAGTACTCCTGCCCCATGCTGTTAAACTAATTCAGTTTAAATCACTCTGCCTCAGAGGAAAAAAAAAAGTGAAGCGTAATGAAATTAAAACTCACCGAGGACACATTAGAGTTAGAGTGTGTCATGCGCCGAGATTATTTAGTTAGTGGAGTTTGATGTAATTGTTGACAGGTCATTTATTCATCCTAGTAAATAAAGACTCACAAACTATTAGGAATGTGCATATATAACTAGTAAGACAGTAAAAGGCAATTAAGCAGTCAGTTTAATGTCTTCTCTTGCTGGTTGCCCTGCAGTTGTTTTACAACTAGGAATTAAAATTTGAAAAGGAAGTTTTCAGTGTCCCTGGCCAAATATTGATTAAGTAGTTGTTTGCTGATGCCATTGTGGCACATAAAAAGGCCAGTCGTTCTGCCCCTTGTTGTTCATCTTCCATTGTCGCAGATTCTTAACCTCGGAGATCAAAGGAGGATCATTTCAGTTTATCTGTCTTGGAAAATCCTGCTTTGCTCCTAAACCCCTATGGATTAATGGCCAAATTGTCTTTAATGAGATGTGAAATTTGAATGGAATCCTTATTTTGCATGGTCTGTTGGGTGTGGACACTGTATGCTCCTTCAGTTTGGGGAGAATTTTTTCTTTAGCGTGATTGGATTTGTGTTTGTTTGAATCAGTTTATTTTTAGTATTGAGTGCACTGAAATTTTACTGTTACAACAGGTAAAAAATGTGTTATTTAACTGAATTTTAACAACACTAATGTTGTTGCAGGTAATATTTTTGATGAGTGTAGCCTAAAGAAAAGAAAAGAAAAGAAAAGAAAAGAAAAGAAAAGAAAAGTTGTTTTTGTTTATCAAATCACACAGGAGATAAATGTACCAGTAAAAGAAAGGGAGTGGGAGAAGCCAGCCAGTTCTCCAGGCTCTCAGTATAAAGGGGACATAAACAGGCTCGCAGTGTTTCTTTGTGTGTTTTCTTCAGGTTTGATTTTATGGACATACTTGCATCAGCCAGGACAGTTGTGCTTCTCCTCCTCAACAATGGGGCGGGGAAAGTCGGACTGGCCAGGCTGTGCAGAAAAGTCAGCAGTGAATAATCAAGAATAGTTGGTGCCTTGCTGCATTACAGGAAGCTAAAATCCTTTGAGAGCATTTTAGGAACAAATTTCCTTACAATTGCTGAGCTTGATTTATTAATTTCCATGGAGAGCTGTGGTGAGGACAGTGATACACACTCTACCTTTTGATTTTTAATTTTTTTTAATGGATATTTGCCTGGATGTAGACTTTCTGCCAAACACGACCAATGTTTATATCATGCATGAGTCCATGTAGGGACCTGTCTGAAGGATTTTTGCATTTATGATATGCCTCACGTTGGATGTCTGATCCAAAAATGACTGTGTAGTAATTTCTTTATCAGATAGAGTGTCACAGGGATCACTGTGGTTTGAATCGTATGAGGAATAAACCGTCTGCCACTGACGTTTCTGCAAGCAGACAGCTTATTCAGCCCCCGTCAAGTCTTATTCACCTTATTTAAATGAGCAGGACTGTTCATGCCAAGATCTGTCCCATACACCAGCCCAGAAAAGCAGCAATAACTACCGTTCTTCTGGCAAAATTACTCTTTGTTAGAATATAGCCAATGTGTATATATATGTGTGTGTGTGTATATATATATATACACCACCCATGGGGCAGTAGCACCAACATACTCAGGGTAACCAAACTGGACTGAAAACTGCTTTCCATCTCTACGGCTTTAATGGGCTCGTAGAAAGGTGGAGATGAATATGGGCATGTTTTATAGAAACCAGGCTAAGGGGGTGGCAGGGAAGCCCGATCCACAGAAAATCCCCTTTCACTGCAGATGGTGTGGCAGGACTTCCTTTTCAATTTGACCTAAGGGCTGCTTGTTTGATCTGGTGTGAAGTGCTGAAGGGTTGGAGGGTGAGCTGGGAAGGGGGGTCAGTGTCCCAGTGAGGACTCTGACACCTCCCCAGCCCCTCTGGTCAGGCTGAGTGGCCAAAAAAATCCTGCGCAAGACTGGCTGGCAGTCAGCGTTCCACTGGTTTTGTGAACGGCAAAATGAGTTGTTTTCAGCAAGTCAGGCATTTTGATAGGAAAAAAGGGAAGTGACAAATGTTTAGCTAATGAAATGTGCAAACGGAAAGTGAAATATGCTGCTTGCCCATGTTCACAATGAAA
Source organism: Eurystomus gularis (assembly GCA_013400335.1). NCBI lineage: Eukaryota > Metazoa > Chordata > Aves > Coraciiformes > Coraciidae > Eurystomus > Eurystomus gularis. The sequence continues at coordinate 562,277 of VZZY01025184.1, read as the reverse complement.
TGCTTCAAAGTGTGGTTTTTTGAAAGAATAAAAAAAATCTCAGGAATTCCATTTCCCAAGGTATAAATCGGTATATTCCCAAGGTATAACTCCACCGATGCTGGTTTGTGAGCAAACCCTGCATTGGAAAATTGACGCTGAAAGCAAAAACACTTTACATGTAGGAAAGGCTAGTTTCAAATAACCACCATCCTGCAAATTTAACCTACCCACTTCTAACAGTTTCACCAAACCCAGGAAAGTTACCTGGCTAAGGACTGTTTACCCAAGGGGTGATGTTTTAGGTGAGTAGTCATCAAAACTTTGTGGTGCAGGATTTTGGAGGGAGGTCTACAATTTTTTCTCTACTTTTTTCTTTAAACTTTTAATACATGAGGTGCAGAGAAAGCCATTGTGTGCTCTGACCTCTCTTGCTGCCTACGGTGGCTGTTACGTGTATGGTATAGAGCTTAACTATGGTCTTTGCCGCTATCTGGCTGGAAAATCATAGAAGAAACTTACAGGAATCTATTTAGATCATACAATAGATGTTGAAGGAAAAAGCCCTGTGGGTTCACCCCCGCTTTAGCACCATTGATTGGACTTGTTCCCTTTTAAATCAACAGGATCAAGCAAAAATGCTCAAATATTTGGCAGCTAGACAGAAAACCACGCTTACACCTGTTGCTTTAGCACCCATGATTTGTTTTCTGACAAATATAGTGTTGCCTTTTGAAAAGCCCTCAAAGCTAACTGCTTGTCCACCTCTTCTGCAGAGCATCAAGGCTGGAGAGCTGGTGCCCGGCAGGGACTCGTGCAGCCAAAAGTATCGCAGGCTCTGGGGATGCTCCCTTCTCCTGGTGAAAATGCAAAATGGCTGCATACAGCAGACATTTTGTTGCTTTTTTCATTATTTCATTTTCCGCTGATGTTTAAAAAGGTTCTTGAGACCCAGTTGTACCATCATTTACATCCGAACAGTGCCCTGCTCTCAGTAGGGCTGCGCAGGTTCCTTAGGGTTCAATTTGGCCCTGATATGAAAGCTTAATTATATTTCAGATTTGAGGGAACACATTTGCTTTCACAGACTTAGCAAGATTTTCTAGCACTAAGTGTCTATTATCACTGGTAAATAAGAGATCTGATGTGGCACGAAAGCATAGTTAAAATGTTAGAAGCAGAGCAAATTAAAAGGAGCTATTTTAGAGACTTAAAAATCTTGTAACTTAAAAACTTCTAACACATGATTTAGCAATAAATGGCCAAAGAAACCCCTGGCTCTCCACTGCAGGAAGCTCTCTAATGGATCTGCTCTGTCCATCCATCCGTCCTGGCAGGACAGGAAGCAAAGGGCTACTTGCTGGGTCTGATTTCTGGCCCTTCCCTGGCTGAGGGGTCTCACAAGGGGAGATGAGCTTTGTCCTCTCACACCCCATTCCTCCCCAAAACCTTCGATCCTAAACACCACCACAAATGAGATTTTGGGGAAGGAATCAGGAGCTCTTAATTCAAATGGTTGTCAAGCCCTACACTATGACAGGCATAAAGAAGATTTTTCTCTGAACTCTTAGAAGTCACTTGACCAAGGAAGAGCTTAAAAGAAGCCAGGATTTAAAATACTCCTCCTGGGTTGGCAGTCAAAAAGATGGAGTGATGATTGATGACATAAATATTTCTCTTAATCTGTCATCAGGAACAGACTTGTCAGCCCCAGAAGAGTAAATCAGAGAGAAAAATTTAGAGTGAGTAATAAAATAATCCTAAATACATCTCATACCTGAATCCTGATAATGCTAGTTATAAATAAAAAATAAAACACCCCCCAAAAGTCCTATAAGGGGAAAAAAAAAGATCCTTGAGGTGATGACAGAGTGGAGCAGGGACTCGCGTTTTCAATCTTGGGCATTACCAAGCCGAGGGGCCACTCTATTAAAGGAAGTGGCCACGAGGTGCTGGTTTTTTTGCCCTTGGCTAGCATGGGGAGGGCATGCAGGACAGCAAGGGGGGAGCTCCTTGGGGTGTGCTTGGTGTTGTTGCTGTGTTACTCCTCCTCTTTTAGCCCCAGGGGTTTTGAGGAGTGCTGTGCCCTCAGGGTACCGTGGATCAGTTTTGCAGGGCTGGATCCTTTGGTTAAAAGACCCATTGTGCTCCTCTGAGTTGGAAGCAGTGAGGAGAGCCCTCAGGACTCAGGTTTCCAGCCTGGGGACCTCCTTCCTTTGCCACCTTCTTCTGGGACGCTTGTAAGTGCTTTTCAATTTTTTAATATGAAGTTTAAAGCTTCCCCAGGATGGTTGTGTTCTCTAGGTAGGGATGTTGTGGTCACAGTTGTGCTTTGTTGGTGTTTTGCTCTTGGTGATGGTCTGCTCTTTGAGTAGATGCCTTTGGTCCCAGTGATTTGGGCTCAGTGGCTTCCCCTACTTGCCCAGCTGGTCCTGCTTTGCTGCTGAAGTCCCCACAGCTGTGGGAAAGGGGCTGCTGAAGACATCCTTCCATTGGCTCTAACAGTCCTTGGGTGGGACACTGCTGAGTGTGGCTCTGCATCTTTGAACTGGGATGAGGGAGCCTTTTTACTGCCCTTTTTGAGTAGGAAAGAGTGGTCTTTGTGACCAATGTGTTTATAAGCAATACCCCTAACTACAAACAAACAAGATGAAAGTGGTTGTAGCAAAATTAGTGCTAGAAGAGCTGGGGTTGGTTTGGGAGTGAACTGGTTTGAGTGGGTATGATTTGCTCTGTGTTTCTCAGAGTGACTTTGTGTTGCCTGTGCCTGGAGCCAGCTGAGGTGGCTCTGCTCATTCCCCCTCCTGGTTACTGGGCTCCGCCTCTGCTTGGTTGTGATCCCCCAGAGCAGGAAGAAGCTCTTGGTTCTTGCTTTCTCCACTCTCTTTAATTTTTACTCTTTTTTTCCTCCTCTTGTTGTGTATCCTTGGCAGTGTGTGCAGTGGAGAAGGGGCTGGAGTGTATGAGGTCTGTGCCAGTTAAATCTTCTCTTTGTATCTTTGTGGGATTTTTATTGTTAGAAATGGGACTAATGATATTTTCATCCCTCAATGGTATTTCCAAATGTCTGGGATGCAGACATCAAAAGTGCTTTATAGGTTCAGCTTCTGTAGCTCATCTGTCTGAGCTGCAAATCCAGATGAAAGGAGGTTTTGGGATGAATGCTTTGTGGCTAGAAAGGTCTTTAACCTGTCCTTGGAAGAGCAGTTGGGCTTCCAGCCTTTGGGGTTGCAGAGCTGGGGAACACCGGGTCGTTTGTAGCGGGGCCAGTGAGTGTCCAGTGGCCCATGGTGTGGAACCAAACAGTGTGATGCTGCAAGCCCTGGCTCTGAGCAGCAGGTGAGTGCCTTGGGATGAAGGACATCAAGACCCAGCATCTTTATTCCTAATATTTTTATTACTGTTGTTTACGGCAAAGGCAGATCAATAACCGGTGTGGGCTGGGATGAAGCTCATTAATTCAGAGATGCTGCCTCAATGGACACCAAGTCACAGTGTGTTGACTGGAGTACAGCAAGTAATGATATGTACTTCTTGCGGGTTTTGCTGGGTTTCTCATGAATAGCCTGCAATTTTCTTAAATATTTGGTGTGGAAAATCTATTCAATGATATATGCAAATAATCTTTGGTTCTAAGCAAATATTTGATGCTTGAAATTCATGTGGTTGTGACTGGGGACACTAGTCTCTCTTCTAGAACTGGGCGTTGCTCTTGCATTCTCTAAGAACATATAACTTCTGGATAGCTGCTTAAAACGATTTATTTATTTTTAAACTGGTTTTAATATTTTTTTTACTGTGTGGTTGTTAGAAATATGAACTGAGAAGGAGCATGAAAAAATAATGCTTTAAATATTTTTTTTGTTGTGTATTGCTAATATTTATAGTTTAAAACTGTAGCTTTCAAAACCTTTATGCAACACAATGTGTTTCTCAGTGGTGGGATTTTTGTGTTGCACAGACTGATTAGAGATGAGCTGTTTAGGTTTTGGTTTAGATTTTTTAAAAATAAAATCTGTATTTTCTTTTTATAAACACTTTTCCTGACAGAGAGAAATAGTCTAGTGACTTGGACATAAAGCTATGAGCCAAAAAACTGAGGAGCCACATCCAGTTGATTGACTGGCTTGAACTTGTCAACGGGTCTTAAAAAAGCAAAGCTTTTAGATGTGCAACTGCAAAAAACTTGTGGGAAGGCAAGATTTGATTTCAGAGTTGCTGATACAAAGTTTTCACTGATTTCTAGGGTTTCAAGGAAAACAGCATTGTTACAGTCAATTTTGTAAACAGTAAAATTGTGGGGTTTGGTTTGTGGTTTTTTCTTTCTTCTTTTTTTAAACACCACTAATTCCTCTAATTAATAGTGTCAAGCATGTGAGATTTCTCATAAACCCCCAAAAAGCCTATTGAATTTAATGGCAAGACTTGCATTGTCTTTAATGAAATTTGGTCAGACCCTAAACTAAGAGGGTTTTTTCTTTCTTTTTTTTTTTTCCTTGTTTCCTTGAGGGGGGAAAACATTTTGGGTTTTTTTTTTGAGGAAACTGGGGAATTCTGGCATTCCTGGGCATGAGAGGAGAATACTGATTAGAATCAGGCAGAGAGCAAGCAGGTGCTGAGTATGTTCATTGCTTAACCTCCTGCGTCCCTGCCCTGACCCAGTGCACAGACCCTGCAAGTTGCCAGATGTTGGAGATGTTTTCAGGGAGAGCGATTATTCACCAGGTCTCGTCTGAAAACCAGGGAGTTCCTACAATGGTGGTATTTCATGTTTAAAGCCGGGCTGGATAAGCCACTGCAGACTATGTTGGGGAAAAATCCTGTATTTCTGAAGACGAGAGCTGGCTGTTCTGTTGTGAACTGTGTATCCGTCTGCAAAAGCAACACAAAAAACTAACAAGTAGATTGCCTGGGGCGGGGGGGGAGGAAAGCTGTCTATTTATTTTTTAATGAACAAAAAAGATTTTCGTGGCTTAGAAACAGTACACCCTAAAGAGAGGTGTGTTTAAAAGTGAGACTCGAAAGCTTTTGTCTGCAGAATAATACGCTGGGTGTAAAGAACGGCACAATGCAAGTCTTTTCTTCTAGTTCTGTATGGGCGAGCATCAGTCAGCCAAGGAAGAACTTCAAAGGCCAAAGTGGAAACTTGCTCGGCTCTTTCTTTCCTGACAGGTTTTGCTGGAGGTGGGATGGGGAGAGCTGTTATGCTGGGAACTGTCTTGCTCCTCCTGTGGCAGAGGCAATAGATCACGTGCAAACTGTGGTACCCAGCCTAAGCTATCTCCATCTCCAGCTGATGTGCTTTTTTGGAAGCTCCTAAACTACCACGTCTCATGAGTCTCTTACTGCTCACTCATAAAGAGGTCTCAGAAATGTCACTTCTGCCTTGCTGAGGAAGCACCATGCCAGGTGGAAGGGGAGGCTGCTTTCTAACCCTGGTCCTAGGCAAGATGATCTAGTTCTCTATCTCCAAAAAATACTCATTATTCCTACACTATAAATTGCCTTTAAGGTAGGACAAG
>VZZY01025184.1:459276-551776 GCA_013400335.1 Eurystomus gularis | reverse complement strand
AACCCACAGTAATATAAAAAAGGTGACAGAGTAGAGTATAGTTGAATCCAGTTATCACAGAACGGTCTTGTGTTATTTGTCACAAAACTTCCAGGAAAATATTGTCCTGGAGCAGACATGCTCCAGGTGACTGGATGGACAATGAACTCATGATGGGAGTAGTGATGGTCATGTTCATGTTCCCACTGGGTGTGAGCATGAACTGTCTGTGAATAGTGCTGGTTTGCTTCATATCGGTGAAGAATTTTTGTAATATAAAACATTAAGAAAGCCATTTGCTTATGTTTTAAATTTTATGGTGGTTCTCGGTAATCCAATAATGATAATCGCAATAATAAAGAGTTCCTATGGTTCACAAAATATGGCGATTTAACTGTTTTTATGGTGGTGAATGTGTACGATGGCTTGACTAATGTTTTTCTGGTTTGCCCATCAGTTAGGCTATTCTAGAACAGTTACTATAACACTAAATATGTTTTATGCACTGCTAGAAGCTGGAGTGACGGATCAGACAAAATGAGGTAATTTAATAAGGAAATGCATTTTTTCCTGTTTTAATGCTTTGGGGTTTTTTAATGTATAAGAATAAAGCAATGTTACCTAAATCTGAAAGACAGAAAGCATCTAAGCATCTGTTTTGTTTTATTAGGTTGATTCTTAGCATGTTCCGAGTGGGAAGTCTAGCTGTCCTTGTTGGAGACCTGTGTCGAAGCTCCAGATCTAGCTGTGTGTATGAAATTTATACAGTGTGGTCAGGGATCATAATGGTGACACTTTGCTCTATTTCTAGATCATGTGCTAATGAATAAGAGCAATTTTTGTATGACCTGTGAACACACTTGTACTGCTAGTCCGTGTGCTAGTTTATTACTTCAGTAATGTAATAATTGTGACAATTAGTGTGTGGGTAGAGGTGTTTGACCTGATGTGGGTCTGAATGTCAGGTCTCAGCTCCTTAGGTGCTGGAGTGTCCGAAGAGGAGCAATGAAGCTGGGGACGGATCTAGAGCACAGGTCTTGTGAGGAGCATCTGAGGGACCTGGGGTTGTTGAGCCTGGAGAAAAGGAGGCTCAGAGGAGGCCTTCTTGCTCTTGACAACTCTGTGGAAGGAGGCTGGTGTGAAGTGGGGTCAGTCTTTTCTCCCAAGGAACAAGTGACAGGAAAAAAAGGAAACAGACTCAAGTTGTGCCAAGGGAGGTTTAGGTTGGACCTTAGGAAAAATGTCTTCCTCACAAGGGTTGTCAAGGTCTGACCCAGGCTGCCCACGGCAGTGGTGGAGTCCCCAGCCCTGGAGGGGTTTCAGAGCTGTGGAGATGTGATGCTGAGGGACATGGTTTAGTGGTGTCCTGGCAGTGCTGAGTTAATGGTTGGACTTGATGGTCTTAAAGGTCTTTTCCAACCAAAATGATTCTCTAGATGTTTCTGTAGGTCTATCATGGCTGTGGAAGTGGCTTCCTGGAGGTGAAGCTGGGGCTGTGCCAGCTTTGTGGCCCTGGTGTATGTATCTGAGCCTCACCTTTTAGCTAATATTTTTTTAAAAAATGTGTTAGGAAATATAACACAAAACAGAAGAGCATCAGAAGAGGTATTAGAAGAAAAATATGACCTTGGTGGTGTTTGACATTTACTGAAATACATCTCAGAATTTCTAGGGTCTTGATTAGTCTTGAAGTAGGATTGCAAATTAGACTAGCTCAGAAAAACTGCCCCAATTAAAGTTTCAGTAGTACCATTAATTTAAGGCAGTAGAATTGAGCAGTTTCCCAGCAGGCTGCTTGACATAGGGCTTTATATTCTAAAAGAGATGCAATTTAGCCATGCTGATGTTGGCATCAAAACTTCTAAGCTGCTTCTGTCCTTCTGCCGCTGACACCTTCCCACTCTTCTGTTGCTTGTTTTTCATTACTGTGCTGCTTCACTCCACAAATGCAAGATGCTTTTCCAGTGTTTGTCAGGAGTGAGTTTCCAGCTGGATGTTTAAGGTCAAAGTTCTTCACGTTCTGGTGAGTAGTAAAGATTCAGAGCTGGGATCAGGGTGAGGAGCGCTCGGGCTGAGCAAGGCAGGAATAGGGTAGCAGCAGAGGGGTTAAAAAAAAAAATTAAATCACAGGAAGTGTCAGTAAGGGAAAATCTTGTGACAGGTTGCACAGAGGGTTAGGCTTCAGTGTATGGAATATTAATGAGAAATCCTTTTTGAAGAAGTGGGGTTAAAAATGTGGTCTGTGTTCCTTGGGGCTGGTTGTACCCCTACAGCCTTCTTAATGATGGGAGATACCGGCACAATTCCTAGTGTGAATGCACTTTTAAGGGACTTTTACACTGTTATGAGTATGGCTAATCCTCTTTCATGGGGGGATAACGCTCCTGCAATAAAACAACCTTGTATTTGTTAAGTAAGTTATTATTTCTGGGCAAAGAGAAGCCCAAGTCTATAAATAATAAGTCAGAATTTATCAAGAGGACACCTGTGAACTTCTTGTTTCTGTATACTGGCATTGTGGCTGTAATTGCATTACAATATACGTGAAAGCTTCTCATTTTAATTTTATATTATTGGTATTTTGCAGAGAAAATAGACGACTCCATAGGTAGGATTAAGAAGCTAAGTAAGTTTTCTTAGTGCAGCTTCATAGGTTTCAAATAAGCCAAACCAGCCAGTCAACCAAACAAAATCCCCAAGTATTGAAATTTAAAACTAAACATCGGAGACTTTTGGGCAATTAAGAAAGCTGAACATTCACAGATTTTAACGCAGTACTGAATGCAATAGAAGGATGTAAATGAATTAATTTAAGTATAGAGTTTATTCCACAGGCACTAAAATGCAAACCACTGATTGTGTCACAGAGAAAAATTGGCAAAGTTAACTTGCTGCTTCCTTTATTCCTTATTGCAATGTCAGGTAGATGGAAATTTTTTTTAATACCTCTGGACTTAAAACAATTTATGTCATTGGTCTGAGAGCGAAAGTTTAATTCCCTGAGTATTTTTGGTGGAATTTAAGGGATATGAGGCCCCTGAGGCAGAGACCGAGCAGCAGCTCCTCAAGCTGAACCCCAGCATTGTGCAAAGGGTTGACAGCCTGATGAGCACAATGGGACATCGGGGTGTTTTTTAACACATTCGTCTGATAAAGTTATTTTTGGTTGCATTGTGTGTTTTTTTTTTTTTTTATTTGTTTACTCTTGTTTGTTTGAACTGATGGCCACTGGAGCAGCAGCCTCCTGGCCTGGCCCGGCCTCCTCTCCATGGAGCATTTAGCCATGGTGACCAGTCAGGCATAAAAACGTGCTTATCTGCAAATGAATGGCAGCTCTTTGCTTCATTAAAGCCTCTTTCTCTTTTGGCACTCGCATTGTGACCCTTTGATATTAATTCAAAGGGCAATTAAAGAATGCGGCCCATCTTTGAAGTAAAGCATTCAGGGCAAGGAATGGGATGAACCTGGGACTCTGATGGACTGTGCGTATTCAACAGGCCTTTTCAAGGCAGTTTGAAGTGACTCAAAGAAAATGGGCAGGAGAAGGTCAAAGAGAAAAAAGGGGCTAAAGAAACAGTCTGTATTTGTTCGAAGTATTAGCCAAGCAAACTGCAAATAGCAACAAAATGAAACAGTTAATAGAGCAGCCAGACAGAGGCATGTCAATCACTTAACTTGAACAGCATTGGACTAACCAAGGCTTCAGTCCACTGTGTTATCTAATTATCTTGGGAAAGCCACTAGCTGGAAGTAATAGTATTGTATTTCTTTCTGCTTAGTGCTCAGAAAAGGTGATAAATACTCACTGCTTCATAATTATTCAACGTATATACATAAAGAGTGGTGGGTTGGTGGATTGTAGGCAAGCTGCTAGTAGAAAACCAACAAAAAAAGCCCCTTTGCGATTAACCTGAGATGCAGAATGTGAGCATTAGCATGTTTAAATCGGCTAAGGGTTTGCATATGGAGTGAGCTAAGGCACGCTTGGCTTCCTCTGGAACAAACCTTAAAGACAAACACATTTTCGAACCTAGGAGAGTCGTTTTCACTCTCTTTCCCCCAAATATAGTTTTAAACAACATATGATGTTAAGGGTCAGGCTTTAAACCACAATATACAATGAGATTAAGAGCTGAGGCTGCAATTCTCGCTTAACATGCGCTGTTGTACCTAAGCATTGTAGCACACATGGTATGAGATTCCTGCCTTATTTTGCCTTAACAGGGTAAATTAAGGACAAAGTTTCAGATTTGCTTCACAATTTTCTTTGTATTGTTGGTTAAATTATCCCCAAGGGGCTTAATTTTCCACTGGCCTGAATTTACACATACAAAACAAATGCACGATTTTATTTGCACAAATGGATGTGCCCATAAACAGGCATATTTTAAGGTCATGGCTTGAGAAAAGATTCCTGAGTTTATCTTCACAGTTGCAGTAAGTTGTCACCGTTGTTGAAACAAGGACATAACAGCAAATTTGCAATTCGAGGGAAACACCGAAGTCTTGATCCAGTTGATGCAGAGAATTGTGTAATAGCATGATCAGGGACAGAAGAGAAGAGTGTGGCGAGAACCATCTTGAAATATGTGAAGTTTTACAACATGACTTAAGTACTTGTGTCTTTTTTATCTAATGCATAATGAATTTTAGTTGGAAAGTGGCTGTTGCTTTGCATGGGCAAAATCTGCTGCCCAGCTTTGTGTTGGGTTGAGTGCGATGCTTTTACCTTTGTGTAGAAGTTACTTTAGTCTCCAACATGATCCCATTTGGTGGAATCCTTCTTGCCCGAAGCCATATAATGAGATTGGGTGGTGCTCACGGATTTATTGGTCTGACATGGTAAAGAATTTGTAGCAAGATGCTCTACACACATGAAATGGACAATATACAATATGACTTAACGCATGTTAAAAAATTACTCCATCAGCAGCTGGTAATGGTTTACTGTGGGGGAGAAGGAAGAAATCATTTTTTTGTTGCTGTTGTTGAGAAAACAAAAGCATTGGCACAGTCAAAAAACACTTTTGTAGAGATCTTGCATGCTAAATTTTAAACAGAGGGACTTGTATTTTTTTTTCCTGGCTGCATTGCACCCTCCTTTGAACTTTAGTCTCACAAATAATCTAAAAGAGCATTCAGTGTGGCTGTGCTTGTATGAAGGGTTCTGCCATCACACAAGTATCAACTTTTCTTTTAGAGTGGCCACCATTTTTTTTTATAAGGAGAGGAGGAGGAATTCCTGTATATGTCAGGCAGTGCATAGTTTCAAAGCTACATATTAATAGAGAAAATGGCACTTTGTGAACAATTCACTGTCTAAGAATTCCAGCTGGAATAATTGCACAGAACCAATGACCTTGTTCTTTTGTATGGGTCCCTCCTGGTGTCCACAGGGTTTCATCTATAGTCTGAGTTAAATCCATCAATTGATTTTGTTTGGTTTTAAAAGGTTCTCCCTTTACAGGAGAATTTTGTTGATATTAGAGCCTGATGAGGGTAAGGCTTTATAAGGATATATCAAGAATATATCAAGACTAATGCAGTATCATTGCATCAGCTGCAAATAGAGAGGATTTCTAGAAGGACCATAGAGCCTTAGCTGGTGCGACCTGCCTTGTCCATACCTCTAGCTGGCCTTGGACCAAGATGCATGGCAGTGGAAGTCCTATTTGCTGTAGTTCATGAGCTGGTCTGGTTCCATTGTCTCTCTCCTTTGATTTTTTTTTTTTTTTTTAAAGCTGTTTTCAAATATTATCTAAACTTCCTTCTTCTGCTATAAATGGAAAGCTCTAACTTCCTGGGGGTAGCTGTCTGCCTGGAGCAAAGGAGGTTAGTGCTTGTCCCAGAGGGGTTGTTCCCTCTGTTGTTAGGTAGCACACCAGTTGAATAGGCTCTGCCAAGTGAAAATTTGGAGTGTAGGACTGAGAAAGGAAGCAGTAGTCTTCATGTTGTGAATGGAGCAAAGAAAGGATGGCTGGATGGAGTTGGCTGAGCTGGGAAAAGAAAACAGAAAGCATTAAAGTCCCATGGTGTCCATTATCTATCATTCAAACATAAACTAAACAACCTGGAGCTTAAATACCCTTTTCTGGAGAAATCTGGAGAACCAGGATACCTGTCACAGCACCCTTGTCTCAGTACTGTGGTCTTTGGGGAGCTTTACTTCCTCCCTAGATTTTGTTTTCCAACCAAGCAAGCCCTGGCTGCAGAGTGCATCAGTGGGACAGAAGCTGCTGGCCGGGGCCTCACTTGGAGCATCGTTGCTGTTTTTGTCTCCACTCCACTCCACTCCACTGTAGGTTTAGTCCTACAGAAACCTGCCTGATCACCTGATCCAGGAGAAGCCCAAAACCCTGAAAAGACTCATCCAAACCTCACATTGTTTGGGGTACGTTGTGTTCTGGAAGTAGGAAAGAGCATTTTAGGTCTTCTCAGTCACGCATGGGGATTTATAAAGAAAACATAAAATCAAACCCTTGATTATTGCTGTTTCCCTGGTAGGGTTTCCCAGATGCTAGAGTTCCCTCATCTGGCTGCTCCACCACCCCAAATGAGAGTCTCATTCACCTGTGGCAGCAAGAAGTGGAAGCTGAGCGTGTCTTCTACTGACCTGGCTCCTGCCCATACTTGGTGCAATTTCTTGATGTCCCTGCCCTTCGATTTCCTCAGGGAGTGCTGGTTGCTGGTGTGTGGATTTGTTGTTTTTTACTGCAGAGGTTTAATTTTTAACTGCATTTTCTTGGAGCTTTCAGGAGATATTTTTGCCTAGCGAGAAAACAGAGCAGCTCTAAGAATATAACGTCATAATTGCTGTGGCTGCACGGCGTTTTATGAACAAAAATAAAGGGTACTTGCTTTGTTTTGCTAAAACCTCTCATTTGCTATGTCCCAGAGCTCCTGGAGACTGGAGAGCTTTCATTTGATGGTGTTTCTTTACCAGATGCTGATTGCTATAATGCTATGTGTGCGACGTACACTTGATACATCATCTAAGCACTGGAAAGCGTGCGTTCGCTTTGTGTGATCTCTCAGAGCTGATGTGAAACAGGCAGAAGTGCAGCAATTCCTGCCATAATGTAACATGATGCCAGGAATTAGAAATTTCCATCTCAGAATGTACCAGGAAGTGGCAGTGTGCCTCGGCTGGTGGGGATGGGCTGGGGGGCTACTTCAGTGCACCCTGAAAACAGGGTATTGAGTGTGGCAATATACCTATAGATAAATATATGTAAATATAAATATATCTACTTCTTTGCATAGACACAGAAATTTCTTCTTTCACAAAGTTCCTCTAAAAATGCCAGTTGCTCGCTAGAAGCCAGCCAAGGCGTCAGATCCTGCTGGCGTGGAAATCGATGGAAGTTTTGCCATCGGCTTCGATGGCTGCAGGATCACATCCGAATGGTGCTGTAAAGTTATCTGAATAAAGTGGTGGAGCTGCAGAAATACACAGATAAATCTGGAAAGCAGTGCACAAATGGAGGCTTTTTAGAATGTATTATTGTTCACGGGGCGCTTTTTAAATGTCAAGGCGCTTGAGTATTACTGGGAGTTTTACAAAGCTGGAAAACAAAGGATTAAACTCTAAAGGAGTATCTTTAGGGTTTGGGTTTTTTTCTTGTAATTTGGAAAACCACTAAATGAAATAAACATCCATTATACCTAAAATAAAATAAGAACAAGTTAAAAAGAGAGGAGAATTGCTTAATAAAACATGACCAAAATTAATTATTACTAGAAAATAAGTTTTTTCCACTTGCAAACAATTGATGGGGTTTAGGAATCAAGTCTGGGGTCAAAGGGTCTTGATGGCCAAGTCAAAGGGCACCCAGAGATGTATATTAATGCGTGTCAGCTTCTAGATCCTGGAGTCAAGCAGTAGTTCATAAAAGAAACAAGGCATCTTAAGAAGAAGTGTTATTAGCAAACATCAGGTCAAAGTTTATCTTTGGGTCAGCGTGTTCCGGAGGGTCACCCATTCACGCTCCTAGCACAGGCGTTACCCTTAAAGCTGCCTCAGTGCAAGGTGTTACGGGAAAATAGAAATCCCGTTTTAACTGGGGAAACTTGATGATTTATCAGATTGCTTTCCAGGATCGAGACTTAAATTGAGGCATCCTTAGTGGAGCAAAGAAAAACTGGGAGTGTATTTATTTATTGGTTTATTGGTTGTTTTTCTTTTTAAATCAAAAGCTAAACCACACTTTTGTATGGACACACAGGATTCCCAGCCATGTCTTTGCGCTCTTTCCCGAGCCCTTAGAGCTGATGCTATAGGAGACAGACGTGGCTTTCTTTTGAAAACCAGTATAGCCGACGTCAAACCCTTTGATGTGGAGGTATTGTAAATCTTTCCACGTGACTCTTCCTGGAAGCCGTGCATTTCCTAAGAAGCGTGTTGACCAGTTCATCCCATTTACAACGCTACTTCTGCAGCTCCGCTTTCTCTGCTTCCCACCGCCTTGGGTGTGGGAACCCCGGCGCCCAGGGCCGGGGGTGCTCCCGACGCTCCGACCTGGAGGAATGCTCCCGCTGTGCCGCAGCACACAAAGGCTGCTTGCTCGCTTTGACAAGCCCATGCTACAGAAAATCCATGCCAGCTTTTGTGCTTCATGGTGTTGACTTATTTTAGTTCCGCGCTGAGATGCTCCCCATTGAAAAAAGCAGGAAAAAAGTGGAATACTGTTCTTCTAAATACTGTTATTCTGGTGCCTTTAGGAGGCACTTTGACTTTCTAAAGAGATTGGTTTGAAGGATGCAATTTTGGTTATGCTTTAGAGGGGAAGAGAAGAGCATAGTTGTAGGAATAATAAAGATGACTGCTCACTAGAACCGATATTTGCGTTGAACTGTGATTAAAATATAATGTGCAATGATAAGTGTGTATTTCTGACACTTCTTGTCAATGTGGCAAGAAGAGACAGAAAAGAGATTATCTATTAGATTTTCACTTCTGGAGTGTGGATATTGTAGCCCTGAATTGGGCATTTAGTACGTGATGTTATGTGCTGGGAAGTCCTAAGCTCCAGAGACGTCAATTAGCATAATGGAAAACCTTGGTGTGCTCATGAAAACAAACCCTGTGTCTGTTGCTTTTCAGTGCATTTAGACCAGAATAGTTCCAGCCTCTTAATTAAATACTGTAGTAAATCTCTCAGAATTTTGTGTTAGTAAAATAGGGAGGAAAGTAGCAAGAAAAAAGCTTGAGCTGTAACAAACTGGAGTGGTTTTTAGATAAAATACATTTCCTGTCAAGCCCTGGCAGACTCCTCCAGGGAGTACATCATATTTTCTAGGAGAAGTTTCCTGACTCGAGCTGGAATTCCTGGTTGGAAGTAGGGTGAGAAGGTGCTTGTCCCACCTGCTGTGAGCAGGGCAGCTCCCTGTCTCAAAGAAGGGATGGGTTTCCCTGGCGCTGAGGGAAAAGCTGTAACTAGAACACCTCTATGGGTCCTCTCAATGTTCCTCCACTTTATCTGTGTATCGGCTGTCTATTGGGCATTAGCATGCTTGCTTGGAGTGTGGAAGAGCCACATTCAAATGCTTGGGGCTTATTTGGAGCTGTGTGGATGACTGTTGGGCTTCTGTTTGGTTTTTAATCTGTTTTTAAGCCCTGACTGGACTGTTTAGAGAGTGGAAATGAAGAAGGGACTAGTGGTCTCAGACTGTACAGAACAGTTGATCTCCACTCTAAAGCACCCTGAGTGAGTGCTGTGACCAGATGCTTCTTCCTCTAGAGACAGATGATTCCATTACCTCTCTTTCCATTTTTCACAAAAGACTTCAACAAGATTTTGTTTTTTTGCTAGTGCAGAATGGGAGAGGTAAGGGGAGGAAAGTTTGGAAGGAGAAATGTGAAATGAGGAGAAGGGCAAATGTTCCCTTCCTCACCAAGTTGCAACCATGGTCTGAAAGCATGAAATGACATCAATTAGAAACATACCCAAACGACAGAGCAGCCGAACCTCTGCTGGTATAATCTGTCATGGCTCCACTGAAGTTAATTTGAAGGTCTGTCTGTTCCTAAATAGGTGCAAAGGCCTTGCAATGAATTGTGTGTTACTGTAGGAAATCATATTAAAGGGAATGGCATCTGGGGAGTCTGCAAGTCGTCACTTTTAAGGGTAGCTGCATTGAGTTTGATAGAAACTCTCCAAAGAGCTTGCAGGGTTGACTTGAACTTTGTTTGCAACAGTATCTGTACTGACAATAAACTCAACTGCGAGTTTAAGCCCTGTGAAATCCTTCATGCTAGAGCCAGGTCCTGAGGGAGCTCTGCCGATTAATGTGAGCCAAGTGCTCACCCCACGTCATGGGAACGACCTCCTGAAGCCAGGCTCTACATGGGGCGCAAAATTTGGAAAGCCAAAAGCTTGCTTAGTGCCTTGGTGGACTGAGGAGGAGGAGGGTGGGAATCTTGGTTCCTTCAGCGGCTCAGCAGGATCAGATTTACTTCCAATTCTTTCTCCCTAATTCTCGTTGCAAAAGTTGACCAAATAAGCCCTTAGATTTATCAGAGAAGAATTAGGAGCTTATCTTGCTCCTAACAAAGCTGCGGGCAGCATTAGTTTACTGCAAGATGATGCCCAGTAATGTAATAAACAATTACTATAAAAGAGGGAAAAAACTGAATGCCAATTAAGACAAGCATCAGAATGACAATGTTCCATTTTTCCACTGTACAGGGAATAATTTATGGCCAAAGGATTACTTTTGAAATTGTTTTGCATTCTGCCCTTTAACTTATTAAGTGAATCCTTCTTAGGATCCTGATTGCTAATTCACTTTAATTTAAAAAAGCCCCACTGTCTTCTTTGGATGTAGGCAGAGCCCTCAGGGGTCTATAAAACTGTCAATATGCCTGTTAATTTGGGTTTTCTTTCTTTCCTTATGGCTTAAAGCTTAATTGTGAGAGCTGGGAAGATGCCACAGTTTTGGTTTGCAGGGACTCGAGCAGTGTCTTATAGGCTTCAGATCCCATCAGAAGTCACAGGAACCCTCCAGCTGCTGCTGACATGTCAAGTTGGAAAAGGTGCAGGAATCTGGGGAGGAGCAGGGGGGCTGCTGAAAGTGAGTCCCACCTGGTTTTCCTGCTGGAATTAGAGGTGGATGAGAACCAAGTGCTTTAGTCTAAATGTCCCTCAGCTTTGGGTGGGTCTGGATCCAGATCAGCATCTGAACTTTTTGTGCCTCAGGCTTGTCTCTAATTGAATCCATGCAAAACCACATATTTCACATGACTTTGATGCAAAACCATAAATAGGCCCATTTTTTATTCAAAACAAAGTCCAGGCTTGCTTATAAAGATCACAAACCTTCTACTGAACCTTGATGGTCCCAGGTTGCATTGAAAATTCAAGTCTCCAATGCAGTAATGTTCCAGGAGGGAATGATGCTTGGTTTTGTCATTCTAGTCAAATGTGGAGTTGTTCTGAGATAGGCACCCACCACAAGCTGGTCAGAAGGTGGTTTAGTCTCCTCCTTGCACAGACCCTGATTTTAATTATTTTTCTTGGGTTAGATCCTGATCAAAAAATATCTCAATGGTGCTTATGCTGGTTGTGTCTTGTATAGAACAATATAGGAGAGATTCTGGCATCAAAAAAGCAGGACAAAAGATGACCATGGAAGCTTGAATGAGGTTCTGTTTTGACTGAACCACTTTTGCAACTTTTTTTGCAAACTTTTTTCCTGAGCAGTCAAATTGAAAAGAAAAAAAAATTCAAAAAACCTGGATGTTTGTATTTTACAGAAAAATCCTGATGTTTACAGGAGACTTGCAAATTCTGGTACCTTGGTAGGTGTGGTGAACCGACCACATGATTTTTTTTACCCTCAACCCTTCTCCCTTTGGGAGGTGGTTGGACCTCTGCGCGCCCGACCCCGACAGTAGGACAGCAGGACTGTTGACAGATGCAAGTTCTTCTTCTGAGCATTCCCTGAAGTTACCCACTATTGGTTAATCCATTTATATATGATGATAAATGTTAGAATTAAGGGAATGCTGGCCAGAGCACAGCCTGGGTCAAAGTTTGTTTGTAAGGTATTGTTTGGGAACTGCCCTTAGACCATGATTTAGGAAGTCTAACTGGAGACTCTGAATGAGGTGATTGTCACTGAACACATCAGAAAGGATTCCAGGCCATCTGTTGCTCAGCCACTTGTTGTTATTTGTGTTGCTATGGTAAACAGGAGCCCTGCTCATGGACTGCAACTGTGCCGGGAGCTGTACCAACACCGATCTTGAGATGTCCCTGCGAGAAGGACCTAATGGTGTAAGCATATGACAGTGCACAGATGTCTTTAGACTTTAAAGCAGATATGGAGGCTCTTGAGCTCTGTGATGAGCAGGAATCTCAGCCTACTGGTATCCAAATTGCAGCAGAGATGTCGGTGAGCTGCCACAGCAATGAAGCCTCTGTTTATTCCTGTCTAATTTGATGTCCATCATGATAATGAAAGTTCTTGGCCTCTGCTGTGAGCCCAAAGGCACAATGTTATGTGCCACCAGGGATAGAGAAACCTTGATCTTATCAGTGCTTATCAGTATCTAAAGGGTGGGGTGCAAGAGGATGGGGCCAGACTCAAGACCTTCAGTTGTGCACAGTGATAGGTACAAACTAGAACCCAAGAGGTTCATCTGAACAGGAGGAGAAAATCTGCTGTGAGCGTTCTAGAGCCTGGTCCAGGCTGCCCAGAGAAGTTGTGGAGTCTCCTTCTCTGGAGAGATTCCAAATCCACCTGGATGTGATCCTGGGCATCCTGCTCTGGGTGACCTGCTGGAGCAGGGGGGTTGGACCAGATGATCTCCAGAGGTCCCTTCCAATGCCTACCATGCTGGGATTCTGCATGATTCTGATTACTTGTCCTGCAGTAGATAAAGACAAAAAAATCCAGAAATATGGCCCTCACAGGGCAGCTCTTTTACACCTGTATCTGTGGTTTGTGATCCCTTTGGGCAGCGTTAAACCTGGGCCAGTAGATCTCCTCACCCTGCTTCTTGAGCAATAAAAGAGAAGCCACTTAGCAATGCTGCAGAGAGCCAGGTTTCTCCTCCAATCTCTGTTGTCCTTTGCAGGCACAGGAGGCTGGCTGGCAGCACACAGATTTTCTTCTGTCTCCCTGCTGTTGTGCGTGGTTCGTGCTGGCAGGTTCCCCTGTACATATCTGGGGCATCTGCTAGGCCTCATCATAAGGCTCCGTCTGGCTGGCTTGCAGGCCAAGCTTTGACTTCCTAATCTGTTTAACACTTTGATGTTCCTCTCAGCAGGATCTGACCCAAAGCAGACAGAGAATTGCATCTCACAATCCATAGTGGGTGAACTGAGGGAAAAATTTGACTTTTTAAAAAATTGCCATCAAATTAAAGCACCTAATTTTTGCTGAAATTCAGTGAGTGTTGACTGCTTGTCTTTTTTAAGCTTCATAGAAAAGTCCACCAAAATATGTATTCCTTGCCCATAAAAAATACAAAATATGTATTCCTTGGTTGGAGGAGGCAGGCTGAGTGTAGTACTGGAAGACGTGCAACCATTCATCATGGGAGTATTTCTATTTCAGACTGGACTTAGAAGATGAAACATGGTTCCTTAGCTCCAATTTTAGGATCTGATATGGTTTCATATGGTGGCAGGCAAATGCCAGGCTCCTTGGAGCTGTGAAGACTCTTTCAAGAAACCTTCTTGCTTTTGACTGTGGTACAGTAGTATGAGGATTTTGGTGTTTTCAGGAGAAACCAGAAACTTATTTACACCTAGGAAAGCTGTCTTAGTACATTTTACAGTGGAACTAAGACACTCACTCATGGTGTTACTGGGTACTCAGCATCACATGTATGAGTCTTCATGAGCTGTGGTGCTCTTAGTAATACAAGTGGAGCAAACAGGGACTCAGTTCAGTGGTGTCATAGCACAGGAAGGCAAGATGAAGCGGGAGCCAGAATTTTTATAGTTGACATAAAACTTTTCCCACATTCCCCCCCCGCTTCCCCCAGTAATGTTGAGGAGCTCTGGGAAACAAAGAGAACCTTTAAATAGATGCTATCAGTTAACCCTACAGCCTAACAATTAAAGATAACTGATTTTACAGAGATGAAAGATTGTAGCTAAGAAACTAGGCTTTTTAACAACTCTTCTGAATTCATGTGTTTGCATTTTGGTAACATTTTTTCTGGTTTTAAACATTGCAAATCTGTTTGGGACCACTTCACTGTTATCTTAGAGATTTGCCCTATTTCTGGAGGGTAAAACCATCAGCTTTAATGAAACCAAATCATTCATTTTTCAGTGTGTGGGAGATGATCTAATAATGAACTCTTCTTCATGCTCCAAAAAAAGCACAGGCTGCTTCGTTGGGTTCCCATCTAGGGAGAACAAACTAAATAATATCCATGGAAATTCCTGATACCTGTGGGTGATTGAGGGCTGCATCCGAGTCTAGAGGCTGGATCCAAAGTTCACTGAAACAATGAGATTTGCATTTCATACTTGGGATGAAGAGCTAGATTCTTCAGCATCTCTTCCATTGGGAATGGCGAGAAGCAAATGAGTGATAGTACGTGTCATTTTTGTACCTTATAGATGACTTAAATACACTGTTTAGGTGATTGCGTCACTTTAAGCTGTTGAAACTCCTCCGTGCTGGCACTCAAGGCAGGAGCTAGGGATGAAAAACACCATGGGATATAGCACAGAGGTGCTGAGCACACTACTGCTATCCCATTGTAGGGCCCTTCAAATACTGATACTGGAACAACCATCAAGGCAGGGATTGTCTTTTACTGGTGGGACTGGATGGCTCAGCACCCAGTAGGACCACATCCCATGACAGAAGATGATGGATTTTGAGGTCAGCACCTCAATTCTTATGTAGTTGTGATGGAAGTGACCTTGAGTAACAGACTGGGCTGCAAAAGAAGTGTTTGGCAGGAGTAGGTAGTATCTTGGAAAGTCAACCACAGGAGGAATGTCTGGTGAAAAATTTCATCTTTTCTTATTGACTGAAGTCTGGAGAAAAAAAAAAAGCCACCACTTTTAGTTTTCTTTAACAAAACCCCAGCAATCTTCTGCAAAGTTAAGTGATTTCTAGAGGAAATGGAACAATCAAAGACAAAAATTGAATATTCTATTTAAAAGAAAAAAAAGTCTGGAAGTATTTTGGCCATTCCAAGTCCTGAGAGAGATAGATAGAGATGATAGATAGATAGATAGAGATGATCAGCAGGTAAAAGTGGCTTCTTAAGGGGTGGTCTGGCTGCAGCTGTGGGTTTGGGAAGAGATGATAGCCTCAATTTCCCAGAGAGGCTTTGAGGGCTGTAATGTTGACATCGAGATGGAGCTATCGACAACAGCTTGGCTCTGTCAGTGTTTGTTTTGGATCATGGATGGTATTAATTCAGGTGCTAGAATGGGTTGAGAGAGAGAGAATTTATAGATTTATTTTTTTCTTCTGAAGAATCCCCATTGCCTACACAGTGAGGGATTGCTGACAGCTCAATTATTTGCAGTGCTTTAAGTCACTGCTATAGTCTCATTATTTATCCAGAGACTCCTTCACTGGCTTTATTTAATTTCTCAGCTGACAAATTCCATCTCCCAGGATACTCAATGTTTTCAGTCTTAATTGGTTACCAATCGGCTCTTCCATCAGCTGATCCTGACTTGAAGACATGATGCCAGCCCTTTCTTAGTATGTCCTGGGATTTCTTCAAGAGAGATTTAGCTTTCCTCTTATGTCTCCATGTCTTTTATATTAAAATATCACCTAAAATATTAACTTCCTAAAGGGTATTGAGAGCAAACCTCATTCAGATGTGAGTATTTAGTTTCTGGATTTGAGTATTTAGTTTCTTTCACCTTTTTCTAAATTCAGGAGGCAAAGTTGTGGTAGGTTGTTTTTGGTTGGAAAAGCCCACAGATGTGGGCACTCATGAGCTCCTGATGAACATCAGCAAGATCTGCTTGTGACTCCTCTTGGTGCTTGTCAAAAAGTCCTTATCTCAATGGGCTGCATTCAGAGAGATGGTCCAGTTTGGAGTGACTCAGAGCCCAGTGACAGTGCGGTTGCATGGGTTCGTACTGGAGTGCTTCATCACGCCTGGGGTTATCACAGTGCCAGCTCCCTCTCACTGAACTCCTCTGGATCTGCTGGGAATGACCAGAGAGGTTGAAAAAGGGCCAAAGCTTGCCTGGATCCAGCTTGCTGGTGGAAACAGCAGAGTAGTCCTTAGAGGCCAGTGAAGAGAAACCATATGAATCCTGCCAGGCTTGTCTTCATAGAGAAAACCGTAGCAAGTCAACTTTTTAGTCATTAAACCTGAGCTAACCCTTACATAGGCACCAACCTCTGGAACCACAGGGCAAGCTCCCAGGAGTCTCACCAAATCACATTCTTTTTGGTTTTTGTGTTTTGATTTTCAGGTAGTGCAGCTCTTCAGGTAGATCTGGTTGAGGGCCTGGCTTGTGTGACTAAATTGGGAGGAGAAGGGTCTGTTTTTCTGCTCTCTCCTGGGTGGGTTTCTTGGGCTGTACACACACATGTATGTACCACCTGTACAATAGGACCTGAGCGCTAACAGCAGCTCCTTTATGTTTAGTTTTCAATGTAAAATAATGATAATTCCTGGTGCAAATTTACAGCAGTGAAACCCGGGTGTGAGATCAGGCCCATGTGCAAAGCTGTTAAGTACTTTAACGTTACTTGTATCGACAAAACAAATCTCTTCTTGCAAGAGGAGGTGGGGGAATAAGAAGAGATTTTTGTAGTTGTATTTGCAGTTTCCTCTTTCCCTTCCTTTCACTCTGGAAATTCTTTATCCTTTCATGCACAGTTGAGAATTAGCCATTTATTCTTAGTGCTGGTGATGCAGTCTTTGATATTTAAAATGGAATGTGTTCCTTTTTGATGGTCTGTGGTTTTGAATGAAGTACATGCTAGCAGATTAATGGTGCAGAACACTTAGCGCTGGACTTTTTTTTCCCTTTCCATATTATTTCATCATTCAAAAAAAATTAAACGTTTTTTTAAAAGAGCCTGCGAATTGCCTATTGTTTGTGCAGCGAAATTGTTTTCACAGTGTTGTCATTCTCTTCTAAGCCGAAATCGCTGAATAGCTATGAGCTGTCACATTTTTTTGTAAGTTATAACTGCATCAAGCTGTGCTGACAAAATGTCCCTGCATAACTGTTAATATGCATTGTCATTTTAAGCATGAAACAGTTTAGCTAATGATTTATCTCTTATAATGCAGCACTCGGGGCAGCTGTATGATTTGTCTTTTTAGCAAGTCAAGTAATTTCTTTAACAAAATGTTAAGCACAGATGGGCCATAGGCTGTCAGTTAACCATTATTGTGCATGCATCTGCTTGCCTTCAATGCACTGTTTTATGTATTCAGCCACTTACTTAGGCACAGCTCTCTGAAAAGCGGAACCTACTCTGATTGGCAAATAAAATGTTCATTTGTCTCTTCTTCCTATTGTTTTGTTTTGGTAACACATGTCAGCAGCTCAATTACCCAGTTCATTAACAGCTCCCAATGGACACGATGGCCAACCCATGATAAGGAGGGCGATTGTGGCACATATGGTCAATAATAGCCTGTCTCTTGGTAATTGTAAATAAAAGTCACTGTTGGCCATTTCCTTTTACTGCAGCTACTGTTTTCCTTTTCACTTTGCTGTACAAAGCAGATTTCTCTATGTGAATTAGCCCAAACAAAATAAAAATACCATCTACTTCTCTCAAGAAGATCACTTTTATCACTGTCATGCTGCTTGTTCCCTTTCTGTGCTTTTCTTTCCAGCTTAGAGCTTGCGGGAGATGGGGTTGCTCTTTTCCAATTCCACTAACCGATTAATTACTATTATTAATCAGTTTACTTAAGCAGCAACATATTTTCTCCGCACTTCTCTCATTCTCTCACTGCAGACTTTTGTTCAAGTGCCTGTGGAGTTTAAAAAAAAAGCCGTTTACAATGTTTTTGTAAGTATGCCCTTTGCAAATAGCAGTGGTTTTCAAAGGAGTGATTGAAGTGTGACTTAATCCCTGTTAGATGAGTGATATTTATGTCTGGAACAGAGGCTTGCTTTTTGGTTTTATCTCTTGGTTTTTAATGGATCGTAGTGAAAATGCCAGTAGAAAGGGTTAAAAGCAATTATACCACTTCTAAGTATTTCATACTAGATACTCTGTGGCTTTCTAGCAAGATGGAGAATTTTCTTAATTTGCTGATCCTAAATTTTTACTTTTAACCATTGAAACCAGAGCATTAGCAGCATTAGCATGTTTTATCTTAACCCCACTGACAAATCTTTTTGTGGCTTCTTGTTTTTTTCTTTGTTTCCTGAAATTTGCTTTTCCTTTTCCTTCTCAAAAAGGAGTCCAAATGCTAACAAATTTTGGGCTGAGACCTGATGGGGTGAAACTCAGGGTGCCTGAATCCTCCCCTCTGTGCTCTTCCTGCACTGATGGTGAAGCACAGAAAGTGCAGAGTGAATTGGATAAAAATGCAGCTCAGAGTCCTGGTAAACTTGCCAAAAGTGCTTTGATGTGGGCATCACAATCTAAAATTTAGGGGTGCTCTTCTAATCTTTGGGGGATGCTTTATCTTAGATAAACATGGTGCTAAGTTTTGCTGTCAAGCAGCTCACAGGTGGCTGAGGGGTGACTCCAGACCCACCGAGCTTGTCCCCCGCTGCCTGCCATATTCATAACTAATCTGTAGCCTCCACCCCTGGGCTGCAGGCACTCGGGGAGTTGTTGAGTGTCAGAGTTTATTTGTCCTGTTTTGATTAGCGCAGACCTGGCAGGGTGTATTTTCTTTTTACTGGCTCCTTGCTGTGACAGTGAGGTTTCAGGAGGAGGAGGAGAGGGGAGCCTGGCGTCATGTTTCCCTGGGCAGATACAGCAAAATGAAAGGAGATGCGCTGGGAAGGAGGTAGTTGATGGGAGGAAGGGGTAAGTAGGCTCTAGAGTCTTCATTATATGTTGCATGCAAATGTAAGCCTGCCCCTAAATGGGACTGTTGAGGGGAGGAGAGAAGAGGGGCATAGGAGGAAATATTATTTTTCTGTGGACTTTTTGAGGCAAGAAAGGATTTCTTATGTGTTCCTAGTCTGCTGACTGCTAAAACGCCAGCTGCTGAAAGCCTACCCCAAGACAAACAAGGATGCAGGGAAGAATGTGCTGCTGGCCACCTACGGCTGCTCCAGCCCTCGCAGCAAGAGGTTTATTTAGCGAGTGCCTGGGGTGACTGAGGGCCCATATCCTGGGGTGGCTTTTTCCTTCTCTCCCTCCTTTTCCCCATTAATTCATCCACGGTATGACGGAGGGTGGCATTCGAGCTACTTTCAGCCACAGGGTGCGTTTGAGCCCGGTACCTCTGGCAGGGAGAGTCAGTCATGGAGGGGCTCCTCCAGGTGCTGAGGTTTACGGAGGGGGGGTTTGGATTAACCCCTGCTGTGCATCCCCTTCACCCCGGCCCCCATGGCCCCCCTCGCGTCGGCCGCGGCTGCCTTTGTGCCTCCCGCATCCTGCCAGGCAGGTGTCAGAGCCCTGAATGCGGGCAAGGGCCCCGCTGATGGATACCACAGATGGAGCGTGGAAATCGGGCGAATAGGCCTCAGCCACAGGCCATTTCTTAGGAACCCAACAAAAGCCGCCAAATAAGTCAACAAAAATCCCGAAAGATCACAAAGAGAAAGTGTCATTTGTCATTTGCTGGGGGGGGATGTGGGGGTGGCGGCCCTGCCGCGCTCCTCCTCGCTGGCACCCGAGCGAACACGAGAGAGGTCACTCGTGGCTCTCTGGGTGTGAGAAGCTGCTGTCGGTGGACCCGAAACAGCCCCAAAACTGGGGAAGCCCTGGCCACCAACTTAAGTGATAGAGATGTGGCAGGAGGGGGAGAGCCTGTGAAATTTAGTCTTGTGTAAACAAATGGAAGATCTGAGGAGGGTAGCTAGCAAGGAAACCCCCACCAGAACCCTCCCTGGCCTCTGGTATATGGGTTTTTTGGTCTTGTTTTAGCCAGATCCATGGCTAAACAGAATTTATCTAGAATTTATCTTACACCTCACAAAATCCCAGTGTGGCAGGGGTTGGAAGGGACCCCTGGAGATCACTGGTCTAACCCCCTCCTCCAACAGGGTAACCCAGAGCAGGGTGCCCAGGATGGCATCGAGGTGGGTTTGGAATCTCTCCAGAGAGGGAGACTCTACAACCTCTCCGGGCAGCCTGGGCTAGGGCTCCATCGCCCTCACAATGAAGGTTTTCCTCTTGTTTTTCCTTCCACTTAGAGGAAGAGGCTGTGTAAAATTTTACTTATAAATTTCTTAGTGATGGAAGGGTTGCCAGAACAGTTCTACCTTGGCAAGTCTAGCTGCGTTGGTCAGGTGCGCGGTGCTTCGGCCATAATGTATGGGTTCTAAATGGTTGTCACGTTTTTGTTATTTAATTATTCAAATGAAATGTCTTGCTGAGAGGAAGAACAACCCACAGAATTACCTCTTGTGTGTTATTTTGTTGTTCATTTTTTGCTCTGATGTGTCTATTTGCGGCGTTTGGAAAAGTGATTGTTGCAGAGCTCCAGGTGACCAAATGCCTACGACACTGGGCAGAGGTTTTTTGCATATCATGGTGATAACCAGCACACAGCTTTTCCTCAGGCCACCAGACAGGTCACCAGGGGTTAAGGGACAAATAATTGCTCTCTAATTCTGTAATTCTCAATTAAACTTCATGGCTTAGCTACTGGTAATGGGTTTGGCCACCTCTCCCATTTGGAGCTGTGCAGTTAGGGGGGGTACCAGTGGTCCCAAGGGCTCTGGCTGGGGATCTCCCAGGGCACTGCTGAGTTGTCTTCTTCCTCCTATTTATAGCTTGAGGGGTTCGAGTATTAAGATCATTAGGACAACTGTTGATGTGTGTTGTGTGTCTGTGGAGGTGGTGAAGTTAGAAATAACCCAGCTCAAATCTGGCCACCTTTACCTGTGCCTCCTAGTATCTTTTTATATCGTGGAAGCTGGTGCATCTATCAGTGAGATACTGCTTAGAAAAAGGGTCATACTCTGGGGCTGTTGAGCATGTATAAAATAAATATTGTTTTTTTAAAGGCTGAGCTGTGTCCAATTTATGTGCTTAGTCGATACTGATTGGCTTCTCACCTATATAAAAATCTAACAATGGTATTTTAATAGGAAAGTATAAGGACAAAATCTTCCTTGAAACTAATAAGATTTCAGAAGCCCTTGTAAGATATGAAAATATCTGCACTACAAACTGTGCTATGTAGCTATCATCTGAGATTACCTTTGTCTGATTTTAATGTCACAGCTTAGACAAAGGGACTCGATGTTTTAAACTGAGCTGCAGATAGCAACCAGGCTGGCGAAGGGTAACATGAATGACATCAGGTAGATATGAAAGCCATTTAATTTTATATATGTTTTCTGCATATTTGCCTGAACTCTTAGCTTATTTTTTTTCTGACTCGTTTACCTTTGTGCGTTTCATGTACTGCCTAATGAAATGTAAACTTCAAGTTGGCCCTTTATAGGCACGTATGTAGATGTTTGAAGAAGTTCCATAGATTCATGTAGAGTCTGAGGGTATTGAGAGTTCCTGAGACCTGGGGATCTGACTTAAAAAAAAAACAAAACAAACAAACTAAAGCCCCACAAAAAAAACCCAAAACAACAAACTTCATACTACACAATCAATGACAACTTTTGTCGGAGAAGTTGTCTCCAAAAGGGACCTTCCTGAGCTAGCTATACGATAGCCAGAAATGAACATGGTGGGGTTCAGCTGGAGCCTGAGGAACAGTGATTTCTTTTTGGCGTTGTGTTCTCAGTTACTTCCAAATAAATCGCGTTCAGGAGGTGATTTTAAATCAATGTCTATATCAATAATTTATTTGGCATTATTCAAGCAGTAGAAGCAATGCTTGTATTTCAACTGAACAAGCAGTTTCAGCATCACTGGAGAGTGTCTGCCCTCTTTAGGTGGATTCCCTTGAAGACTCAGGCAAGAAGGAACACTTGTCGCCTGGGACAGCAGCTGATACAAGCAAAGACTGGCTTTGGAAGTCTACTTTGCTGGAGAAAGAATGTGGTCGGGTGATGGAAGAGGCTTTGCTGCCTTCACAGCTGTAGCTATGGGTTCAGCCGTGGCTGGGGTGTAGCTGGAGTTCGCTGGATTGCCAGGGAAACAAGGAGTGATGCCAGGAGCTGGCTGGCTCTGTGTGTGATCTCGTTCTCTCCATGTCCGTGAAGCCCAGAAAGTTTTGGTTCTGATTGCTTTTTAAACTACTGGGTGCCAGAGTTGGCAGCCCCTTCCTGGGTAATGGACACACTGTACGTGGTCTGTTCCTTGCTGGCTTTCCTTAAGTACCGACTTGAAGCACGGTGTGAGAGGCCTTTGGTCCAACACAGCCTGCCTGGTTTACAGTCACATCCTGGACTGTTGCCTGGAGGCTGAGCATCAGCTCCAGCACAGACCATGGCTGCGTGTAGCCATGCTCTGTACTGGAAAACTTCCTGAAATTAGGAAGAATAATGATGAAACCTTAGGCAAAGGCAGCATGCAGTCTTGTGTTTTTCAGCTCTGGTCATCACGTATGCTAGAATCTCCTCACTTTAGCACTGCGGAGAGTCAAGGCAAACTATTGCTCTGAGCTATTCTTATAGGACTTCTCTCTGCATCTTTTTTTTTTTTTAAATATTAACACTTGTCTGGCCTGTCCTAAGGCTTTAGGTGGTCCAAAGACAGGCAAGTAAGTTGCAAATGAGGGGAAATGTTTAAATGTGCTGAGGTTACAAACGTGTGTAAAATACAAAAACTGTTAACGACTGTTCAGAGTGTAGAACAAATAATACACATGACATGAAGTAAATAGTTAATTGTGCATGAGAATTAATTCCTTCAATAGCACTCTCCAGACCTTTGTAATCATTCCATAACCATTTCAGCACTAAGGTTTTAGTGATGGATCTCCAGGGAAGGTCTCATGGACATGTGTCTATAGAGTTGGAATGTTTAAGCTGCAATGTGTACACTGGTGTGACAAGTGTTTGTATTTGTTCACTAGTTTGGGGATAGGAATAAGGTCGTATTGCCTGGGGCTAAGCTGTACTGCTCAAGTTTGTAAAACACTTGCAAACCGCTGGAGGAGTTAAAACAAAGAACCAAATAATTCATTAACTCAAGAGATTTCTAGAGGTCTTTGAAAATATTCTTGGGCTGGGAAAAGGTGCTAAACTCATTTAAACCTTGGAAAATTCTTTGAGCATGTTTGCACAACGTAACATTGAACTCTGTTTCTTTCTCACCTATTTTTGCTTTTTTGAGGTTTGCCAACTCAGTTGTGAGTCATGCGAAAAAGCAGCTTTTCCATATAAGAGGATATCATTGATTAATGCAATATTTTGCTTTTTTCCCTTTCTCAACTAAAGCTAATTTCTTTCACTTTTCTTTGGAGCATCAGCACCCCAGTCTGATGAAGGCTCTGACATCGATTCTGAACCAGATTTACCTTTAAAGAGAAAGCAGCGTCGCAGCAGGACGACCTTCACGGCAGAGCAACTGGAAGAGCTGGAAAGGGCTTTTGAGAGGACACATTACCCTGATATTTACACTAGGGAAGAACTTGCGCAAAGAGCCAAACTGACAGAGGCTCGTGTCCAGGTATGTGTTTAAAAGCTGTCTAAGAATAGCAATTTCCTTTCCATTAGCGTGTTGGTCCTTTTATGTCTTACGTGATCCTGCTCTGGGGTAGGATGAAAATGTGATGCTATGTTGTTTACAGCCTTAGGGGTTTTTGCATCTGTACACTGACATTGGTTTTTAAACTGTTTAAGACAACTCCTTGGGGAAAAAACCCTGTTTTCCCAGGAATTGTTCCATACTTGCCATGACTATAGCACTGAGCCTTTGGTGAGGAAGGTCTATTATCCCAGTTTTTGTTTTATGTATTGGATAGCACTCTGTGTGTAACCAGACCAGCTGTTTTGCCAGTGTATAGTTATTTAACTCATTTTGTCTGTTATTTGGGTCTTTCAGGCATTAACAGAGGAGAGAAAAGCATTTTTAAAGGACAGTGTGTCTATAGATCCATGCAAGTGAGCAAGGTTACTGGTGCAGTATCGACAGTTTACTTACTTGGACTTGTCTGGATTTAAGCCTTGTAGTATCTCTTTTTTTCCCCACTGTCAGTTTAATTTAAAAGAAAATAAACCCTCAAATAACTTAGATCTTCATAGCTTCATGTATACCTGGATTGTCTAAAACAGGCTAACATGCTGGAGCAGTAAACCACTGAGTTGATTTAAAAAAAACCAAAAAACAAAAACCACAAACCTGGATTTTCAGATGTCCAAAACTGCACAAGTAGCAGCCAAATAATTCTGGAATAAACTGCACCCTGGAGTTCAGGTTCAGACTAGGACTTTTTCAGGGCAAAGAAGCATGTTCTGTGAAATGCTTAATACCACAGACAGAATCCTCTGCTGCTCTTTCACTGCTTGACACCAAAGAGTCATTTGGAAAAGCACACCTTGTTTAAATCAGTCTGAGCTGTGAGTGTCTGAAGCAAATGTGCCGTTGGGTGAGGAGCAAACTGTTGTAGCTTGTGATCTAGCCAAGGAAGAGCAATGAGGGATAACTTCTGATCTAACCAAGGATAGAGGTGAATTTGGTTGCTTTGGTGAAACTCTGCTTTTGTTTTGACCTTTGAAGCTCAGCCTGAGGCTTTCAGACTCTGAAATAAGCAATACAAAAATATCCCTCTGACTTCTGAAGACAATTGCTGTTTAAGACACGCCTATTGCAGATGGCTGCGTTGTTGAGTGTCTGCCTTGAAAGGTCCAGGCTTTTTCAGTTTTACCTGCTAAATGTTTTTGCAGAAGACTTCACACCACGTTTCTTGTAAGTGTTTGTTATGACTGTGAGAGAAAATCAGATTTACGATGAATTTGCCTGGAAGGCAAACTCAGTGGTGCGTGACCCTTTTCTTAGTGTGTTTATGAAGTTAAATGCTTGCAAAACAGCTTCGTATATAGACTCAGGCCAGGTAAGACCTAATCAAGCCCTGGGAGTCATCCACACACAAACATAACAAAGATAACTTCCTATGCAAGTCCTGTTAGCAAGACGAATGAGATCTAGGATATGATGTTTTGGGCTCTGTTAGCTTCAGTGGAAAAATACGATAAAATGAAAAAGACGTTGTTCGTGTTTTTCTAAATCAATGACCCACAGCTAGAAGAAAAGCAGAACTCTCATTAACATAACAGCTGTCCTAATGTGGCTTTAACCCTGTGACTTCTTACATTCCTTATGGCTTCCTTGGTTCCCTTGAGACGCATCCTGTCTCACACCGCTCCTATGATCTACAGCTTCATGAATTCCCCAGTACGTCTGACATGGATATTTTACCTAACCCAGCATGGAAGAAAGTTCCCAGTCAATCAATGATTAAAATACCAGAACAAAACCTTTCTGTATTAAAGATGAGCTGGGGTTGAAGGAACTAGCCTGTGGGCACTTTCCAAGTGCACTCCATCTGTCTGGTACCCTTGAAGGCTGGCAGAGTGATTTAGCTGTGGATTAAGGGATACAGGATTTGTCTTATCAGCATTCAGCACCTCCCTCTAGCCCCTTAAAACAGCCACCTATGATGGGCATGAAATAAAAAACGACCTGTGAAAAGAAAATAACGCTGAGAGACTTGGGGCTGAGAGGGCTGGGTAGCGGTACTATGTAGCATTCAAGCTTTTAGTCACACTTCTTTTGGTAACAGTATGAGAGAGATTGGAGATAGCATATTTTATATGGATATATACACAAAGGTCTGACTGCTTCCCGATCAAGCACCATCTAAAAGAGCTGTCTCTTTGCAGTCTGAGTCTGGCTGAGCCCAGAAAATTCTTTTTTTTTTTTTCCTCTGGAGCTGTAAGGTCCAATTTCGTAGAGTTGTTTTATGTTGTTGAATTGATTACAACTGGACCAACCTTGCTATTCCCTCAGTCTCTCCATGAGACGTCTTGCATCTCATGTTTTGTTTTTCCTACCCTGCCACCCCCGTGCTTCCCCTTTCCTTCTATTCCCTGAGGCGGTGTCCAAACACCTGGGAAAGGAAGAGTCTTAAAGCGCTGAACCATCTATTTTCTCACTTTCCCACTGTTGAAGGGTAATCAATTGCATATTTCCAAGCTGGTTGGCTGGAGGGAGGGGTGGGAGTTGCCTCTAGGCTGGGACCAAACTTAGAACATTTCAGCCCCCAGGGGGAGTTTTTTGAAAGCTACAAGCAACTGAAAACAGACTTTACAGTGTGAATGTTATTTGTGTACTTATTTGTGGGGACAGGGAAGGCTTTTGGGGAAAGAAGTGTTGCAACAAGCTTCACATTGCGAGAGTCATGAGATGTGTAACTATATCACCACAAATACTTCGGCACTGGGTGTAGTGAGGAATTAAAATGCTTCTGCAGTCCCCTTCCACTCAAGGACCGTGGAGCCTTTCTCCCTTGGGTTTGAGCCTAGATGTAATGTGGAGCCAGGACAACCTCTTTTGCCACCTCTTCCAAAGGCACCCAGCTCTTCTCTGCATGTGAGATGCAACAAAAAGAGGAAGTTCTTTGGTCTTGTGCATTCATCAGATACAATTCAGGAGCAGAAGTAGAGTCCCAAAGGATGACCCTTCATTAGAAAAAAGAGTAGTAATACCCTGGGAATGTAAGGTTAAAGATTCACATATTGTGAGTAAAAATCACAACCATGCGGGGCTTTACTCGTCCAGTTTAAAACCTCATTAAACTATCATTAAGTTGAAGTGCAGGCCCTTAAGGTCTGTGGCCTATTTTTACTGAGTCGATCTCAAGGCAAATTCTAAAAATGAAGTTTTCCCCAGTGTAGATAAAGATCAAAGGCTCTTTCTGAGCTCCAAAGCAGTGTGGTTATAGTTTCTGTAACAAACAGCGCATACGGAATGATGTGGGTAGCATCTTTTCTGGCCACCTTTTGATTCCCACACCAGGCTAATTTTTAGACTGGGATGAACTGGGCAAACTCTGGCAGTGGCTTGGAGCCTGTTCCAGACTGATGGTGGGAGGTGTTTGCTTCAGTCTTTTGGCAAAAGGCTTTTAAATAAGGTTCAGGTTTGTCCCATGGAGGGCCAGGAACCTGCCTTGGCTGATGGGGCTGGCCACTCAGACAAATCTTTTGGGGCTGTGTTGAAGGCAGACCTCCCAAATGATCAGTAATGTGTGTGTTGGACTGTTGAGGATGTGGCCCCAGCTATATGGGATCATGTGGGCCAAGAGGTCTTGCTGCCAGAATTGGCTGGCACACAACCTTCCTTTTTAACCCCAAAAGTCAGTGGAAGAAATTTGTCTGGACCCTTAGTCCATCCATAATAGTGGAAAAAGCAGTGGAAGTCAGGAAGAATCCTGAAGTGTATGTCCCATCCTGAAAAGGTTCTTCTCGTCCAAATCCCAGGTTTAAATTGGTTTGCTTGAAAGCTGCCAAAGAAGAATATTGTTTAACAAAAGAGCACATCTGAAAATTCAAGCAGATCACTCCAGGCGACTAGGATGGGATTGAATGTTCCTGTGTTGTAATGAGCTTGTAAGCTTTTTGTAAAACACTTGTTACAACTTCAGCCAATAAAAGAAGTCCCAAGAGCTCAGAAGTCTTGAGTAGCTGGGAGAAAAATGATATAAATGTTTTAAGTGCTGTGCTTGCATATTGTTTTCTTTGATTCGCAGTAGTACAGGGAGGGGGAGAGATGGTTTGAAGAAGATAGTGGGGGGGAAGGGTGAGCGAAGAAATGATGGCTTTTAAGCTAGTAGTAAGATTTGAAAGCTCTGAAATCCAGTCTCTCAATTTTAAGTCTCCTCTCGGTAGCAGTGAAAAGCATTCCCATGGAAATCATAGAGAAGGGAGAACTTGTGCCAAAAAAGACGACTTAATTTGCCCTCAGCTCCTCGGAAATGGTTTGGGCCTGTGTGTGGAGCTGCACGGTCCTGGTGGGAGATGGACTCAAGGAACACTGGATGAATTCAGGAATGTCTAAGACCTTTCAGCAGATCTGTACAGTTATTCCTGAAGTGGTTTGTGGAGAATTTCTATTGCCTTTTCTTGAGGCTGTCCCTCTTGCATCATATATAGAATAAAGAAAGAAAATGCTCTGTGCATTCTTGTAGTAGATAACCCTGTAATTGCAGAATTCCCCCCCGGGGGTAAGGGAGAAATTCTTATGGGTAAATTAGCCAACTACAAACATATGCAGGCCCAAGAAGATGCTTTTAAATATAAGGGAAAAGAGGGGATGTGATTTTGATTCTCTTTTTTCTGGTCCCTGCTGCCTCAGGGCTCAAATTAGTGGCGCTTTAATTTATAAATACAGCGTTCGATTTGCTTATTACTCAATATTTTTGCAGAACTATTCAGCTGCAGTGTTTTAGAAGTATTTGTGTAGGACTGAGTCAAAATCTTCTCAAAGAAACCTCAGAGTGTGCTGGATTGCACTGGGGAGGTGGTTGGAAGTTCTTGTTCCCTTTGGCACAGCCTAGTGGGTTTTTGGTCTGGTCTTTCCTCCTGTCTCTTTCAAAAGAACTCTGGTTTCCATCACACTGATGGAAACAGATGGACTTGAAGTCTTAAAGGTCTCTTCCAACCAAAATGATTCTATGATGTCACAGTGAAGTTGATTTACCAACTAGTTGTTGCTAAAAAGTTGTTTCTACTCTTCTTCCTACAGCTGGTCTCTGGCTGTGCTCTCCCTGGAGCTCACCATGGTATGGTGAGCTAGGATGGAAATTCATCCTACTGCAAAAAAAAAAAAAGCAAGAAAGAAGGTTTTTTCCTTTTCCCTTCTGTTTTGTGTTCTCTGAATGAACTCCCTGTCGGGTCAGGCAGGCACAAGGGCTGGTGTTGGCCATTGGCCTGTTGAGAGGGTGAAGGACCTGCACAGACTTCTCTGAAGGCTGCAGGAGCAAACGCAGGTCCAGTGTCAACAGGGATGGCAGGATCAGATGCTGTGGGTGTCTTGTGGAACATGGCAGCGTGACTTCTAACGGGTAACAGAGTCGGCTCTGCCTGGGCTGGTGCAGCCCGGCTTCATGAGCAGTTTCCTTCTCTAGCCTCCCCTCTTCTCCAGGCAGCCCCACGGCTCCTGGCACAGATGCGATCCCTGATGGCAAATCCACCAAGGGTTTGCGGAGTGGGCAGACTACTCTGAACGTGAATTCTGGGGGGAGGGAGAGGTGAGGAAAAAGGAGGGGTGGGAGGAGCAGTTACCGTGAAAAATACCATAAGGCAAAAGGGGAAAAAAAACCAAAAAAATGTCTGTCTAAAATTAGAAGTGCTGTTAACAATACATCAGTCTTTTGACTGTATGTGTTTTTGGCACTCGTGCTTGCAACGGTCAGGACTGTGTATAAGAAAATAGCCACGGGTTTTCTGCAAAATTCACATCTCGAACGTTCTGCCCTGTTGGATCAGATCTTTTTGCCTTAAAAGCACATAGAGCGCTCTGTGTTTACCATCAGGCTGTGGAAATGTCAGGGCTAATTACACTCCTGTGTTCCCAAGGGAATAAACGCATCTTTTAAAGAATATCCTGTTGAGATCAACGAAATAAGATGTTGGCATGATCACTTCCAAACTCCTTAAAGGAAAAATGATAATAAAAGGCAGGATCTAATATTAGAAAATAGAGATAGGAGAAACCTGTTAGTTCCCCTCATCCATTCTGCATTGGTGTAAAATACTTCTTTTATACATGATTGTAGAGTGGTTTCTTTATTGGTCAGTGCAGTTCCAGGTGCTTGACTGGAGCTTCTAAAACTTATTTTCCTTAAAGGACTATTTTTCCTCCCCTTTTGCTCTAAATTTCATCCTCTTCAGTTTTCTTTTTGAGATGGAAATTTTGGTCGGACACTGAGGTTCAATTTTGTTTCCAAGTCATCAGGGTGATTTACATTCCATCTTTGAAAGTGGCATAGAGACTGGGGAGCCAGAGCCTCCCTAAAACACATGTGACTTGGCTTCTGTCGATTTAGGATGCTTGGGTCCCTCAGACAAGCCACATTTCCTCTGTCTGTGTCTGCGTTTGCACAGCACCAAACACAATGCTGAGCTGACTTGGAGCTCCTGCAGGTTACACCAACACAAGGAGATTATATTCTTTCAGACACAGTACTGTTTGTGTAAGAACACTGTGGTTTGAGTCTCCAAAATTATAGAATGTTTTGGGTGGGAAGGGACCTTTAGAGGTCATCTAGTGCAACCCCTCTGCAGTGAGCAGGGACATCTGCAACTAGAGCAGGTTGCTCAGAGCCCTGGCCAACCTCACCTAGAATTTCTCTAGGGATGGGGCATCGACCACCTCTCTGGGCAACCTGGTCCAGGGTCTCTCTACCTTCAGTGTAAAAAAATTTTTCTTCTATCTAGTCTAAATCTCACTTCTTTTAGTTTAAAACCATCACCACTTGCTTCCAGTGTGGTAGTGGTCGTTTGAAGTACTACCTAGGGTTGGTCTGCTTTCCACTGAGCTCCATGCTGTTGCTGGTGAAGGCAACACACAAGATACATTAGTTTGTCAGATTAAGTCGATGTAGATAGTTCAGAGTGGGTTTTCTGTTACGCTTGCTTCAGGGTGGCACTTTCTCACAGTATGACACTTGTGACCTTCACCAAGGGCTGTGTTGTACTCAGTGCATCTCTGCATTCAGATGATGATGGGGAGACCACCTTGCTCTCCACAACTCCCTGAAAGGAGGTTGTAGCAGGTGGGGGCTGGTCTTTTCTCCCAAGGAACAAGTGACAGAAAAAAAAGGAAATAGACTCAAGTTGTGCCAAGGGAGGTTTAGGCTGGACCTTAGGAAAAATATCTTCCTTGCAAGGGTTGTCAAGGTCTGACCCAGGCTGCCCAGGGCAGTGGTGGAGTCCCCATCCCTGGAGGGGTTTCAGAGCTGTGGAGGTGTGGTGCTGAGGGACATGGTTTGGTGGTGACCTGGCAGTGCTGGGGTAATGGTTGGACTTGATGATCTTAAAGGTCTCTTCCAACCGGAATGATTTGATGATTGCTTCCTGCTCAGAAGAGAGGCTGTGGGAGAGCAGAAGCATCTCATGGGGACCTGCTAGATTTGAAAAAGCTACTTGTAAGATGAGAATTTTGTCTTGCTGGTAGAAGTTGAAATTTGCTAAACAGAAGAGGACACTGTGTTTATATCAAGTTGGAAATGTACAAACCAAGGGAAATATTCACCCAGGTGTTTACAGCATGTGTCTAAGCAGATGTGTTGGCTTGTGGTGACTAGATATATTTTTAAGTCTTGATTTGATATTGGCAAAATTTTTCAAGATTTCTTTAGTATTAATAGTGCACATAGATTCTCCATAATGTGCATTTTTATTTATAAAATAAAAATTCATGAACTCTTGAGAATAAATTGAGGCAGCTGAATGTAGTCTAAGTGAAATACTATGATTTAGAAATAATAATAATAACAAGTCATTGCAGTTATCCCAGAAAGCATGTAAGTGCTACTGCATAAAGTTTGGGATCTGATTTTAATAAACATTACATAAAATGTAAATGAAAAATTTAGGTTTGAGTCACTTAGAACTAAGTAATTTTTTCTTGACTTTCCAAACCAAATTTTCAACTAAATCTCCCATTTAATTTTGTTTGTATTTTTTCTTCTGTTTTCCTGTTATTTGCGTTCTGTCACACACAACATCTGAGACCTGCGGTTACCTGGTATAAAATGGGAGTTAAACACAGTTGAAAGCCCCATCTCAAGCCTTCAGGGCCTAGGTCAGATGTTTTAAATGCAGGTCACCATGTGAAAAGGGCAAGGCTGTGACAGTAAGTAACAGGTAACAACAGTAAAAATTGTTTTAAACCACCCAGAATTACAGATTCAGAGCTTCACTGTGTTCGTTTGTAGAAGTGTGTAAGTTGGCACTAATGCAAATCACTCGCTACTGGATGAAAATGAGTCAGATCCCAAACTTTAATAAAGATCTAGAGCTTGAAGGCAAATGCCTTCTCATTACCTCTTTCCTCAGTGAAATCCACTCAGTGTAGTTCAGTGAAGTGTTCCCCAAGCATTTGAAGATCAACAGATAACCCTCCTGACCTGAAGAAGGGAGAGTGTCATGGAGAAAGCCATAGTTAATGACCTGGGAAGGCTAATTACAACCTGCGTTTGCTGTTCCCTGCTCCCTCTATGACCTCCATTGTCCTTCCTAAGTGCACTTTGGCCCTTTAGTAAAGCCTCTTCCTCCCTCTTCAGCGCCTTGCCACTTTTCTTCTCTTTGGTAATCTTCAAAAGATACTGAGTGTGAGACTAGTGGGCTTTGGGAGACAGAAGCAGAGAAATTTAGACATAAATGTCAGCAAAGCAAGCAACGGGTAGGGAGAGAGGTGAAAAAGGATATGGATGTCTATTGGATGAGGAAGTGAAAAATGATTGCTGAATCTAGACCCATCCTCAACTATCTCATCACAGGTCTCATGTCTCCACCTTGGTTCCTTGTCCCTGCCAGCTGCTTTCAGAAATGGATGATGTGGAGGCAGAGGGAGGGTTTGTATGTACAGGAAAAAACCAAGAGAGGGATTCCTGAGGTAGAACAGAGGCTCCATCTATCCCTCTGTCCTAAATTTTATACTGGAGTGGGAGGAATTGAGGAGTAGAGGCTGAGGCCAGAGGAGCAGGCAGCTGTGAGAACTGAACATCTCATTCTGAAAAGAGGATGAAGCCAGATCAAACTACATGGTGACAGATGGCCCCCATCAGAAACCAGATGGCCCAGTGTGTCCCACCATTCCTGCTGTGGAATAGCAAGCAGAGGAGGAGCCCACAGCATAGTCCAAAATGCTGGTACATCCTTATGTAAGGGCCACTGATATTTGTAAGGGATCTTGCACTAGAAATCCAGTCTGTGATGGGCAATTCGTAGGCCAGCATGGGCTGGTTGCAGGAAGGGTGGCAGATCTGAAACGCCACGTACTTTTACAACTGTGTCTACTTGTGGCTCATCAGCAAACATCCTTTGGTGCCCATCCCATCTGCTGTGTGTCATCACTACAATATCAACATTAACCTGTCTGCTTTGCAGCCCTGACTGTGGCTGCATTTGTGAGGTCTTGCATCTTCCTTTCTGGGAGGCAATAAGAGTCACCCAAGACTTGGAAAACTGAAAACATGAACTGAGAATGACGTGAAGGAAAGAAGATTTATAGCTGAAATGTCCCACTAATCCAAGCCCCATCTGTGTGGTACCCTGTCCTGGGAACAGATTTCAAAGTGGTTCTGAAATGCTAATCTAGTGCTGAAATTCTGCTCAACTGGTGATGTCGAGTTTATTAAGAGACGTTTTTTACATCTGTGAATACACACAAACCTGCTGGGGGGGGGATTTGTGTATTTTGCACATGGGGCTTGTATTTTTCAAATTAAAAGCTTAAAGTTCTGTTGGTCATTAGGGCACTATATTATACTAATATATAAGCACAAGCACCTTCCAATGGTGCATTAAACAGTGCCACTAACTTGTCAGCAAATTCAATATAATGACAATACGATCCAGACCAAATAGCTGTGGCTGGCACTTGGATCTCTAAATCTGGTGTAATAAGGATAGCAATTGATAGCAATTAAAAGCACTAGGGCTTAAACGCATTAGTGGGCTTGTTTCTCAGGAGAGGCGGGATTTGGGATTCCTGTGTCCTGCCTGAACCATGGAAGCATGTGCCAAGGGCACATCTTGTCTCAGACACTGAGCTCATTTGAATACAATGCTGCTGTTTCTGATGCGCTCAAATGTACAACAATTAAATATTCCTAATTGAAACGTTTGTAGGTCTGGTTTAGTAACCGCCGTGCTAGATGGAGGAAACAGGCAGGAGCCAATCAACTGATGGCTTTCAACCATCTGATCCCAGGAGGATTTCCACCCAGCGCCATGCCAACATTGCCGACATACCAGCTCTCGGAGCCCTCTTACCAACCCACCTCCATACCGCAAGGTACAGTAGCCAACAGGTACTTGGTTAGAATAGCGTTGTTGGGGGGGGCTTCCTGTGTTGATCTGCTGTAGAACTATTCTCTAACGTAGAAAAAGGGGTGGTGGCTGAGTAAGTACTCTGAATATTTATTGGATAGTGGAAAAAACAGCTCTTCAGACCCTCTTGTTTCATATGAGAGAGTAGCAAGTCTCAATATGGTAAAAACTTGTCTGAATGTTATCACAAATTCTGTGAACTTTGATGCATTTGTGGGTGGACTCAAATCTAGGCTGTGCTAGATCTTGCTCTTAAAGAAAAACCTCACAGGTGGGATTTTATAAAATAAGTTACTGTACTCCTCTTGCTCCCACCTGAGATTTGGATACTAACTGTTGGTGGATGTTCTAAGCCCATCCGTTGCTAGGTTCCCAGCAAACCATGGCAGAATTTGTGCCGTGACCAGGAAAGGAAAGCCTGGTACCAGTCTCCAAAGCAAATATTTTCCTCCATTTTTTTACGTATGTGTGCATATATATAAATAAAATATTGCTGTATCAATTCTGAGCAATGTGCCCACTAGGGATTGTCTGAAAACATGTGTCTGTTATGACTTTTAGACTCTGTTTAAGAATTTGTGTCATCTTGCTGGCCAGTTAAATGTCTAGCGATACTAAAGATTTACCTTTCCATTTCATCAGGACTTAGCTGCAGGTCCTGATGCAGTTCTGTTGAGCTGAGCTTCACATAATGAACTTATTATGCCAGAAAAAAATGGGAGGAAAACATATCAACATGTTTCTTCTGCTTCTAGCTGTGTCTGATCCCAGCAGCACCGTCCACAGACCTCAGCCTCTCCCTCCAAGCACCGTACACCAAAGCAGCCTCCCTTCGAATCCCGAGAGCAGCTCTGCCTATTGCCTCCCCAGCACCAGGCACGGGTTTTCCAGCTATACAGACAGCTTTGTGCCTCCATCCGGGCCCTCCAATCCCATGAACCCTGCCATTGGCAATGGCCTTTCACCTCAGGTCAGTCCTGTGTTTTCAGACAGAGGATTTGCTGTATACCAGAACCAAAGAGTCTATTCCCTCAGGCCATGCTGTAATGAATTGCCAAATTTAAACCATAATGTATTCTTTATACAAGCCACATGATTTCAGTTTGCTAGTTTCCTTCTTTTTTTTTTTCTTTATTTTTTTTCCTCCTACTGGCTGAATCAAGAGTCATAGCTTATATCTAATTTCAAGTGATTTATAACATAATCACACAGGCTTCATGTTTACCTCCAGTTGTCAAGCATTTGTAATGTCCTGCTGTCCTCCTGAAGATCTGCAGCTAGCTACAGAAAGCTGATCATGTAGATTTTAGCTGAATAAAATATCTCTTTCAGATAACCTCACCAAGGTTTTACCGAAAATTCCTGGCGAGTGGTACGAGGAGAGTTCCACGGGCTGAGCAGTGTGCATTGAGATGGGCTATAATCGAGTTATAAATACATAAATTAGGAGTATTACTGCTCTTCGGCAATATAGAAACGCGTGAACACCATAATTGTTTTTCTAATTTGCATGAGCTCTTTTTAGGAAATCATGTTAATAAATTGCCTTGATAATTGAGTGTCAGAAGGTTGGTTACATTTTCCTACACACAGCATCTGTCTGAAGCTGACATTATTAGTTAAGGCTTGAATAGA
The DNA here is from genome assembly GCA_013400335.1 of Eurystomus gularis. Classification (NCBI taxonomy): domain Eukaryota; kingdom Metazoa; phylum Chordata; class Aves; order Coraciiformes; family Coraciidae; genus Eurystomus; species Eurystomus gularis. The sequence continues at coordinate 516,089 of VZZY01025184.1, read as the reverse complement.
TGGTAGTTTATTTTATTATCGAGAGCTTTGCCCAGGTGCTTGAGAAGAGATGTCCACTAAATTCTGAGGAGTCACAAAGAGGATGCAATCTATAATTACGATCAGGAATCTCCTCAGGGCTGAAAGTGAGAGTTTTAACAGCTTTATCTGCTTTCTACCCTTTTTTCCTCTCAGTGGTTAGAAAAACAGAGAGAAGCTCAGAATGACACAAATGAAAAGTGAAAAGACAATTATACTCAATTACACACTAATCACTGACTATCACCACTGCCTAAGCAGGGAGAGGGCATTCTAATAGGCAGAAAATGAGATTTTAATGGCACAAAGGGTGGCCAAAATAACGACTCGTATATCTTTGCCTCCTTCGTTTTCTTCAACTTGTGGTTTGCATCTCGGGAGTACAGTTCCTGGTTCCTGTGCAACGGTGATAACTCTGTGCAGCTGAAAAGTTCAAAGGCACCAGAGTTGAAAAGAATGAATAACAAAGGCAATGAAATAAACATTTTTGCCCAAAGGCAAAAGTTCATAAACCCTTTTTTGTAACAGTAAATGTAATTAAGTTTCACAGATTCCTATAGCACAGAGTGGGGGGACAAAACTTTATGGTTTGAAACCTCAGGAAAAAAATACCAACAGGAAAACAAACGGATGTACTTCCAACAAGACTTTGAATGGATTTTGTTCTAAAGAATTCTGATTTCCAAATGCAATCTCTAACAAAAGCCATGACATTATACTAGTTGCTTCATTTTTATTATTTTTTGAATGGCCAGTTCCATCTTGTGCAAGGCTTCCACATTTTTGCTCTAGGTATCTTTCTGGGATTCAGTGTTGATCCATCAAAAGTAGTTGTTAGTGTCAGTTTAAATGTGTGTTGGTTCTGGCTGTGGAAAATGTGACCATTTTTTTTCTTTTTCCCTTCACAAAGCTTTTATTGTCTGTGATGCAGAAGTGGAGCACAACAGCAAAGGAATCTTGTGATGTCTGTGCAAAGTGGGACAAAAAAGTTGAGGCCAGGTTTCCTCCCCATAAAGCCTTGCTGATGGTTGATATAATCAACAGGAGATCCTGGGGCAGATTAGATTACTTTAATCAGTTACTGTGCCTCTTTACACCCAACACTGCCTTTATGCTATGAAATTTGTTGTTTTGTTGGGTTTTTTTACCTTAGACTTTTGAAACCTTTTTCTACCCCATTTCTTAGAGCTCCTGCACATCTACCAACAGGTTTAGGAAGGGTCCCATCACTCAAAAGCTGAATGCATGCAGGAGTTATATCCATTATATCCATTACTTATGTAAAGGCAGTGAATGCCTTTATGCCCAAAACAGCCTCAGAGGTTGGCCACGTACATTGTGACGTTACTGTGGGAAATGCCCTTTAGTCGGGTCTTTAAGGGGCATCCCCTTGTCTCACTTCCTCGGGGTTTTCCTGCAGGCTCCCGGGTGCTGAGGCAGCGACCGGCACCTTGAAAGCCTGTTCTGCATTGGGGATTTCGTGGAGAAAGAGAAACAGGAGTTTTCCTGCTGAGTGGGCATGTTGCAGTGCCCTGCCTGCGTGTGTGGAATTTAGATGAGAGAAAGAGGGTCTTTTTACTTGTTAGTGGATTTTTGACCACAATAAATCTGGGTGTGTGAGCAATTAACATAATGTTTCCACCCATCCATGGCTCTCTTGCAGGCAGACGCTCTGGAGATACTGTGCATAAAGCTGAATTTATGGTGATTTAAGCAGGAGGCAGGGTGGGGGGAGCTTTGTCTGAAGCCCAAATCTTTTGTATTTAAAAAAACCCAAACCCTCAGAATGTGCAGAACAAAATCTCATATAAAGATTCACAGGATCAGATTCTTACAGACTTAATCCTTTTCCCCTTGGACTTTAATTTATTCTAAATAAGGGTCTGACACACAGCTTTATTTTCTATGCAGGATGTTTCCTTTCTAACTCTGTTCTTGAATGTGACGGACAAATATGTTTAAGGCAAGCACTGGGTGAAGGCAGAGATGGCCAGGCTGCTGTAATTTTATTTTCACTGTGTTAGCCTTGAATTTGGAAGTTAGAGATGACTGTATGTCTTGGTCAGCTTGAGGAAGCAGAAAGCTCCATAATGCTGGGTAATAAAATGTTGTTGCTCTTGTTTAAAAGAATAAGAGAACAGAAGGAGTCTCACCTTGTTAACATCTAGCACTTCTTAGCATCAAGACAAGGTCTGCAGGTCTCCTCCAGATGACTGATTATTCTTCTTGTTCATCTGGCTTACTCATTCCTACCTGGCTGTAGCGTGAGAACCTCTTAGAACTTCCAGGCCTGAGGAACAAGACAGGGGTTGATGTCTCGGGGAGCTGGTAGCCAGGGGTGCCCTTGTTTTGTATTTCATGAAAAAGCAACTTGATTGCAAGCATGCTGTCTCAGCCAGAACTCCTTAAATATAACGTCAGAATGGAGATGATTAGTGTGTAATATATGTAAATTGCATATTTTTACATTTTTATGCCTATTATGCAGCTTCTTGGCTTTCATGCATATGTTTATGGGAATAGTGTATTTTCTTTTCAAATGAGGTTTCAGTTCCTTGGTGCATTTTCTTTCACAAACATTTGTTAACTCAAAACTATGGGGGGGGGGAGCATATCTACATGTTAATGTGTGTGTATGGGACCTCAGTGTGCATCTGAACTGGCACGTCACTTTGTGATTCTGGCATTAACGGTCATCGATGAGAAGCAGGAGAGTGGCTGCTAAAACACTTGTCTTGCAGCTGCAGGTGTATGGTCTTACTAGAGAGCAGATTGTTTTTAAGACAGGATATCAATATTTTGAGCTGCTTCATTTAAGATAAGGAAAAGGTCTTTTCCGGTGTACATGGGCATCCCCTGACCTCGTCATGTGCTTTTTATTAGTGTCAGAGCAGCAGGGTTTGCCCTACACCAGGAGGTTCCGGCTGTTTCCTGGTTGGGAAACATGCTGGTTTGGGTTGCTCCTGGATTCAAGTGGAGCAACAATATTCTGCTTGCGTTACTGCCCATATGAATGCTCCCTGCATTCAACCTATAGGACACCCAGGTGTAAATAATACTACAGGGATATGTTTTTCTGGAAAAAGAACAAACATGTAACCTGTCTCCTGGCAGACAACTTTTTTTCCCTCCTTGCCCTCTAGAAAACTTCTCAGAATTACTTTTTCCTCTTCCTTGTCATCTTTCCCCATAACTGAGTCAAAGTGGTAGCTTCAAAGGCTGTGGTTTCAAAATGGGAAGTGGTTTGAATGTTGAAGGGATCGTGTAGATGATCAGAACAACCTTTAACAAAATTTGTGGCTCCCATGCCATGACCTGGAGCTCAGGAAGAATCCTGATGAGAAAATCCCAAACTTCTCCGTGAACAGTAGTAAAGATGCAAGCTGTTTCAAGGTTTCTTTCTTCTGCTGTCAAAACATTTCACTGCCTGAGTTTAAGAATTATCCTGTAACTCTTTTTGATGAGATAGAACTTAGGCAATTGGCTTCTTTTAAGTCTGGGAGCACTTGGTTTTTGTTAACCTGAAGTGTACGGATCTGATGGCAGCTGTTGCATCAGTTGGAGATGTTCATATTGTCTCGTTAACTCTGCTTTTAAGGGAAATGCAGGAACCAGTGGCTAAAAATTTGCATTCCCTCATTAAGAGGGACAAGAGGGGAAAAAGAGCAACTAATAACTATTATACTTTTTTTCCATACATTCTAATTACTGTCCGGCTGGTTGCCCACAGAAACATTTCCTTTGGATCCAAGTCTCACCGGTGAGAAGCTCCTGATCTTTGTCACAACGAACTTGGCTTTGAGAACTTTTCACTTAAGGACCAAGAACATGAGAGAGAGGTCAGGGATTTCTTTGTGAGGAAGAAAGTTAATTCATGTGATATTTTCATGAACACAAGTTTTTGTTTGTTTTTTTTTTAAATTCAGCCAATGGGATTGATTATTTTTGTTTCTGGAGTTGGGTACAAATAGAAGAGATCAATAGTTTTGTAGTTGTTATAGTGCAAGAATAATAACATTTATTATTTGTTTAGTAAATATTGTAATTTTTTTAAATTATATATATAAATTTATAGATAGTATGAGAAAATATATTAATATACCAACACCTTAATTACAATAAGGTGATCTTACATTTTGAATGTCCACCTAAGGGTCTCTCTCTGGGCCTATCTCCCCCTTCATCCCCACCGTGTTCAAGAGGTTGGGGCAGGTGAGTGGATTTCAGCCTTCACAAAACACATTTCCTCCCTACAGTTCAAATCTTACATGGAGATACAAAAAAGCTCTGGATTTTTCTGGAAACTGAAGTCAATTGTGCTGTAAATTAATGAGAATAAACAATTAGAACTACAATAACAAAATATAGATACCTTAAATACAAAAATAAGAGTAAAATGACAGGATATATATAAAACACATCAGTTTCTTGGTCTTTTTAACCCTTTAAAAATGATATTGTTCACAAGACTAACTTCTCTTTCTCCATAATTTGTACCATTTAGAATATACAGAGGCTGAGTATTCACTGTCACTGCAGCCCTTAAAATAATTTTTGCTACGTGTAGAAGTTCAGTTTAAAGCACTTAAGTGAAAGTATGAGTTAGCCCTTCAGAGTATAAGCCTGGCATGTGTTGGTGACCTTCTAATTCTTTAATGAATTTACAAAATAGAAGTATCAACAGGAATTGGAATACTTGCATATTTATTCAATTAAGGACTGGTACATGAATGAGGGCTTTGTCGTGAGTAATCGCAGATGGCTCACTGGAGTCCTTAATTATGCCGTATATTTTAGATTTCAAAGGAAAAAAGGTACTAAAAATACCCCAACATGATTCAGTAAAATCCATCTATTGCTGTGGAGAAAGAGCAGAATTTCATCCTTAGCAAGCAACGTTTCTATCTTTAAACATATTGGGCTCAATTTCCTTCAAAATTTCCTGCCTCTCTAAAGAAAACAGTTTTATTTTTACCTTAATTTTGGCAGGATTATCATAATTTTATTAGAAAAGGACGACTGAGCACTGAGTCAGAATACGTGAAGCTTCCCCTGGTCAAAATATGTATTTATATATTCAAATGTTAGTCATATAAATGGTGAGTATACGTTCATCTCTGGGCTTTGTTTTACCTTTTCAGTCATCTTGATGTTTTTGAAGCATTTCCATACAACCAAGAGCTGGAGAATGAGCTTCTCTTTGAATTACTTGGGTAATGTTACCTACTCCTGTAACTCCATGATCTAGCACCTGAAAAAAGATCTGAGTTTCATGACAAACTGTGATGTTGTGAACATTAGTAATCTCCTGAAGATGAAAAGATAATTCATGAAGGACCAAGTTATCCTCTTAATTCTCCTCCCTGTACACCAGTGCACCTTCTCTCATTTCAGTGTAGCCACCGCTGATGTCTGGTGGTGTGAAATCAGTATGAGGTCCCATTTGAGATGAATATGCTGAAGGTCACATCATCAGATGTTCAAAGTTTGTGGATTTGCTCCTATTTTCATTAAGTATGTAGTTCCTGGTGCTCACCATTTGGCAAAAAAATGCTTCCAATGAGGTTTCTTCAGGAATATTCGTGTATATAAAATGAATAAGCAACATGGTTCTAGACTCCTATAGGTATAGATCCATGTAGCCAATTAACTTCAATTAATCTTCTAAAATCTCTTACTCTGCATTACAACTGTCCTTTTTGTGTTCTTTCTTGTGCAATATTTTGCTTTTGAGTGGTTTTTCTACAGTGAAAAGAGTGAACAGCAGGTAATGCCATTCATCTCGGAAGGAGTTTGAAATTTCCAGTGTTGGTGATGAATGAGGGTATCTGACCCACATCTGTTTTACATCAGAATGGAACATTGCCCTAACATCGTTAGGAGCATTTGTCAAGATTCCCTGGACAGAGCTTCTGTAAATTACATGCTGCAAATGTGTCAGGGTCAGATAAGAGGATATCATTAACTCCACTAAAGTTTACTTGTGATTCTGTCAGTTCAACTTAATACATTAACCGCCAACAATTTTCCTTGAGCTGTTTCATTAAATCTCTCATTCACAGGAGGGGAGGAAAAAAGTATCACTGTACCCAAAAAATATCGCACATGTTCTTCTCTCATAAATCATATTAATTGCAGACATGGTCACAAAGCATATTAAATGCAGGCATGCGTAAAGGAATTAAAACATATGAGAATTTTATTGTGCCTTTGGTAGGTCCTGCATCCAAAAATACCAACCATGGTAAAAGGCAGGATGTTTTGTTTAAAGAGAATAAGCTTTTTCTCACTTTAACGGCCTCGGTGCTGTGAAGAGGAGTATTTTCTAATAGCTGATAATGGTCTTTAAGGCTTTCGTCCTTTGGTTTCTCTTTCTGGACTGTATTCTCAGCCCGTGATGCTTTGCTGACCCCACCACCAAGGGATTTGTCCCAGTGAATGTCATCCCAATGCATATTTTGGATTGCCTGGGATGTGCTCTCTGAAAACTTTTCTGTACAGTTTGGTTGTTGCAGTTCACCATGTTCTCTTTCCTTATTCCTAAACCTTTGTTTTCTACTAGAACAGAATTATTTTATCAATTATATAGGTTTTTATTGTATAAGCTCAAAGGTTATGTGTCAGCATTTCCCTGTGTTTTGTAAAAAATGAGAAGAAAAAAATATATATAGCCAAAAAACTTGCAGCCTATTTTTTATTTTGCATTTATAGGGGTTCTTTTCTAGAATAAATTGAATAGTTACAGCAGTGTTTGGTTCTAGGTGTTGGATCAACCCTTGATTTGTCATTTCAACTCTTTGGGATCCAGGTCAGAGAGGCTGACAGTTAAAACTTTGGCTTTCCCAAAGTAATTCAGCAGGAAGTACATATTTTCCAGCAATTTGGATGGTATACGGATTGAATAAACTTATTTTCTTCCTTAATTGTAAACCAATCATCTCTGTTTACTTAGAACTGTGCTGTTTTGTACCACAGAAGCTCTGAGTTGCAGAATCCAGACCTTGGGGTATCTCTTGTACACTAGGAAGCTGCGGGTGCTGAGCATCGTGCAGACGTGGCCCATGAAAGGCTTTCTAATGGATTAGGTGCAAGTCAGCCATGCCCTTCCTGTAGCTCCATGTACGGGGGGGGGAAGGTCATGGCACATACCGCACAAAAGACTTCTGCCCGCAGGCTACTTCCCTTGGAGCTTTCAAAACAGACATGACCAAAAATCTAATTATTTAGATACTAATCAAGTGCAGGATGAGTCTGAAGGCCCCTGAAGAAGGTATTTCTAAGGAGGTGGTTACTGCTCAGTTTTCCCCACCCCTAGGACAGAGTGGTGTCAGTTCTGCTCCAAAGTGTTTATTAGGTGCATATGCACTCAATAAAATGATGCCTAAAGACTTCTATTATTATCTAATTTAAAAATGTTTAAGTAAATCTCATCAAGTGCTCATTTTAGCTTGTGGTGAAAATAAATATCTATCCACAGATAGATACTACTGAAGTTTGAGAGGGTTTTGAGAGCAGGTCTGGATCCAGGTTTAAACTTCAAGGTTAATGTCTAAAATAACTTCCAATTCCAGAGTTTTTGAGCTCACTTTTTGCTGGCAAAGCCCAAATAATGCTGCTTTGGGATCTACTCTATTGAAAATATTAAACAGGAAAATGTCATTAGAGGACAGAGTTGGTAAAACGGCTATTTGCCCAACTCAGCAATCGATCTTAAAGCCCTGGTAGATACTGGCTGTCATGTAGGCTAGTCCCTTCTCCCTGCTCTTGACCTTGGCACCGCTGTGGTGCTGTGTGGGAATGGGAAGGGCTCTGCGCCCAGTTCAGCTTTCTGAGGAACCACCTGGATCTTCAGCTGTAGTTAGAACCATGACACTCCTGCCAACATCAGTATTTTCCAAAGTAGCAATTTCCAGTGTAAATGTTTAAGTTAAGCCCTGTTGTTTGTGGATCTTTCTTTTCTTTTGACTCTGTTAGTGTGAATTTTAAAAGACAACGATTAATAGGACCCGAGTGAACACAGGTTCTGATATTGTATCCTGCTGATGTAATGCCAGATCAATAGGCGTGCTAGATTTCTGGGACTGTTATTTTCCAAAGGTACAAGAAAAATGTTTTAATTATCAAAAAAAAAGACTCACCAAAATCTTTAGAATTTTTAATAGTTTTCAGGAACCAGTTTTTAGAAGAAAAAGTTGAGAGCCCAGTTATTTCAGCTTTTAGAGGGTTTGGGGACAAAATGCTGTGTAGGGTGCTGTGCAAATAACATGATTTTTCAAACTGTAGTGATTCCAGAGATATTTTTTAATTGTTTTAGGGTTTTTTTGTTATATTTCAATTAACCTCAAGTTCTTTTAATAGGCTTTATGTATTGAAAAGATTGTTTGAAATAAATGTAAAATATCTTATAGCCTGAATCCAAATTCTTCTTTTGTGTTTTTAACTTTAAAGTTGTAAGATTTCAGTATCTAAATGAAGTCTAGGACTGATGATCCAAGAGGTCTTTTCCAGCCTAAATGACTTGATGATATTTTGAAACTTCTTTTTGCATAAATGCTTTAGCTTGTGAAACATTCAGGAAATCCCGTCAGTTAAACTTACGAAACAGAAGTGAATGTTCTAGTGCTCTAAGTGGTGATTGAAGTCCTTCCTCAGCAATTTTTTTTTTTTTTTTTTTGTGAGATGTCTTGAGAACATCTGATGTTTTGTGCTCTCGATGCAGGTGTTCAGGCATCTCTTTTTGAAGTACTCTGTACTTCTTGCTCTCCTCCGGATCAGACATGGAAGACCTGGACAGGTCTTCCTACTTCCATCATGATCCTGGGAGCTTGTTTCATTTATTCATTAAAAAACAAAGCAAACTCAGAGCTGGGACCAAAAGCTCCCTACAATAATAATCCCTTTTCTTTTGTGATAGAAAATAAGCACAATTCAAGAAGGAACCTCAGAGCTTTAGGAGCTAGACTTATGAGCATTGCTTTACTCTTTATGGAGAGACTCCAATTTTAGTCATGTTATTTTAGGTTACAGTAAGAAGTGCAGTAAAGCAAAATGGTCATCAAATAGCATATGTCAGCATTTGTGATGCCTTTTGGGAGGAGGAACAACCTGCAAATTATCAGAATACACTGGTTTGGCAGAAGCTGTACGTCATCCACCCGTTATAAGCCACAGACGGTTTCTCAGGCTTTGAAGTGCAGCATACTCCAGCAGAAGCAGTTCTCTCAGTCGTACTTATTTTCCAAAAGTGCTCTAGAGATGTGCCAGGAAAGGAAGCACACACCAACCTGTAGTGTGAGTGATTTTTGCACAATGAGAACTTATCTCTCTAGCTTCCTTCACTCCTGCTTGAAAGCACAGGTGCTTCTGAAATTTGTTTTGCTCTTTACCTGGAAATTATGGTCCAGAGGCCTGAGATTTTATAGGGACAAGCACATATTTTCCAGTAATCTTTTTGATTGCAGATTTCATAACTGTTCATGTACAAGAAGCTTAAGAGAGTCACAGCTGACTTGAAGCTCATCTGGAACACCTGACTGTTCCTGTTGTGTCCTCTGACTCTGAGGATGAAGTTGGGAACTGGCTTTAGGACCAGCACTTTACTCCTTCATGTTCATTTCTTCACAGGCCAGCACACAGGGCTTGCAGCAGCAGGAGTAGCAGCTACTCTGCTCCTGCCTCACATCTTCAGGGTTTTCTGGTGCTTTGTTACTTCCATCATTAGTGTTGCCGTGAGGTGCCCCAAACTAATTTCATTTTATTGGGTGTTGATCTTGGGGGAAAAAAAAAAAAAGGTGTGTGCTTTCTCACAGCTTTTCTCTGTTTGTAGGTCATGCAGGACAGTGTGGCTGAAGAGTCCCTGCTCGCTTCTTAGTATCTTATAATTGAGTCCTCTGGGAATAAGAGTCCTCAAGGAATAAACATCCCAGCTGAGGCACAGGATCAGGCACTCTAAAATCATAAAAGTTTTTAAATGAGTTTTCCTTATTTGCCCTTGGCATCACTTGTTACTGGCTGTTAGCCATCAGTTTTTATTTTGGTGGATGATGCGAATTCCACTTCCTCGTCGGATTAGATACTCAAAGCATAGTTTGAATACCACCAAGTCTACCTATGTATGGTTATGAAACCAAACAATAGCTTTGAGAACTCCTGTGGCTCTGTGAACAACGCAGCTCTTCACATACTTAAACTCTTTTTATTCTACCTTTTATTGTAGGTAATGGGACTCCTGACTAACCACGGCGGTGTGCCTCACCAGCCCCAAACTGATTATGCCCTGTCCCCTTTAACTGGGGGCCTGGAGCCCACCACCACTGTCTCAGCCAGCTGCAGCCAGCGGTTAGATCACATGAAGAGCTTAGACAGTCTGCCTACATCCCAGTCCTACTGCCCACCGACCTACAGCACCACGGGTTACAGCATGGACCCTGTGACAGGCTACCAGTACGGACAGTACGGACAAAGTGAGTACTGGAACGCTTACAACATTCATCACTGGTCTGTAACAAAGGAAATAAGGAGCAGAGATCCTAATGGCCGATGACTGCTTCTCTCCAAAGCTGAGCGGAGATAGTGAATTGTTCGAGCAAGATTTCTGCTGCATAATTATTTTCTTAAGTGATGTCAACAACATCTTGATGTTATTAATTGTTGAGACATGAAACCTGATTGCCATTAGGTAAAACATAAGGGTTGTCCAAAATGAAATAACCACTGGCATTCTGCTATTAGAAACACATGTTCTTAATGAGGTCAGCTCAAGAATCATTACAGTATATAATCCCAGATACATAGAGTTTTGTCAAACTTGTCCTTGGAATAAAAATATTAGTTCTTTTCCTTTGATATATCAGTATTAAATATGACAATGTCAACCTGTAGTTGGCATGGCCCCATGCTGTGAGGTTGTCACAGCATGACTTAAAAAGCTTCTTTTGCTTTTTTTTGCAGGTGCCTTTCATTATCTGAAGCCAGATATTGCATAAATGAACTGTCCACTTCGACTTAAAGCTGGTCTTGTTTTCCGGTCTCACTCCAAGGCTTGGATTCGAGGGATCTTCTCCACACACTGCAGTCTAAACTGGGGCAGTCCCGCTGAGAGAAGCAGGCTTGTTATGTTCTCTCCAGTCATAGCTTTTAGTAGACCTTTGAAGGCTGGACAAAGCTACACAGAAGACAAAGGCCAAAAGCAATAATGAATAAATACATGCGACATGGTTCATTATGACTGGGTATACAAAACAGAGCGGTATTTAATATTACTGCCTGGCAAAACATTCCATTTTTTGTTGTTGAAATTAATGTGCATTGATGGAGACAAATGGAACATTTTGAAACTTGGAGCAGTTGAGCTCTGCGTACTCTGACTCATCTGACACCCAGTGCTGAATTTAGTCTAACTTTACAACTGCCCCGTTTCTGAAGCAAGGGCAGGAGAACCTCTTTCATTTTACACACTGGAAACTGTCACTGAGAGGAAATGTCACAGTCCATAGGAAGCTAGGAGAAGTGCAGAAGACCTCCAGAGCAACTTGCTGGTTACCTTACTGTGCTTTTGTAATCATGTTGTCAATAAATGTCACTTACAAGTTTGGCTTTACCACAAGACGAGATCTTGTGTAATGCCAGAACCAGACTTCACCTTTTTGTCGGTGGAGTTTTCCCAGTCTATTGTACATTTTTCGAACGAACATGGGAGAAACAAAAAAAATCAACCCCAATACGACTGATTTTTCACAACTGCCTAGCGATGTGCAATACTGTGTACCTCACACAAGCTTTGGGATCATCCAAAGTCATAGAGATAGAATCAGAACTATATTTTTGCAGGTACTTTTATTTTTGCAGTGTGTAATTCCTGATGATAAAATACAGAGATGTTGCAGTTGGCTGGACAACTGAAATCCAGCTTTACTAATCCTGATTTAAAGGTCATTTTCAGGAAACCATACGAAGACATGATGACGTTTACATTTTTTTTTTAGTGGCATACAGGACAGAGGGGTGGACCTGTATTTGACACGTTTAAATTATACAGCAATATCCACTATAGAAAATATAATTATAGGAACCAAGGTTTACAAGAAGTTTGCATTCTGACATTTTAGAATGTCAATAAATTTGTGTTTTGTGGTGTTGAGAGGAAGATGGAAGGCAGCGTTATTTATTTCTCTCTATTCATAGAAGAAAGAGAGAGGCAGAACACAAATACATTCCTTTTAGCGTTAAGGACTATGAAGTAGTGAGTTAGACTAGGTTCGGTACAGAGGTTAGTTCACACATTGGTCTTAAGGGTGATGGAAAAATGAAATATTATCTTTGTGTTGCAGCCTCTACAACAACATGTGTTGTAAAAAAAAAAACAAAAACCAACCCCAAATGAAAAACAAAAAAAAAATCAACAAAAAAGAAAACAAAAAAACCAAACGTATTTCATGTAAAAAGTTCAGTAAATATTTACTATTTATAATGAATAAACATTATGAAGACTTGCAAAGCACTGATGATTTTGTCCTAAAACGTAGTATTGTGCTAAATACATTGATACATTTTAATCTGAATATCATGAAGAAATAAACCATGTTATCTTCAACGCAAACTGTATTTGTTCTGTGAGCGTGTTCTGCAAACTTACTGGGGCTGCGGGAGCCTTGGGCAGCCTCCGTGCCCACGTCCTGCTGATGTGCCACCCAGAGATCCCTGTTAATGAATGATGCATCTTCCCAACAACAGAAAAATGTTGCTGTGCAGTTAAAAGACAACAGCGCAGGAACTCAGTAATCAGTTCTGGGTGGTATCTGTCCTGAATTATTTTTTATTTTCCTTATAAGCCCCCAGAATTTTTTAGTAGGCTTCTACACAAGCTCCTTGAAACACGTGGGGAAGATCCTTCAAAAGGAATGGAGTGTTTTAGTGGCACATCTGTGTGTGAGGTAATTTTACTTCACGCTAAGCATGGTGGGCGTTTTACTTCCTCACCATGTGGGGGGGATGTAACCACCTTGATTTTCTATTTCTATTCTCTGTTTCTATGTGCACTTGATCTTTGTTTTAATTTTATTTTGTTCTTTCAACTCTAGCCCTCTTCCGTTGGAGTAGGAAGGAATATATTTTTTGAAAAAAAGACATTAAAAAATGCTGAAAACTGGGGAAAGACAATTTTTTCTCCTTTCCAGTTTGTTTCTCTGATAAACTTTTAATTTCTGGGACAATTAAAATGTAAGTGTCTCTTATTAATACCTGCTCCCTGCTCTAAACTGCCCTCCCCAAGGACTTGGCCCTGGGCATTTGTCTGGAGTCCTAGGCTTGCTGCAAAGGCCAAATAAGGCTCTTTTCCCCTGATTTACAATCTCTTATCTGTAAAAGGATAAAAACCTGTTTGCTTGGACAGTCTGGAAGGGAATGATGTCTGTAGGAGTGCTCCTTCCCAGGAGGACTGTTGTCACTGGATGATCACAAAAAGCCACCTTCATTGTCTGTCCTGTCCTATTCCAGCAGCAGGGGAGGGGGGTGGGACAGAGCTGTGATTTATCTTTAAATCATGGAAGGGTTTGGGTGGGAAGGGACCTTTGGAGGTCATCTAGTCCAACCCCCCTGCAGGGAACAGGGACATCTGCAACTAGAGCAGGTTGCTCAGAGCCCCGGCCAACCTCACCTGCAATGGTTCCAGGGATGGGACAGCGACCACCTCTCTGGGCAACCTGGGCCAGGCTCTCACCACCCTTAAAATAAAAAATTGCTTCCTTCTCTCTAGTCTAAATCTCTCTCTTTTAGCTTTAAACCATCACCCCTTGTGCTGTCATAATTCTCCCCCTATTCCCGCAGTGCTACCGAGGTGCTTCCCTGACATGAAGTTAGCAACATTTTGGCTGCTCCATCTTCTTTTAACGTGCCTCCCAACCTCTTCCTTGTGTGCAAGGCTATTGCAAAGCCTGGAAACCAGGAGAAAATCACCCGGTTGCTCTTGCAGGTAGTCCAAGCAAGTGGGGAACTGGGATGAGACCTTGCCAGAGGAAGCCAGGAGCCCCAGGCAGAGGGACTTTCTTGATTTATGATGTGCCACAGGAATCTCTGGCAGAGCCGTAAGGATTACTCGGGATATGGCTGATCCCTTCTTGTTATTGCTGTCAAGGCTGAAGAGGTTCTTGGGAGCCACGTGTGTTTCTGGAACATGAATCCTGAATGCTCGGATAGTCCAAGTGGCACTAGCCTGCTGTGGATATTGCGCTTGAGAGAAATGCCATGGAATAGCTTGGAGGAATGTGCTCGCCCAAAGCCTCCTCACTGATGAGTGCGGAAAGGATGGGTATCAGGGTCCTTCCTCATTTTTTAAAAATTTTAAGGGGGGGTTTGCATATTTACAAGATGGAAATAAATAACAACAGCTGCTTAAACCAATTGTCTGCATCTCATGGATAGAAGAATTGGAAACTTGCGAGACAGGCTTTGATGAAAAAATATTTATTCCTTGTGGCACAACTGTGATTTTTAATTTATTCTTTGCTTCTAAATCTTCCTTTATCTTCAAATAACCTATACTCTCACTAAAATATATGTATTTTGACATATAATCACATTGGTATATGCTACTATTCCTTTATATGAGTATGCATAATATTTAAGGAATGAGGTGGGAAAATAATTATTTTTAATGACACCTATTTTCCTTCTGTTTTCCCTGGATAATTCAGTGCATCCCACTAATCACTCAGGAATTTCTACTCAGTATTGCTGAAAAGTCCCTCATCTGTCCACGTGACAAATGCCATTGAAGTGTTTCTTTCCATAGCTATTTTGAAAGGCAAAAATCTGTATCTGAACCTAAAAATCTTCTCTGAAAACAGCTGTTGAACATGATTTATCTCCTCAGAAATCCATTTCTGCATATATGTGATATTAGAGCTACATTTTAATCCCTAGGTTATAGTCTGTACAAATTCAAATTTCAAAAGATCTGGCTCCAGGTCTGACCTTAAAGTCTATGAAGTGAATTGCTAAAAGGTAACTGAGTATGAAATAACAAGAAATTAATTTAAGGCAATATCAATGAGACCACCAGAAATCTGGAGCAGCTTGAATTTATAAACCTCTTTGTATTGTTCATTTCAATGTTCTGTGGCTCACTTAATAATTGCATGATTAGAAGATCCCATTTTAAATTTCTTTTGGCTTTTCCAAAGACATCTAGATGTTGCCTAGAGCCAGTCAAAAAAAATCTGGAACAACATGAACTACTACACTCAATTAAATTGCTACATTTCTGTTCAATTCACATTAGATAGGTATTTTGTTCAGATTATATATGACATTTGCCACTGAAAAAGTCTTGTGTCTTTAAGTTTATTCTATAGCTGGTGTTCTCGGAAACCATTACATGTATTTATATGGAGTCAGAGGGTTATCTTAAAGAATCACATGAGCTGATCTGAATCTGTTCACGATATTTGTCTATGGTACAATAATTAAAATTGCAGTCTGCTACTGCGGTTGGCATAAGTGATACGCCCTCTCATCTGTCAAATTTTCACTGCCTATTCTCTCCCAGCACTTCTGAGCAGCTCATCACAGGCTGGGAAGTTCTCACCAGCTACAGGGAACAGAGGTTTGAAAACTTACAAAGTATTTGTCATACAAGCAGACTTTAAAATCAGTACATATACACAATGCTGGCTCTTGGTTCTGTTGTGGTTCCACAAGCAGCACTATGCAGCTCTCAGAAGTATTTTAAATCTTTGCTTAATGCAATTCTATTGCCTCAGAACCGACGACTGAATCGGCTCGTAATCCAGAGAGCTCGGGCACTGCAGTGTTATGACGTGCACTGTTTATTATTCAGCTACTCAGGCGATGTCATGAAAAATCATAATAAAACTAGGAAGACACATCACATTTGACCTTTGCTGAATAATTTAATAAAGCTAGCTCGGTACACAAATATGAAAGAGCAGTTGCTGATAAGAGCAGAACTATTGCTTCCTTGTCTGAGAATTGGAAACAGTTCAGAAACTTTATTAACTATTCGGTGTCTTCATCTTTAGCAAAGTTTGTCCCTTAGGCCATAACCAAATGTTAAGCTACTTGTTTCTCCACACACTGTCCTCCTTCCAGCACTCACACGGGTATCTTTGCTTGTGCTGTACACAATTATGTTCTCAGTTTTTCTTACGGCTCTATAATTATCCATGATTTTTTCTCACAGACTCCATTTACACAAATATTTTTCTCCCCATATATATGCTTTTATTCATAATGATCCCAAGTGCACACACCTGTAAAAATTTAGCTTTTAAAGGATGATTCTTACAGGTACTCTGCATACTTAACCCACAATATTTTATAATACTTCATAATTCAGCAATTCAGAGATGGATAAAATGTATTTGGAGCCCAGTCTGGTGTGAGCATCCCTGCAGTCAGTGCTAGAATAATTTACAAAGTTTGCAAATCTCCAGAGGTTTTTGAAACGCAAACCCTGGCAAAAGGTCCGTTGGGGCTGGGGGGCGGTGGGGCTGGTGAGGATCAGCCAGTTACTGCACAAGACTCAGCATGGAGCCTTGTTGAGGGTCTCGTCCCTCTGACAAGTCCATGACCCAGTGTTTTACCAAACCCTTTCTCCATTGTCTCCTCTGGAGTTTCCATGTGGTGGAAGACACCCCTTCCCTCAGTGTCATGGCTGCTCCACCCCTCACTCCTTTCCCTCACGGCTCTCCCTTTTTTTCCTAGTGCCCATGCCAACTTACAGAGCTTCTCTCTCCCCTGCTCTTTCCAAAGGCCTTGATGGCCTTGCTGCCTTGGTGAGGACTGTGGGAAGCAGGGCCAGGTTGCCATGCCATGGCTTCCTGCCAGCTGCCGTGTTGGCACCTGCACAAAATGGCACCTCACACTGTCACCTGGTGGTGAAACCTGAGGGAAAGTTTTAAACGAAGTTGTCTGATTTGAAAAGGGGGTGATGAATATGTGTTAAAAGTAAGAAGGCATTCAGCTTTTCTTTTAGAGCTCATGTTTTTGAGCATGGTGTAGCAGTGGGGTGTGTACCGAGGAGCATCCGTCCTGAGGGAAGCAGTTACACCATGGCACCCACCAGCCCTGAGCAGAGCAAACTGCTCATATGATTGGACTTGATGATCTTACAGGTCTTTTCCAATCTAGGCAACGCTGTGAAACTGCCGCTACTGGGGAGGGTGTTCCTGACTTGCTGGGGAAGATCAGGGGTGTGAGTGGAGAAGGTGACAGCACTTGGCTGGGAGAGGTGGTGGGACGGGGCTCTGTGGTGAGGGCTGAGGGGTCAGTCATCTTGTGTCTGTGGTGCCAGGGTGTCTGGCTGCCATGTGCGATGGAAATAACAAGGCTTTTCATGCCATGGGTAGAGGAGGCAGCAGAAACTGTGCTGGTAATCATCTGAGAAACCTGAGGGGTGGCTTGTCCTGAAGATGAAGCCCAAATAGTTTTCTACATGGGTGGTGCTGTCCCAGGGAAGGTTCATGGTAGGTGGGGAGCAGATATGGTGCCATGGCCCCTCACTACTGCTAAAAGTACATTTTCTTCAAGCATGTGGGGTCAGCGAGGGGAGGCTTGAGGGGACCAGCCAGGGCAGAGGCATTCTCACCATTGGCAGAGGTGGGTGCCTTTGGGCAGAGCTCAGTATGTCCTTTTGGAACAGCATGGACCATTTCTGGGCTTGGCTCCTGGTGTGTGGAGCACACACAGAATTAAATCCTGCTCCCTTTGCAGGTTCTGCTGTGGGACATGGTGGAGCCACGTTAGTGCCACAGTGGTTCCTGGTGATCTATGTGTGAGCAGCAATGTGGTGTGGTCAGGATCAGGGTCACTGGTGAGTGGCTTTGGGGAATTGCTTGATGATTGCACTTGGGATGCAAACCAGAGTGCTCCTGTGAGCCTCTGCTTCAGGCTGGCTTTGCTTTCGGAGCATTTTGTTGGGTCCCATCTCAATTAAGACCGTGCATGCCTGTGCTGAGACCATGATAGTCTCAGACATGAGGTCTCTGCCAGTTTCACAGGTGTTGGGGCCCTCCGAGGTGTCCCCCCATGCCAGATGGATGTCTCCAGCCATGGTGGCAGGGTGCACAGCTGGCCTGCCTCATCCCAGGGAGAACCAAGCACAGCAAAAACAGTGGGTGAACCTCGGTAAAAGCAGTCAGTTTGGGTAAATTACCCTGTAGGTCTCAGTAAATCGTAGCTGGGACTTAGATGCTCATTGAGCTTGTGGCAGAAATTCCTGCCTGCCTCCTTTTCTCATCCTTATCCCTTAAAGGGCTGCATAAATGCCATATATTTAAAAGACCTAGAAGGAAGCTGCTTCTACACCCCCCAAAAGGTTATTCTGCTATTGTGTCCTAAAAATCAAAAGGAAAACAAAAGCTGTGCTAGTGTGGATGCAATCACAAGCTCTCTTGTCAAAAAGGGACTCGGAAGGGTTGATTTTTTTATCCATAAAGCTTTAAAAAACTGAATACACACAGTAGATAAGGAGCTCAATTTTCTGTCCGTGTGCACCCAGGCACTTTCTTTTGATTTTTATTGGAAATTTTAGGTGCATGAGGGCCCAGAGATAGCAAAGATGAGTGAACAAGGCAATTTTGATCTGTGAAACTACAGTTCTGTTGCTTCTATTCTGATTCTGCTCAAGTTCATCAGGAAAGATTAACTTTGGCAGCTTATTCAGTGACTAAATCTTGATATTTTTGTGGCTTAATTCATAACATAACTGTAAGCTATTGCCCTGTGTTTATATTTCCCATCCATTTCTCACATTTCCAAAGCATACTGATATGTGATCCTGGCAATTTAGCTACCATAATTGGCATTTTTCTAGGGCCAAAAGGAAACAAATTCCTTATCCTCCATACTTCTTTAATTTCTGAAGAACAACAAGTAACATGGTTAATCCCCTTTTTGATCTTTTTTCCCCCCCTTTGAGTTTTTCTTATGGTCTTTTCCTTTTAATCTTTTACTTTCTTTTTAATCTTCACTCATTGTCCCCCCTACATTTGAAGAATTTCATGTACTTACATCTCTAAAAAGAATTGGACCACTTTATGGAAATAGCTCTTTAGGATCTTGTTCAAAGCACCATTATATACTTTTAACTGTTTGGGGGAGGGTGAAAAAAGTGGAAAGAAAAAGCAACTCTAAAGCAGTGTTTGTGTAGCCTAATGGGACATTGATCTGTTGAAGCAGAGGCAGAAACTGCACAGAAACACCCTAAATTACAATAAAACCAGGTAACATTAGAGAAGCAGAAGGGTGAATGAGCATTTCCCTTTAATTGGGGTTGGGTCATCTCATCAAACTCCTGATGCAGGTGTGTTTGGGCAAGAGTATATCAGGAAGGGCAGGACCACAGGTGAGCTCTATGGGCCGTTGGTGAGCAGCTCCTCTCACCCAGCTCCTCCAAAGCAGGAGGAAATGAGCTGTGCTGTGGGGGGGGGAAGATGTAAAGTTGAGGCTGATCAGAGCCCCACTACTTCCCCAGAAATGTGCCTGGAGGCCCCATCTAACCACTTGGGTTTGGAGACAGAAGCGTTTATCTGCTACGGTATGTGCATTCCTTGGTTTGTAGTTCTCTTGTATGTGTGCATGCAAAGCCTTTCCTGTAGTGGGAAATGCTAAGGCTACAAGTCTTTCTGTGCACATCATCCTTTCTGAGGTGGTGTGGAGATTACTTCATGAGCAGTCATGTGAAAACTGGTGAAATGTTGTATCAGTTATGTTCAGGGTGGTTACCTCTGGCCTAGAGTAGCTCCTGCTATGAGGAGACCTGGATACTTTATGGTATGTCTGGAAGGGAAGGTGTAGAGCTGGATTCTGAGTTTGTGAGCTACCTATGGGATGAAGCCCATGTATTGATCAGTGTGGCCCAGTGTTTCCACAATAATTTAGATTCTGGGCTTAGGCTGATGTGGATCCGTTTGAGAAGTGGGGAAAGAAAGTATAAGTTGTTGTGTACCTTTCATTAAGAAGCCTTAAAAAAATACGGCATCCCCAGAACCATCACTGTGAATTCACCAGTGTGATTTTTGTCACTCATTTCTCTCCTTGGTTGTGGTGTCCTATGCTGCTCACCTCACTTTTTTATTTATTTTGCCAATACCAAAAAGCCCCAGAAACCTGGCCAACAGAGGTCATGTGGTTCTCAAGCAGGCAAGAAATTTACAGGGCTTAGCATATGTCCAATTTAATTTACATAGAATTGCACGTTCCTTTTACTGAAGCAAATTCTTTAAAAAACAAACAATAAGAGTTTACAGAGTTCTGGAAAAGCTGCAAACCCTAAATGAAAATCCTTTTCCAGTTACACAAATACAAATTGGGCATAGCTCCTCTGAAGATTTTATACTGGTTTAATGGATGTATTTTATTTGTAGCAAAACTTATGATAAAGCTTTTCCTCCCTCTCCTCAAAACAAGATTAGGTTCCCCTAAATCTCTTCTCCCTTACCCACAAGAAGAGGTGACTAAGATCTCTCCCATAACTTGCCCCTAACCAAGAAGATTTGGCATTGCTCTTTATGAGGATTTTTCATCTTTTTCCTCCTTTTTTTTTAAAGGCTGATTTTAAAACAAATAATTAAAATGTGGAGCTGAATGTTTTCTTCTAGAAGTTGCGTATTCTAAATGTACTTATACCATAGTCTGCTGCTCATATAAAATTACAGACTTCACTTTCATCTTTCCTTTTACAAGAACCCCTTAATGACAAATGCAGGCTGCGCAGTGATACCGATATACTGCAATCTTAGCATGTGAATTAGTCATCATACAATCAGTTCAGGGGGTCAGGCCTAAAGAAACAGAAATGTTGGCAAACTGCTCGTCGGGTGATGTGCTCTCCACTTCAAAGTCACGGTGCTTACTCCCCAGAATTCAGATCACAGAAAGAAACAGCTGGCATTGTCGTTTGGGGCAGTGAGGGCTCTTTTTTTGTGGCAAGATAAGGTTTCACTACTTTGTAAAACAACAATTTACTTTAGAGTGACCTAGCCTGTAAAACACAATAGGAAGCAGGAATCCACAGAGCTCTGCTTTGCTATTATCATGCAAGTAGACATGACCTGTGACAAACTGGCTAGAGAAGATTTAACCTCCTTTTTCCTTGTCTGAGAATATTCAGCCTGTCTACTTGTCAGCAACAGTCGAGGGTCTCACTTTCTAGAAGGACTTCCTAGGCTCTTTTTTTAGTTTGGATATTACTCTCTCTCATGTTTCCAGTGTGATATGTATTCATGACAGCACGCAGCTACAGACTAATATTTAGACACGTTAAAACATTCAACTTCCCACTTTGTATCTGAAGCTGTCACATTTGAGTTGAAATTGAAATTTTCATGCTTAACTTATAGACAGCAACTGACTGAAATGCCATATCTGTATTTTTATCCCAAATGCTGGTTCGCTCCACAGGCAGAGGGTTTGATGTCCTTTCTCCAGGGACTGTGCGGAAAGGCATCAGACTCTGGGCACATCCTCTTGTGGAGCCTGCCAGCTGAGAGAAAGCACCCGAGAATGGCATTTAGAGATGCTTGTTAGAAAATGTGTGAGATTGTGCTTCAACTCAGAGGTGGACTTAAGCACCTTCCTTCATCAAGGGTGTGACTTATTTTTTTTAATATTTTTTTCACCTCCTGGCTCCACATCCCTATTGCATCCCATTGGTGCTTTTAAAATCCTTTCACTTAATGATCTGAGCAGATCTGTTTCCTAAATACAGAGGAGGGGAGAAAGGGAAGTAAAAAAAATAATTTAAAAAAAAAAAATCTCGTATTTAAAACTGCCTGGCAGATGTATGTCTCAGGGATCTGCTATTGTTCCATTATTGTTATTATTAATAGACTTCACTTCACAGGCAAGGCAGACTTATCAGCCAAATGCCTTATTATCAAATGACTGAGACCCAATAAGTGCTTAAGAGCATTCCTTACCAAAAGAGGAGATGATTATGGGCCAGATCCCACTCCCATTAAAACCGTGGATAGATTCCCACTTCAGCAAAACATTGCTTGGGGCCCCGAGACGATCACTCCCCTCCGTGTTTTCTGCCATGCTTTTTAATTCCCCAACATGAACCAAACAGCTTTAGCTTCTCTCATCTCACAATGTGTTCTGCAACTTCTGGAAAGGAACCTGGACGCAAGGAAAAATGCTACAGAACAAAAAGAGCCACAATACAAACCATATGACAACGCCTATTTCTTCATCCTCTTTGTCATGTTGTTTTACTCTTTCCTGGCGTTAACTGTCTTTTTTGGTTATGTACGCTCGAAGAAAGCTATTTCAAAGAAAGATCCTTACCAGGAGTTCATTGAGGATAGGAATCGAAATAAGAAGTGGAACATGACCCGGCCGGTGGTGGTGAAATTTGACTTTGAAGAAGAAAGTATTCTTTGAACTCCTTAAACCAAAATACTCTGTGAAACGCACCGGACTGTCTCTGCTGCCTACATCTCAAGTGAAGATCTACACATTTATCTTGTTCGGCTGTTCCCCTCACAATAAATCAAAGCATTGCTTAAAATAGGTAATGGAAAAAGAAGTTTCTTTCTTTCCTTTTTCTTTGTTGCTGGAATGTAGCTTTTCTAAATACTGGAGAAATCTTGTAAACTTTAAAATGGCACGGAGAAGTGGCCATTTTTAGCTTTCACTTCCAGTTTGGAAGAATGGGAATCCATCCTACGTCGAGACTCTGAATTTATTTAAGACTGAGGACTAGTTTGTGTGTGCCCACTCCAGAGGAATGCTGTCGCTTCCGAGTTGTTCAGACCTGGAAACTGGAGTGCAGAGTCCCTGGAAAGTGCCTCCCTCAAGTAGCAGAACGTGCTTTACTGTGCCTCGATCAGCAAATACACTTTAACATGTAAATATAGAAAAGCTCCTCTTGCATTCCCTCTCCTCAAAAATTAATTTCACATGCTATGACAAAAGATTCAAATAACATCTGCAAAATGTAATTAAAATGCATCTAGTGGAAAAACAGGTTGTGTGTTCAGTGAATTTGGAGTCTTTGCCTTTTCCATCTCTTCCATGTATGTGTTCTTTGCCAGTTTCTCACTGAAATGTATGTTTTGGTCCTAGTGAATGGTGACTACAGCTTATCACAAACCTAGCGGAGGAAGGGCTTCTCTGGATCCAACAAATATTTGCTAAAATGTTGCACAAGCCTCATTCAGAGCTGTACTGAATACGGGAGATTAATTTATCCGTTTTTTTCCTCCTGCTTAAATATTAAAGGAAATAATAGTGTTCTGATATAGAGCATAGTGCTGTGCTTAATATAAAAGAATGGTGCTTTTTGCTTCTGATAGCATGCATGTGATAAGGCACCCAGTGTGTTGCCTACAGTCTTCTGTGACTTTCAGTTATTTGCTGCCTTCTCTAGTCTCCCAATTTATGGGCTTTCCTTGTTACAGAACCGCTTGGATACGTTACATGTATCTGCGTTACAGATCCCGCTGCTGCTCAGAGGGCTCTTGGAGCACAGTAATCATTTTCAGGCACTAGGTAGGCTCTGATTTTTCTTTACTGTGCATATGAAAAAGCAGAGAAACATGTTTATATGTATTAACTTTTCCTTTTCTGCTAGTAGAATTATAATGTTAATTGTTTGGTTTCTCTTCAGTATGCAGTGACTAATTGTACATTGACTATTTTAGGGATGTGTAGACTTTGAATTCTTTCACTACTTAGAAATTCTTTCTCTATGTATTCAGCCTGGGTTGGTGGATCAGATGCTGCTGTTCCTCTTTCCTGCTGGGCTGTGTTAAGTGTTTTTGGTGCAAGCAGGGAGGCTGATGCTGTACATAACCCTCTTCTCCAACTAAAACTTGCTTCCCACTTCTCAGCATAAATGTTTGTAGGAATAGCTGTGTTGGCTCAGCTCACAGTGCTCTGACAGCTGTGCCAGAGGAAGATAATAGGAATACGGTGATACTTTCCCAGTCATACTCACCCAGCCTCCAAGGATTTGTTGGTTGGGGACCATCTGAGCCAGAGGCCACTCCTTTTGTCTGAATGTGGGGGTGGGATATGTGCAGAATACTGATGTGGAAGGGTTTGAACATAAGCATTTCAACAGGCCAGAAAATGTTCACAGATGTTTTTTTCTGGATTCATCCAACTCCAATTTTGACTATGGAAACAAGACCAGGGTTGCAGTTCTTGCACAAACCAGTATTTCGTCTATGCTATACGTGTCCTGGCTGCTGCAGCTAGGAAGTTTGGGGTAAAAAAATGAAAGTTCAAGTGAACTGTGTTCACATCGTGCTCCTTGCTTTTGCAGTGTATGAAATGAAAATCACTCTTGGTTGGACATTTTGTAACAGCTTTGAGCAAGTGGGGAGACTTGCTCTTTTGAACATGGGGTTCTAGTTGTCTGTCCCCTGAAAGGGTGTGTAGATGTGGATTTGCTTTCCTGACAGAAGATCCTTTCTATTTTTATTTTGTAGTCAGTGGTTTTTGATTCTTTGCAGTGTATTCTATGTCATCTTAAAAATTAAAGATCAACTTTGGAAGTTGGTTCAAAACCACTGTCCTTTATTTCTGTAAGCTGTTTCTGCTTTTGTCTTACCAGGCATTTATCAGATCAGCCTAAATCCCTTAGACATTCTTCAGCAATGTGCTGCCATTGTCTAGTGTTTAGGCTTTTTGGAAACATTCACAACTCATTTAACAACAAGACCACAAGCTCTTCAAACAGTTTTGCACAGTGTGTGCCTGTGTGTGCGTGCATTTGTGTGTGCCCACAGGACCAGGCTTTTTCCTATCCTATCTCCATGCAGCAGCAAAAAATGTCCCTTTGTAAATGTTAGCCACAGGGCATGTTGGTGACACTAGCCTTTTTTCTTCTGTGTGTCAAAGCCTGTTTGTCCCTGCCCAGGAGATCTTACATATTAGTAAAACTGAGAGGGCACACTTGGATGCTACAGCACCAGAGGCGTATCCTCAGCCATGATGGTGTTTCTGTAACTTTTGGAGTCTCCTTCTCTGGAGAGATTCTCAGGGTCTGGATGTGATCACCTGCTCTGATGATCCTGCTGGAGCAAGGGGGTTGAATGAGATGATCTCCAGAGGTCTTTTCCAACCCCTACCATTCTGTGAACTTCAGTGCTACTAGGTCCACCTGCTGCTCCTGACACCTACACTAGTGAAATAGCTAGAGTTAGAAAAGTTTTAGGTTTAAAAGCGTGGAACAAGGCCCCTTGGGAGTTCCTGGAGGATCTCTGACACTGGTGTGTAGAGAATGAGGGGCAAAAGATGCACCTTTTTCTCTTGGCAGAAGGAAATGGGACAGGGCACTGTAACTTCTGGTCTCTCCATAGCATGGTGTGTTGGCTGCCTGCACTGGGAATGGAAGAGGGTGAGAGCAGAGAGGATAGCACACATGTAATATGATGTGAAATTGATGAGATAGTTGGCATGTTGCTTATGAGAATTGTCTGCCTCAGTTTCTTTCATCTCTCTGTGAAACTAGTTATCTGTAGGGTGCTCACCAAAGCCTGCCATCTGTAACCTTGTCAGTCTCCTTCATAGCCACTTCTGGCTTTCTGCATGTGGAGTATGAAATGGGAATAGGAGAGCCAAAATAACCCCACTCCCAGAGAGCTGTGGGCTGTGTAGTATGAGTTACATCTCTGAGATGCCCAGTCTGTTCCAGACTAAGCACTGGAGCAAGCGGAAGGGCAGTACCAAGTATTGTAACATGGACTTAGCCCAGGAGAGGGGCTTTGATGCTGTAGGAAATGGAGAGCGGGTTTGCATCTGCAAGACTCAGTTCTATGTGCTACTAAGTGCCATAAATTTTAAAAGATCTAGTGTTCCAAGAAGAAACGGATTCATTAATTTTCTTTGCTTTTTTCTTTTCCCCTCTTTACTTACTGGAGTTCTGAATTAATATTATTCAGCTGGTTTATCTTGTTAAGAAGCTTCTTGTTCCTCCTTCCTTGCTAGTCAGAAACATGCTCCAGGTAGATCCCGCTTTAGTTCCCCTACCCCTTGGTGTGTGTTATGACTCTGTAATGCACTGCAGCTGATGGGGGGTGTTTGCTGCTCTGGGAGTATGGCTAGGACTGAATCCCATGTTATAGGTCCTTGTTGATTCCTTACAGCTCTGATCTCTACAAATGACACTTTCTGTCTCCACAGGAAGTCTAAAATACATATTGTATATGAGCAAGTTCTCCTGGAGCCCATAGGCAGCTGTGGACATGTAGAGCATTATTCTGCTGTAGTTTTTCATACACAGAAAACCTCATGGCAGTGACCGCTGCTGCATTCCAGAAAAATTAAGTGTGCCTGAATTAAAGCGGGCCTGATGCTCTGCATGTCTCTACCTTCTTTTCTCTCTAATTTGCATGTCAGATGCTGCAAACTTTCATCACTTCATCTGCGGCATGTATAAACATTGCATGCATGGACATACAGGGCCTTATTATTTTGAAAGAATCTTTTTCTCATCAGAGGAATATCTAAAATGCCTTTATGGAGTTGTTCAAGTATCGTCTGGCCTGGATTCAGAGGAGCACACCAGTCTCTGCTGAAGTCTTCCCTCAGTCATGTATATGAGCGCAGGGGGGCTTGGAAAGCACATGCTTAAGACCAAACATGTGCTGCCATGTGTTCTGGGGCAAGAATGCTGCCCTAACGTGGGACCTCAGGAAGTGCAAACTTAAGCAGCTGAAATAGGCCGGGGTTTTTTAGTATTATTTTTGGTGTGGGATGTGTAATAGCAAATCCTTTGCCATGTAAGTGAGCTTAGTGAGTTAACAGAGCTCGTACTACTGGGAATAAATAAATCCTATGGGCTTGTTTCAAATGAAATGAATGTGAACCCTCCAAGGACTCTTTTTTTCCTCTGTAACAGCATGGCGCGCTTAGAGGAAACTTAGAGGAAACAGTCCAACTTCTCTAGTTATTCTGAAAAAATTGGAAGGCATAGGAAGAACTGATTGACAGCTGCTTGTAGTGTGACGGCACACTACCTCCAACTCTTTTAAAGTCGCAGCAACAGAGCCGCCTTTTCAGCCTGGGAATGCTACGTGACCCAGCACATGAAAGTGCATTAAATATAGATGACCTTTGGCAGTGACCCCTCCCCTCCACAGACTTGCTTTCATCCCGCCAGCAGAAGGAGAACCAAAGGGGTCATGAAACTAACACAAAGATAAAAGATTCTGACAACAGAGGTTACATAGTTAGGTGTCCTCGCGTGTAGAAGAAGATACTCAATGTATGCTCAATAATCCAAAAGAAAATTGTAATTTTTCTGGCTCATTTAGAAGCTGTGCTGGGGTTGCTGTCCATGATTTCTGTCCCAGTAAAGCACTCCTTCACTATGCTAGTTGCAACTATGTAGATGACATAATTTCTACTTCCTCTGTACTGAAGAGGAGTAATACTACCTGCAGGTTCATTGGCACAACTGTCAAATGCTTATAGTGATCTCTTTGTTCTTTGCCTTGAGGTTCCTCAATGTAGTAACACCTTTGAACTTGTGTTTCATACGTGGTGTGGCTACCCAGGTCGTCATGAGAGGATCAGGTACAGAGGATTTTATAGACAGATACAAATCTGTGATTGGGACGGGGTGTGATGATGTGGGTAGCTGATGACTGAAGCAGAATGTGGTCTCCTGAGGGGCTAAGCACGGTGCCTACTTCAGGAAAACTTGTAAGTGTTGTGGTCCGTGGTGACCTTGGCAAACCAATGAATTCCACACTGTCATTTCATAGGAGGTGGAAGGGGGGAAAAAAATCTGCTTGACATAACGTTAAGACTCTAGGACTTTTACCCCACTTAAAACTAAGACATTTTTAAAAGACATTGTATTATTTCCAGCAGAGCATTTTTACTGAAGAAGTCCCTGAAACCTTTTGATGCATAGAATCATTATCTAATCGCATAAATGACCTGGTCATGCAGTGCTATGGCTTTGTTTAAAGTACACTGTCAGACGTTTTTTTTCCTTGTCTTTTCTTTCCTCCATCTCCATGGTATTTGCTGATTCATCCGTGTTTTGAGGGAATGGGTTAATTGCAGCAGAGAGGCACTGTCAGAGCCCCTCCTGGGCTTTCTCCTGTTTGCTTATCGGTGCTAATCCTGCTGGGTTCAGGGGTGAGGGAGCGGGATCTGCCCTCAGCAGTGAGTCCCTTAGCCTGGCAGGGCTCCTGGCCTTCCCAGCAGCTCTCTAGAAAACCACAATTCTCATTTTTTCATTATTTAAAGAAAACCACTCTGTTGAATCGTGAAGTTAGGCTCCAGCCTTGGACTCATGAGCAAAATGGAATCTGTTTTGCCCTTAATTGCCCTCTCAAGTCACTTCAGTGTTGGGTTTTTTGGTTTGGTTGTTTTTTTTACAAAAGAAAGAGTGTTTTCCTAACTTTCATCTGTATGCTTTGATCCCGCATCCTTGTGTGTGCACAGAGCTTCGATTTCATTGCTACAAGATCAGGATGTGGAGGACACAACCCAACTTTTTTTTTCTCTAGCCTTATATGGACACCAGTGGCTTATCTGAGGAGGACACGAGTCATTCAAACCTAGCACAGGGAGGCTCCTCCTGGCACCCAGCTTCAGGCACTGAGCAGAGTGTTGGTGGCTTTCTGTGGGCCTGGCCAGCTGCAGCCATCCCCTGTTGGAGAGATGATTCTCTCCACACTGGTTATTGCAGCTCTCATCTACTGCAAATCAGTCTCCTTTTCCCAAAGCTGACATTGCATCATCGATTTACACCAGCTAAGGATCTCTCCAGTGTTCCTTATATGCACTAGTAAAAAATATCCTCAGTTTTCACTGAATTTAATTATTTTGTTTATGGCTGAGTGTTCTAAACTGAATGTGGCCTTTGAGGAAAGAAAATTAAAACATCAGATACTGTTTTTGTGATTTACTTTTTTTTCCATAGATTCCTATAAAAGCAAATATGCTTCTTTTCACTCTGAATAATTTTTAACTATTTCTAGAAAATAATTGTTGCTGCTTTTCATTTGAAAAACCCTCTTTCTCTTATTTCCCTTTTCCTTTCTTTTTTTTTAAGGCTTGCATCTGAAACCTCTTTTTGAGGCAGTAAACAGGACACCTGTCAGCCAACTGTGAGCTGAATTTCTATAATTTACAGAAAGACTGGTCATAAAGTGTGTAAAGCTCTGGGGACGTGGGTACCACCCAGCGCAGAACAGATTAATTTCACGGTGTTTTTCTGCATTTGCACAGATTAAAAATATGAGAGTCTGTGCTTTGTTTGTTTGAACTTCTTGAATTCAATTTCTTCAATTTAGTTTTGTGCTCAGGTTTGGACACTCAGCATTTTCCCAAAGTCTCCAAATTCCTTCAAGTTTTATGCCAGTTGGATACACAGACCTCTTTCTCTGCCTGTATCCTGTTAGTCTCTGATGTAAAAGGATTTGTTTCTGTGACCTCTGCTCATCACCAGTTTCCTCCACTTGGATATTACCCTTGTTGGCATGTTTCAGATCTAATGTTGCTACCTTGCTGGATGAAATGCTAATCCCAGGGACTTTAAATTTGATACTTCAAAATTTTGGTACTTCACGATGGAATCGGTGTTTAAAGAGACAGACAGAACTGTGGCTTTGGGAGTCTCTCATAGTCGTTATGAGGAAACTGCTTTGATTAACAATTCCCAGCAATTTGGTGATGTAATATAATGCAACACAACCATCTTTAAATTTAGACCAACTTGTCCAGATCTTTTGGGAATTTGTTCTTCGTTCCTCTTCTCTTTCTTTCCTTCTAGTGAGAGCTGGTAAAAGAGCATTTCTGTCCCCATCCCTGCAGAAAGTTGCCGTGAAAACAATACCTTTCAAACCTGCTGAAAAATGGAAAACCCACAAATGGAAAATTCAGGGCCAGAAAGAACAGCTACAACAATAGTTTGGTGACTCAGAACTTCTTGAATCCCTTCTCCCTCTAGGGTTTAGATGTCACTGGATGGAGTTAGGCTGCAAATCAGTGACTTCGCCTGTAGCAATTTATAAAACGTTTGCTGTTCCCATGATGATTTTTTACACACAGTTTAGCAGGAACTGGTCTGACTTACAGCATCTCTGCACTGCTGGGACTGCTCAGGAAATAACCTGGTCTTGAGGACTGAGCTACAGCTCCTGAACTTTCCAAGAAACCTTGCCACTAAGTCAGCGTGGGGTTTGTTTGGATTTTTATTTAATTTTGTTTTTTCCCTCTTCAGACAATTAGGATGGGGCTTCATCTGCTCTGCACTTAATGTCTAATCCTTACTATGCAGGTTAGGGACCCTCTGTGGTTAACAAAGTGAAATAAGTGTTTCTGAGAGCATTTAAACTCACTTGTTTAAACGTTTTAAGGTTGGTGTATCAGCTTCTGGGCTCTCTCTGTCCACTAATTGATTAGGTTAACATCTCTATACTTCAGTTTATCAAATTCATAAGAGGGATTTCTATATATGAAAAAAATAGTATGTAACACTCTGATTTTTATCTAAGATTGCTTTGTTGTCATAACCTATTCCTTTATATACTAAACTGAATCAACACAGCAATTTCTTGGGAAAATAGTTTTTTCTTTTCTGAGATTTGGAACATTAGTTTGCATGTGCTTTGTTCTTGAGGGCTGACAATGCATCTTTAGTACAGGAGGACAGTTTGCTAAATATTTTGTAGCTCTTGCCTCGTTCCATGCCTCTTCATCCCACTGTAACTTGGCAAACTGCAGAGTATCTTGAACTTATTACTGTTCAAGTAGGACCGAGTCCATGGTGGGATCAAGGCCAAAGCAGAAGACAGTCTGAATTGGCTGTTGTTACCTGCCGCCATAAATCACTTGGATCACTTGAGCCTTGTGGTGCTCAGGCCAAGTAAAGGCAAGTTGGAATGACCTACATTTCATAAACATTTCAAAGGCTGATCTGAAATTGGGAAGTAATTCTTTTGTTCTCGCTGCCTTCCCCTTAAAAAATAACTGCAGTTGCTCTGCTCTCTGTATACTACCGGAGCACAAAGGTAAAGGTGCAGTGGTACCAGATGGATTTTGTAGTCTCCAAAAACAGATTCTCTGCCTTTCCTGCAGTTATCCCGTAAAGGAGGTCTGATCTGCAGCTTTTCCCAGAGACCATGCCTAACTCATATACACAGCTTTTCCATTCTAGAACTAATTTGTTTCGGTTCAGTAACTCATCAACATTAAGTAACAATAAGAATCATATTTCCAGGAACACTTTCCTTGTTTAAGAAAATGGGAATCAACTGTGGAAGTGTGGTTGCTGAATCTAGGGACTCTTAACAGAGCGGGGTTTTTTTTAAGATTCCAGAAAGAGCTTCCTTTTGCAAAGCATTTGAAATACAGCTGATTGGGTGACTCAATTGCAGTAAAGAAGTTTTAGGCTTCTTTGAAAGTGAAGTTCTATTGCACTTTGATTTTAATAGAAAGGATTGCATGTTTTGAAAAATTTCCCAATATGAGAGATGGTTCAGCTAACAGAGGAAGATTTAAGAAACATCTCTGGAGTCTTTTAAGAACAGGCTAGATAAAGACTGGCTCTGGGCAGACCAGAGTTGGGGATGGACCTCTGAAAATCCTTCCTCTTTCACCCTTACTGTGAGCCACATAATCTGTTTTGTCCATTTGTGTTACACAGGTTTGCAGTTGGTTTCAGTTACAAAAGTTTTGTTCACACTGACTGGGCTTTGACCTTCAATTTAGGGACAAATTCTACCACTGAAGACCCCTGTACAGTGCACCTCTCCCTGAAAATCAGCCTGGAGTCTTTCATCATCTGAGCACCCAGCTTGTTTCTACCACCTGCTCTGTACAATGAACTTCAGCGCTTCTCCTTTCCTGCCTGTTTTCTTTTCACTCCCAGTGCCAGAGGATGCACCTTCTGCTGGCTCTCACCTACTTGAGGGCTGCTTGCCTCAGTCTCCTCCTTTTCACTGTTATGGCTGGCCTCCTTCCCAGGACGATGCAAGGATCTACATCTTTCTCAAGGTCTGATTTTGGGGGTGTTTGATCCCTCTTGGATGAATGATTTTGGCATATTCTGCCTTTCTGCTCTCTCTTGAGAATCTTCTGCTGCAGCTCTGCTTTGATTTCACACTCTGTCTGTTTACAGTCAGGCAAGACTGCAGTAAAATAAATTGGTTCCCCTGATGCACTGAGGGACATGTTTCTTTTGAATGGTGTCATGTTCTTTGTGACTTGTTTTTTCATTATGCTGAAATGACGGGAGGAAGGTGAAGACCTCAGGCTTTTATATTTCTCAGTTGTCTGCTTACTTTTCATTTTAACTTCTACTTCTTGTCTTTCATCATTATACCACCCAAATGTGCTTAGGTCAAAACGAAATGCTTTGCCTTTCAGTGCTTTAGACTTAGGCTTTGATGCAGAATCCACAGCTTGTCACATCAAACACGTGACAAGGGAAAGCAGCTATCAAGGAACCAATGAGCCTCATCACATGTTTTGGGTTTTTTTCTTTGTTGCTTTGACATTCTAGTGTTGTTAGTTTACATACCAGGAGAATGTACACAAGATGAGAGAAGCTTATTGACCCATCGAGGCCTGCCCTTATTAACCCTGAAAAAATCTAATCAGCCACTCCATCACCACTGAACTAACAAGTTCAACTGGTGGCTGTGGCTTCTGGTTTCTTCCACAAACATGGATCCAAGTCTCCTTTGAACTGACCATTGCTATTTACTTTCATTGCTGGGTGTGTTCATTTATTGCTCACCTCAGCCACCTGATGGGTGGATAAATTGTCTGACACGTGGGCTACAGCCTCATCTTTAACTTTTCTTTGTGCTATCTCCTTTATAGCACCAACTTAATTAAAAGAGCTTAGTTACAGGAATTCAACAACTTCCTTTTGTGCACATATACCAAGGTGTTAAACTGTGTTCATTCCTTGAGATGAGTTTGGAATGTGTGGATGTAAATATTCACCACAGAGTTAACCTGAGTTGGCCACACTCATGTGAACCCTCTTTCAGCAGCTATGGTGGTGGGCAGCGCACAAGAGGAGCATGATGACTTCTTTAGCAGCTATTGTCCTGGGCCTTCACTGCTGATCCAGTCAAATCAGGTTTGAACATTCATGTTCTGAGGTGGTCGTCTGTGGTGTGCTCAGCCCATCGGCCATAGCTCTGGGCTGTCTCCCAGTTTCCTCCTGTTCATTCCACAAACCCACAATTCCACCTTCCTTAATTTACAGATCCTCCAGGAACAGTGTTCACTGGGGGAGGTTTTCACTGACAATGAACTAGTGAGTGCCAAATCCCAAGGAAATAGAAGAACTGCGTAGCTTTAACTCTGTTGCAGCTTCACAAAACTTCACTGCTCTCCTGGAACAACTGTCTCACGAATGTCACTTGTCCTAAATCTAAGATCATTTATTGATAGACAGTGAGTGCCTGTTGTTTGGACTGGCTATATGGATGTACTGTGGATCACAGCTTCTTTCAGTTGGAGTTGAGGGAATTCTGCTGGGAAGAGAGAGGAAAACATAAGTAAAAGGGGAAAAAAAGGCAAGAAAGAAACTGCAAATGTAGACCAGCAGTTTTACTGGGCATCAAAGGTTTCCAGTAGTACCTAAGGATATTCACACCACATCTGTGCTCACACCTGGGCCTATCCCTTAGTAAGGAGGACATAGCTGCATGATGCCAAAGGAGCTGAGCTAAGAGGCTCCAAGGATGGACCTGACTGCCCGATTTGATTTTTGCTGGTTGCTGCACGTTGCATTGCATGTATTTCAGGCAATATGTTTCCTATTTGCATAACTGGTCATGTTTTAAACAATCATATCACAGAGCAACAATGTGTACTTGCTTTTTAAAATATTTGTCTTGATGTGTTTCCTAATTTCTGGGCCTGGCACATCAAACTCAATAGAACATACTCTGGTTTGGGGAAGATGAAATCAGCCAGTGATGTAATCTCTGTAAGCAATGTCTCTCTTTCCTTCACGGCTCCACTGACTTTGTCTTTTATCTCTCATAAGCTCAACAATAAAGGACAGACAATAAAAGTAAATTTTGGATTTTAGGCTCTTGCTGTGTTTTACATTTGCAAGAAAATAATATAAGTGACTTAGCAAGGATAGAAGTCAATGAGAGATGGAGAGAAGAAGAACAACCACTAGACTCAATGTCTGCCTGACCATCAGCAGAGATATATGTACCTCTACTAGGAAAAGGAATTGTTATTTTAAAGAACTATTTTGAGAGCATCCTATTTTTAAATTCATTGCAAATATTAGCTATGCATCAGTAGCACTATCACTCACCCTGTTCACCAAACAGGCCCTGATAAAGAGAGTCAAGGCAATAAAACATATTTTTCTACTATAAACATGCTATTCCCTTTTAAATACCATCTTGCTAAACTTGATCATTTTTTGTTGTCATACCTATATACCCATAGTAAAAGCAGAGTGATCTTTTTCCTTCAAGGAGCAAATGTCATGTTGTTAGCAACAGGCAGATTCTGTGATGCTTTCAGTGATACTTTAGTCTAGGATTTTATGGGAAATGATGGGAAATTTTTAAGAAAAACAACAGCAACCAAATAACACTCAGGCATACAGCTTTTCTAATTAATCTGGAAGTCAAAAGAACAGATGTCAAAGAGAATTATTTTATTTTCCTTTGTTCTTTTCCTTAAAAACCCTCCAAACCTAACATACTCTCTTCAAAAACTTAAATGAAACAAAAGTAGTATTCAGGCCAAATGTCAAGCAAAACTCTTTGTTTAAATGCGCTAAGTTAGCTGAAAATATAATACTGCAAAAAAACCCCAAACCAACCTGAATCGTAAGAGGCTGCATTGAGAATGGAAGAGCAGTAACTGAGTGCTGTGGTGGAGGGACTGGGCTGTGGAAGTCTGAAGAGATGCTCTTTGAAGAGATGCTATTTGAGTAGATGTCGTTGTCATGGGCTTGCTTTACACTTTTTGTTGCTAGAAGCTGATCTATGACAAATGCAAGCCGGTTATGTTGTTTTGACCCCAATAATGACTAAGATAAACACTTTCAAAGCCATAGGTGAATGGCCACATGTGGCTTCTGTTGACTTCAGTGGAACCTCTTCATGAGCTTCTGGTTTGTCTTGTTCATGGGAGCACAGAGGTTTGCCCATTCTGCCTCATATTGGGCTGGAGACCACTAAAAATACATTTTTCAAGCTGTGGCCTGAGAAAAAGCCACAGAAATGTTGTATTCCAAAGCTACAACAATATTCAAGGTCAAGTACAGAGCTGGTATG
Organism: Eurystomus gularis; assembly: GCA_013400335.1. NCBI lineage: Eukaryota > Metazoa > Chordata > Aves > Coraciiformes > Coraciidae > Eurystomus > Eurystomus gularis. The sequence continues at coordinate 480,807 of VZZY01025184.1, read as the reverse complement.
ACAAATGGAAATGAATGCAGGAACAGGAATGTGGTCTGGAGACCAAATACAATGTTTAAATTTAGCCCACAATGGAATTGCTAAGTTCAAGCAATCACACCACTCCCTTCGTCTATAAAGCTCAGTTATAATTTTTGATATAATTCCAGTGGAATTTGTAACAGAAGGTTGACTTCAGGCCTAGCAGCGTTTTTCCATAATGCAACAGGAACAATATATAGAAAACAAGAGTCAGATTTTTAGTTATGCTTAGACATTGACAAAAAAACCCCAATGCAGATTCAGTGATCCTTGCCATGGAAATCTGTGAAGTCTGTGTGTTCATGTTCAACATGACCTACAACAGCTTGTGTTCCTTTCTCCTCTGTGCCCCCCCCTCCCCTCCCTTTTGTTGTTGCCGTTGTTGTGGGCTTTGAAAACAAAATTCTGTGAGATGAGGTCAGAAATCTTTGGAGTAGAGTGTATGCCATAGGTGTAGCTCAAGGATGACTTTAGTGTGCGTCCCAACCCTTCTCCATCTGCTCCTGGCACCGACTGATTACAGCACACAGGTCAAACTTGTCTCTGGTGCTTGACTACCCATGAACTGCTTTTGTATAAGGAGGAGAGGAAAATATCAGCACTCAAATTATGAAATGAAAGAACACTCTGAGTAATAGCATTGCTGATTTTAATCTGGCATTGATACTCCCTCTTAGGTAGAAAAATTGCAAGTGTTTTGGCTGGAGAAATCGGAGGCATTTATCTCTTGTTTTGGTATAATTTCCAACTCACAGAGAAACCGTAAGTCCTGAGGTTTCCTTGGCTAACCTGGTTGGAATATGGGATGCGCACTCCACTGGCTGTTTGCAGAAAGGAACAGAGGGAAGAGCAGAGTGACTGGGAATTGTTTCCCGTTTCAACATGGCCAGACTCTCACAGAGTACTTAGATCCTGAGGCTGGCTTTTGTCACAAATGGCCTTCAAGCTTCTAGTGACCCAAGCTGTCAATGCCTCCTTTGGAGCTTAAGGTGGGATTTTCTAAAGAACCCTGTCCAACCCTAACTGTTCCTCTCTAAGTTGGTGGTGATACTTCTATTGATCTTTTTATAGGAAGTGCTGCTGTTGAGCTAGAAAATCTTAGTGCTTTTGTGTTTTTAAGAAGACAAAATAAGAGATGTGAAACGCTAGCATTTAACCTCAGCTTTCACTTTGGTGCTCTGCTGAGCTGTTTATTTTCAGCTTATTTCCTCACTGGAGGAGTAACTGGGAATTTCTTCTCAAGCTGTCATGACACAAGCTGAATAAATAGAGCTGCAGAGAGCTTTATCTTGAGCCTGTCTTTTCACAGTGCAGAAGAAAATTGCAGACTTGAGATCAGATCCATAGTGGAGGGAAGTCAATGGGGGGATTTCTGTTATTTTTCCTAAAATTTGGATTGGGATAGTTCTTGTAAAAAGCTTCCTGCACTAAAAGCCATCAAAGTAATGTTTAGTTTTGCTTAGTATCACGTTTTCCTCTAGTGTGGTAAACCCAGAAAATGACAGTGATTTTGAATGATACAAGGGGTCAAATCCAGCAGTTAATGAATTTTTTACTGCATCCTCATTCCTATTAAAGCATGGAAGGCTTGTACTGCTATTTAATACAAAGTTTGAAGACAAAAGGGTGGATAACAGAACCAAGATGGTATTTACCAATACACTGAACCATGAGGGGAGGCTATTAGTTCTGCCTGTTGGGCTGGACGGCTACAATGTGCTCAAATAGCTGAACGGGCTGACTGTAAAAACAAGCAAACAAAAACAACCCCAAACCCAAGTTCTAGTATGTGGCTGGAAAAGGATTTGATGCTGGCTTTATACTCTTTTCTCTAAAAGCATTTAGTAGGATTTCAGACAGATGATAAATGAAGGTTGTGGAGATGGGAAGCATTGCTCTTCAGGGCTGAAAACTGAGCTTGCACATATCGTACTGTGGTTCTGCGTATGCTGAGGCTCTGCCGCAGAGACAGGAGTAGCTGCTGCTCTTGGCATCCCGTTACCCTCACCACAGCTTGGAAGAGCTGCTTCCAAAGCTATCCCTGTGCAGCTCTGTTGAGAGTTGTTTTTCTCTTGTGTCAGTTGTGATAACAAAACAGGGAACAGGGTGAATTTTGTCTCAGTGGCTTGGAGATGTCAGGTCTGCATTATTAACAGAATTGGGCAAAAAAAAATAATAAAACCTGTATTTGTAACAAGCAATTCAGAGCCTTTCTGCTTTTAGAGATTAAATTGGTTTCCAAACCAGCAGCAGGTTTCATTATGTTCTGTTTCCTTAATTATGAGATGAGTAGAAGAGTTTTTTTGTTTTGTGACTGGAATTCAGGCATTGACTTTGCTGGAAAGAGGCAACTTGTGCAGGTGCCAGAATTGAGCTGCATTTGGGTAGGGTGAGTAACTTCGTCTATCTCAATTAAGACCCTCTTAAGCTGCTATGATACAGATGTAAGTGTCTCTATATGTTTAGATAGGTTTAAACACAGATTGAAATTAAATCTATATACCAGATCCTGCCAGAAAAGTTGGAAATCCTGTTAAAATTTTCAAAGAAAGTGTCCCCATGGTCAGTTTGCTCCTTGCTGAAAATGAGAAGCAGTTGGACCTCAGAAAGGTGAGGTAGGTACTGCAAGATCACATGGAAGGACAGGGGAAATATGGGAACCAATCGTGTTTGTCAGTTCAGGTGGCAGAAAAATACGTTGCACAGAAAAGTAGCCACGTGCAAAATGTGCCTTGGTAGATTTTTAAGCGCTTAAAATATGTATCATAAAAAAGAGTTTTGATTAGCTCCCTTTACTGTGCCATGGACAGTTACACATCAAACTTGTGTGTGTATTTCTGTGGCTCATGGGGAATTACCTCCACTAAGGACAGAGAAAGAAGCTTTCAGAGGCATGGATAGATGCTGAATGTTTTCTATTGGAGTAGCTCTGTAAAATGTCTGCTAAGGCATCTTAAGCTTATAGACCCTGTATTTGATGGGATTGCAACGTACGATTAGGAGCTTAGATAAGGTACCACGGGCATGGGTAAGGGTGCTGAGTGTCTGGGAAAAGAGGAGAAAAGACTGCAGGGGAAAAGAAAAAAAGCTGTGTTCTGACTAATCAGTTCATCAGCCGTCACACTCCTGTGGCCTGCCATACAGCCACGCTCTTCCCAGGCATAGAGATCCTCATGTGACATCGGAGATGCCCAGGGTAATAAATCTTAACAGTTGTATTATACCAAAACAAGAGATAAATGCCGGCTTTATTAATCTTGCTATAGTTTGTAGTTTTTTCTCAGTGCGTCCTTTCCCAGCTCATCTGCTGGCTAGGTGATTGGTACAGATTTAAAGCAGTAATATGAATATCTTCCAAGATGGATGGTGATATCTAGCCAGGCTGCCAGAGAAATTGCTCATGTACACCCAGGGAATAAATGGGCCAGCACCAAAGACTCCCTTGGCTAAAGAGAAATGTTTGTTATCTCCTTGTCCTCTTCTGTCATCTCATTCAAACATGCAAGTTGGTGATTTTTCCTTGTCTCTTAGGGACAGCAGTAGAGTGGTCGGGGTCAGGCCATGAACAGTGTCTGGGGAAGCTGCAGCCTTTCACTCATACAGAGGAGGACTTGTTGGGGTTTGGGTGGAAGGCTGCAGGTGGTCCACAAGTGTTATCTCAAATGTTTCCCTTGAAAAAACCTCAGTGCAGCCTCCCAGCCAACTCTTGTTGGAGCTTACAAGGACGTGAGGTCTCGGTTGTTCTGCTTGTTGGGAGAATTATGGGATGCGCTTATTCTCAGACTAGGGTGTAGTAAGTTACCTCTGTTCGATGTGAAGCAGTGTCACAGGAGGTGCTTTGCAGGAGCTGTGAGCAGCCCCATGAACCTTGTCAAAGGCTGTCCTGACTCCTTGTGGCCGCTGAAGACACTTGTCACACAAACTACTTCAGAGGAAAGTGCTTTATGCAGTGACGTTGTCTGGGTCAATGCTTATTGTATTGAATTAAAACAGGTTGTTGCTTATTCTTCAATTTTGTGGCAGTCTCCAGTTACCAAACTAGATATCCCTGGGAGTTAGGAGGCAACTCATGAATCTTTATGAATGCTGTACTTTATGCTTTTACAGCTAGTAGGTAATTCTGCTATAGCTCTTTGCTGGTAGCCTTACCTGTCCCATGTAGTATTTACACCGCACGTAGCTGCAGCAGCAGCTACGGCAGAATCAAGATGAAGAGCATCTGAGAGACTTTAGTCTGCAAAGCTCTGTGATACAAGGATGCAGTAAAAAACACCCAGTAGTTCCATTCTTCATTTTTGGTTGGTTTTAATCTGCTGATGTTGGGTTGTTTAGCAGGAGTGAAATGTGGCAGGAGGAAAACAATCCTTTATGTATTGCCGATGATTGTTTTTCCTGCCTTTTCTGGTGGTGGTAGACAGGTGGATTTTGTGGTGTTGGTTTTTTTTTTTCTTTTTTTTTCTTCTTTTTTTTTTTATTTGTTTGTTTGTTTGTTTTGTTTTATTTTCCTTTTGGCTTCTTGCCTGTGTAAGAACTGACTACAAATATCCTGACAGATACAGTCACCCAAAAGCAGCATCAGCAACACGCACTGCCTAACAACTTTCAAATACTGTTAATGTAGCCATTAAGAGAGGACGTTCACATACTTCCCACATCTGAAAGTCACCTATACTTCATTGGATGTGCTTGAGATCCTTTGGGAGGAGCTGGGAATGAAAGCAAGCAAAGGAGATCTTGGCCATGATCACTAAATTAAATCTTAGATTTAGCAATGTAGGGAGATCAGCCCAGTTTTGTTTCTGCAATAATGTGGGTGTTTTATCCCTATTGTTGACTATTGTAACTAGTTCAGGATAAAAATGTAATATTCAAAAGATGCTGATGGTGGTGAGTGGCTTGCGTACATGTAAGAGAATTTGCTGTCACCGTAACTTTCCCAGATGCATTTACATAACACGACAGTCTTGAAATCCATATTCACATGCGGTTTTCACCTCCTTCCTCAGGGAGGCTGAAAAGAGCAGCTTGCTCGAATGCAGCTTAAACTTGACATTTTCTACTTTACTACGTTTTGTAAACTAAATGGCATTCTCAGGGTCCTTATTTCTGTGCATGCTTTCTGGATGCAAAATTTTAATTGCCACTTTTTAAGCCACTTCTGCTGGATTCTGATGAGGTCATTTCTGTGAGAAAGCACCAGTGCTACCAAGAGCAACAGTGCAGCAGTCTGTAGGTGTGCGCATCTGTAGGTGTATAGATGACCTCCAAGAAAAGAAACAAATGTGCCAGCCTGTGTGAAGCCTTCTCAGGGTAGTTACTCTACAGTGGCACAGAAGAGAAGTCTTTCTAGAGCTCCTGGGAGGAAGGCAGGTGTCAATACTTGTCAGTGGGCTGCTGGACCTTCCCCCTCTGCTGCACATGCTCAAGGAATAATTAAAAAATGAAACAGGGAAAAAGAAAACCATATGTAGCGCTCTATATAAGCACATCAAACTATAGTCTTGTTCTGACTGAAGGGGAAGGCAAAAAGCTGTTTTCTTGTATCACTAGTTGGTTGAGAGGAACTTAATAAACCAAGGACACCTGAATGGGATGGCTTGGAATAATATAGGCGGGGAATCCATTATAAATGCCCGTGTACTTTATGGAAGCAGAAATTCTTTCTTTATTCTCATCTCTGTAGTACTTTGGTAAGAGTTTTGCTATGTGTAAGTTTGTCTGCAGCATGTGAATGTACCTTTTGGTTGCTTGCATTTGTCCATTCTTTGGGCTTGAAAGGGTTTTAATGGGGTGGCTTCATCCAGCACCAATAGATATGGCTTCCATAGGGATTGAGCTGCTCAGCTCCATCATCACCATCATTTGGTGGAGTCCCCATCCCTGGAGATATTTAAAAGACTTATAGATGTAGTGCTTAGGGATATGGTTTAGTTGAAGACTTGTCAGTGTTAGGTTAATAATTGGATTCGATCTTAAAGGTCTTTTCCAATCTAGGCAATTCTGTGATTCTGTGGTCTCTCCTGCCTGTGGTCCCTTGTTGCCATCCCTCCGCTCTCCATCCCTGGAAGGGACCTGCTCAAAAATGTGGCAGGGTTATGTGTCCAGCTTTCCAAGCTCATATTTCTTGGGAAACATGGGAGTCATGTGTGTGCCTGGTGGTGAGTGGGCAGAGCAGCGTGACATGCTGAAATTTTAAATCTGCCTGGCTTATTAAAGGGTGTGTGAAGGTGGCAAAAAACAAAGGAACTATGTTAAAGCCTGCTCTGAAGAGCGGGGAGTAGAGTGGCAAATGGGATTGGCATTGGCAGCAATTGGCAGAGGTGTCTGAGTAAGGGTTTGAGAAACAAGGAAGTTTGGGAGAAGAGGGAGAGACACGTACATAGGAAGGGAGAAGGGACTGTTCAGGCTGGAGCAGGCTTTGATGAAAGGAGTGGAGGCTGGTCTCCCTGTTGTCAAACTCAATGCTGGTTTTGTTGCCCAGCTCTCGCTGTGCCAGGTCCTTGGTGCTGCCTGTTGGTTGATGTTGGCCAGGCTGCTCTGCAGAGCCTCCCACCTCAGCTTCTGGGAAGCTGCCTTGGGACTGCACTTGCAGCAGAGGAAAGTCACTGCCTCCAGCAGCAACACTGCTCCTGCTCTTTCCAGGCTGGAGGACTTTTCTGCAAGCGATTATCAGGTTTTAAAGATTTGCCAGTCTCTGAATTCAGCTAGAAGCTTGAGGTGTGGGGATTCTTATTCTCCTAAGCGTGTCCTTTCCCTGCGCTGAAGGAAAGCAATGGTGGTGTTTTCCTTGGTCTGATATTAATGCTTCCAAATGCCTTAACTGCTGAGAAGTTCTGAGCAGCAACAGACAAAGGGAAAACAGTGGTGGGGAGGCTGGCAAATGTCCATTTCCTGGGATAGGAAAATAAATCAGGAAGTCTTTTGTTTGTGGAAAAAACACGTTTTACAAACAAAACCTGGCTGTGTTTTGGAACAAGCTGCATGCAAGGCTCAGCTCCCGTTCGCTGCTTGCCTTGTGCAGGATCATTGATTTGTTTGCTTGACCATAGAAACTTTCTGTTGGGGATTATTATTTTCTGTGTTGACACACAGAGAAATCTTGCATCTAAAACTTCCTCTGCTTTTGGTAATTTGAGCTGCTTTTGTGCTTTAGGAGCACGAGTAGGATGCAATATGCAGAGGATGTTCAAGCCATGCAGTTGGTCCTGTGAAGACGGGTGGGGGTGGGGGCACAAACAGCCACATCCCTTAAGTTGATGTAACTGGTGAATCATGAAGGGTCAGGGAAGTAGTTATAAATAGAAGTGGCAGCAGAAGGTTATTTCTGTGAAGGACTTCAAGGTGAGGACAAGAAACTTGAACGTGATGTTGAGTAAGTCAGTCAAGCGAGGGTGACGGGACTGGAGGATGGTGTCCAGCAGGCAAGGGATTCGAGCTGTATTTTTAACAACAGGAATTAAAACCACAACACTCAATTATAAAGCGTTAACTTGTTGAAAGCAACATCATTAAATTTTCTCTTACACAATTAAGCCTATTCTCTTTTTTCTTGGTTAAACAAACAATTCACTTGTCAGATTTAAATTTATAACTAATCGTACTTTCTATAGGGCTCGTGTACTATGAAGTCTGCAAATTGATTTCTGTTTTGAAAATCTTGAAATGTTTGTTAATTATTTTTGCTGGGCTTTTCTATGACCTCCCCTCGCAATAAATTAGATTTGGAAGGATGTGTCCCTCTTGTGACAAAGTTCTGACAAAGATTGGTTCTGTCCTGCATTTGACAATAGCATTCTGACTGGTAAATGGACAGTCCTCACTTTCTGAGAGGGTAAGATAGTCTAAGAAACATGTCTTGAAGCGAAGTCTGGAAAGCAATAAAGAAATGTCATTGTAGGATAAATATTTGATAATTAGTACACATGGTGATGGAACAGTAAGGTCCTCAACATGCTAGCCACGCTTCTTTTGATGCAGTCCAGGGTGCAACATCCAGATATAAATAGAAAGCAGTTAACAAGAGGTCTGAGAAAGAAGAGAGTCCTTCAGCCCCCAGGAATAGCAGCCTGGAGGGTGCACAAATAAAAATGGGATATTAAATGGCACATGAGGAATAGAAAGATTGGCCATACGGGCAGAACATTTAAAAAAAGTCGCATGAACTTTGTTGTTCCTGATGCTTTCAGTGAGCAGAAGATAAAGACATCATAGGAATGATAACAACCTATAAGTAAGGCTCCCAGCATGGTCAGCTTTGAATGAAAAGGCTTGAGTGCCCTGTGCTCCTTTCTGGGATACCTTACAGGTAACTTCAGTGGGAGCAGCGGGCAGGAGTGAGGGCAGAGTGAGGACTTGTGTGTACTCCCTGTGTGCTGCCCTCAACTCTGGGCACCCAGGAATGGGCCTGAGCAGAAAGCCAAATCTGGAGGTGAGATGGGACTTGTTGTGAGGACAGGAATGCTTGACAGAGGAGTTTAAGGCAGGTCTGGAGGCATTATGTAAGCAGGCACCAAAGTGGTTCAGCCATGTGTGTGCAACTCCTGGATAAGAAGCTGTGCTCCACGGCTGTTACAGAGATCCCACTGAGGAGCTGAGAGCTGCTGAAGGGCAAGGTGGTGCCATTGGCACCGTGTCCTGCTTATGCCAGAACAGTGTGGAAGCTGCTTGCGGCAAAGACAAAGCTTGTTCACATCTGTCTGCAGAAGACTATGTGCACATACCCTTGGTCTGGCTTATCAGAGAGGAAGGTTCTGCTGGGAAGTGCAAAACTGGGTCAAAACCCTTCCAGACTGGTTAGATATTGGGATCTGGTTTTGGTCCTGTTCCTTTTCCAATAGCAGATTTATTGCAGATACTTATTTTATGGAAGAAATGATGGAAAATCTTGTTTTTGAAGACTGCACAAATGCATTTAATTGCTTTAAGATGTATTTACCACTGTGGTGGAGTGATTTTTCACAGCAGGCACAGAACTTCAGAACAATCCTACAGCACCTACCTTAACAAAATCAGACTCTTTTTATAAGGCACACATGGCTGTTATCATCACAATTTGTTTCTAAATTAACACCTTTGATTAGGGAGATCCATTGATGATGATGATTACTTGTTTTCCATACTGCTACTGTGAAATTCAAAGCAGAGAGGGTAGCTGAAAGAAAAGGTATGGTGGCTTTATCATACTTATCATAAATAGAAATACTTTTAATTTTTAAGCTCCAATTCCCCTAACTGGAGAGGACATGATGTTTGGAGCTTGGACTCAAATGTAATATTCTGCTTGACTTTCAAAAATAGTTTTCTGAGATTGAGGAACTGGAGGGTTCATTTCAGTGTAACGATGGAACACTTTCCAGTTTAGATTATTGTCTTTGATTTTTCTGAAAATCGTGTATTTGCACAGCTCTAATTATGAGCTCTAACACGGGATCGGATTCTCTCCTTTGCCTCTCAAGAGGGGTAAGCGGCTTCATTAAGAGCACTTTGTCTTTACGAACAATCTGGCCCTGAAACCTGAGGTTCACACACCATTTCCAGTAATGTGCTACTGGAATAATTATGGAATCTCTTAAGCGCGTGTGTGAGGTGGGAAAGAGCAGTAAACAAGTACCTAGCATGTATTTCTAAGGGCAGGTGGCTTAATCTTCCACTAAATAAAGTAATAATTTCAGCATATTCTGGTGATTACAGATAATAGTTCTTCAGGTAATATTAGCTCTTTCAGGTGTGGCATCTTGTTCTAGGTGTTGTAACCTGTCGTTTACTCCTTCAGTGTATTCAGGTTTACTTAGTAATTGCTTTGCTGAAAACCAGATTATATATTATTTAGCTGTCAACTGTGTTGGAAAAGTGCCAAATAACTCTTAAACAACCAAATGTTACCCAATAAACAGCAGGGAGAACAACTCATGCACGAAGCAAGGACCCAACTTGTTTTCTTGTTAGATGGTTAATATCAGGAAGAGGTTCTGAACTGGGTCTTTGCCTCATTGTCCAAGTCATCTGATGGGCTTGAAAAAGTTTAACTTTTCAGTAGACAGAAGTATCTGCCATCTCAAAAGACCCTCAAACTATTTTGACTGAAGGAAAAGCTCCAAGCAGTCCTCAGTTCAGTAAGGTGATTCTAGGTGAAGTGCTCCCGCTGTACAATTTCAGCATAAGTTGTTGCACTTTGATAAAATCAGTTGGAAAGAGCTAACGGTCAGTGTTCTTCAGAGTCACAACAGGAATCCCTATTGAAGCTTCCTCTTGAGCAAAGCAGGGGAACTGTCTAAGCCCCGTTTTGGGTTGTAGCCATTTATTATAAGCTACTGAGCTTTAAATTTGGCTTAGCAGGAAAACGGGTGTATTTTATCTATCAATGTGTTTCCCTGACTAGAGAATGGAGCAGGATTTGGAGTGTCTGTGTTGTGTACCAGCTCTCTGGGGTAGGGAGATTCTCTCAACGCTGCGATACAGTGCAGCAACGGAGACAAGACTCTTTGAAACCACAAAGGAAGTCCACTGCAAGGTGAAGATGGGGAATAGGTGTCCAGTCTTGAAGCTTAATCCTGAGGCTTTTGGAGACCTTTAGTGGCTTCAGGGGCTGTGTTTATGCACTTGCATCGAAGAGTCTCATGTCCTCCTTTCCGTGAAGGATGAGGCTATTTTGGGTCAAACAACTAAGCATCTGTACTATCAGGCTGCCTCACTTCCTGCTCCCTTGGAATATTCTTCACGGGAAGCAAGCCAGGCAGAAAGGAGGCTGTGGCAGGATGGCTGTTTGGTCAAGCAGGTCCTTGCAGCCTGTTGTGCATTTCACACCACAACAGCTTGTGGTCAGTGGGCAGAAAGCAGGAGTGGAAACTATTTGAAGAGTGTGCTTCCCACCCTTCCCTCCTGCTCCGCTCTGCCTGAAGCAACTTGTTTGATTCCATATATTTTATTTTCCCTGTCGGAAAATGACTCCCACTCAAAAACAGGATTAGGGAGCTTGGCAAAGGGAGGGTGAATTTAATTATAGGACAAACCAACATTCCCTCACCCCAGGAGTCCTGGCTTCAGCTGTCACTCTGATGCTTACACCCTTTAAATGGTATCTGGTTGGCCCGTGTTCCTTTTCATCTGATAAGATGACATCTTTTTTTTACTCCTGTGTTGTTGTCTTGCTGTAGAGATTTCAGATATTGATGGATTAGAATAGGCAATCTGCAGAACACAGTGACTAACGCTTTTAACCACACTGAGATTATGGCATTACGTTGAGATCCCATCTAAGTTTAGACACTATGGGGCACCTAAAGTATGAGGAAAGTCTCTCCAGGCTTTTCCCAGTTGATGAAGCAAGACTAGGTCTCCATTTAGGAGTAAGGAAGACTGAATAATTTTAAGTGTATCTGTGTTTTTCTCTTCTGTCTACTGAAAGAAACTACAGTGACAAATGTCCTAAAGACACCTCAAGGAAACAAAGGTGTCCTGGAGCTTTAGGTCACCTGTGGAAGGTATTGAAGGATTCTCGTCAGACTTTGTATTCTGGCTGAAAAATAAAGGGCTTTAAAGACTGAGAGAGCTTTAAGACTGAGACACACACACTACATGGTTCTGCCGTGTTTCTATGGCCTGGTCCAGAGCTTCTTTAAACTAACAAGATCTCCTCAGGAATTAATAGAATTTAGAAAAGTTGGTGCTGACAGCTGGCTGCAAATTTGAATTTCTGTCCCCTGGTTCCATCCTGAACGCAAAAATATGTTTGCCAAAGAAAGTCAGACATTCTTTGTTTCCTCCTTACCAGAATATTTGATAAGGTTGCTATGGTTATTTTCTTAAAACATAAACATAAAAAGCGACATGGTTCAATCTTGTAAGTATGAAAAGACATTCATGGGATATTTTAACTTCATGAAATCTGCATTTTTTTTCATTGGAGAAATGATTATGCGCAGTCTTTTTGGATCAGCACTAGCTGAGCTATTTTAAAAACCACTGTAATTCAAGAGAAAAAGGCTTTGGATGAGTGATGTTCTGGTTCAGAGTTTCTGCTTTCCAGCACCCAAAGTGCTGAGCAGGAAGAGAAAGAAAATGAGAAAAAGTAACTTTGTGGATTCTTTTGTTTACACTAAAAAATCAAACCAAACAAACCCCACCCCACAACAGTTTAAAAAAAGGAACTATTTTCTGCTATCTTCATTTGCCATGAGAGGACTTACAGTAATTTCTTATCAACTTTGTTGGGTGCTTTGTCTTTTACAATTGCAGAATTAATTGAATTTTTTTTTTAATTTGAAACTTGACTAATCGAAAATGTTTAACATCCCTGTTTCAATGAGTGAAGAATCAAGACAAACCTTATTTTGTTAAACCTCACTTGATTTCTTTTTTTCCGGCACCCCGTTTTTATCTTCTGTTTGCATATTTCAAACCAAATAGCCACAGTTCTTCCTGTTAACACTCTAGTAAATATTTCCTCACATACAGTAATTACTGTAGAACTAAAATTATGCAAATTAGATATTTCCTTCCTTCTTCTGTTTCTTTATATGGTGGAGCAGTAAAAATGTGGATGAGTCTCATTAGTTTTGCTCCCAGAAAGATAGCGGGAGCTCTGAAGGAAAGAACGTTGCTCACTGGGACACATGGTCTAACTTCGTACTTCTGGGTGTTTCAGGCAAGAAAATAATGAGTGTTAAATATTATCAGTGTTACTGGCTCAATAATATCGAAGGGGTCAAAGGTCTTCTGAGCAGGGTTATAAACCAGTGTCTAGAACACTTTCGTTCTGGTCTTGGCTTCCCACAGACTTCATGCATCAATAAATCTTTGTGTTTGTTTCCTGTGTTCAGTTGTGAACCTCTGATAGCTCTTTCTTTTGCCTCATGGGGTTTTTTTGGCACCTTCATATGCGGCTGTGCCGAGTTTAAAACATGGCGAGTGGTTCTCTGTTGGCTGGCTGTGGGTAGGGACCTCACTGGGGCTGGTTCTGATTCCACATGATGCTCCCTTGGAGTGAGATGGGTTTAGCAGGAATTGTCTTCTGGAGAAGAAAGCAGCTGGGTCACAAAATATACAGACCAGCTCTATTATTTTCAAGAGAGAAGCTTCTAAACATGTGACTCATTTGAATGCAGCTGTTACTGGCAAACCAGGCAATCAGGTGCTGTCTGTTGTGATTCCTCTGTGGTTTGTAAGGTATCACTGAATGGTGGGGGTTGGAAGGGACCTCTGAGGATCATCTTCATGAGGAGATAAAGTTCACAATAAAAATGAGTGACTTTAAAGCTGGGTGCAAACTATCATCAGCCGGTGTCCATAAGAAATGCTGCGATGGTGGTACCGAGCAGATTCAGATTCAATTCAGTCTGATCAAACACCTGAATATTTTTTTTCTCCGTGGAGTGCACTGAGTTATCATAGATTCATAGAATTGTTTGGGTTGGAAGGGACCTTAAAGATCATCTAGTTCTCAGAATAGGGGTCAATTCTCCCTTGCCTTCAGATAGCAGAGGGAAAAGCTTTTGCAATTCCTAATGTGCTGAAGAAAGGCTGCTCTCTAGTGTCCAGTGATGGGATAACGCAGGGAAAGGCAGGAGCCACATACTCTGCCTATTGCACGTTGCTGCTATTTTAATGGCTATAAATTGATACGAATAAACAAGTTAAGGATAAAAATGAGAAATCTTTGTTAAATAATAGCCATAACTAGCACACAGGTCTCACATTCCCTGTTTCTCTACCCTGCTACTTACAGAATTAGGGTAGTGTTTAAAACTTCCCTTACAGAGAAAATTCTCAACGTTTTTAATGGAAAGAACACTTCTTTTGAAACGGGTAGTGGTTTTCCCCTTTTTTTCTGTATTACTTCTTTTTTTTTCCCTCTCTTTTATTTAGTTTAAATTTTTAATATCAAGTACCAAAATGGTACACAAAGTGGCTAAAATGGTCATTGCATCTCCTTTCCTAGTGCTAATTCTAACACTTCAAAAGCTGTCTGTTTTGGAAAGATGTTAACTGGAGCAATAACGCTTTTCTATCCGGGATGTTAGGTGTGTGAGGTCAGCTACTGGAAGTCAGAGGTCAGGTAAATTAGAGAGATTAGAGATCTTAAGCGGAACCACAAACATATGGGATCCTGTCTGGCGGAGGGGAAAAAGAGTGGGTTAATTTTTAGGATAAATCAAGCAAACCTGCATGTTGATCTAGAAGTGGATACCTTTGCTTTTGATTCATTTGTTGGCTGGAATATATTAAAACCAGCAAATCTTTTCTTTTAAAAAAACAGAGCTGGTCAAACTGCAGCTTACTTCAAGTGAAGGAAAAGATCGGTGTGGAGCTAGAGTATTCTGGGCTCCTCCACGCAGAGAGTGGAGGAATCACTGCCTGATCATTCCAGTTTCTGCCCTGCAGGCTCTGATGGCATAAAGACACATGTAATTGAAAAATGTCTGTATCTTTGGGAGAAGAATCCCTAGGGAAAAGCTGCTTCCCACTGGCTTCCTCTCCACTTTGTGTAGAGATGGGTGCTGCTGGGAGTCAGCCAGGTGCAAAATCCCAGCCCACAGAGCTCTGTAGGGAGGGAATTCCTGCTGCTGGCTGGCAGCTGGAAAAGCAGAAGGCAGCAGAGGTTGCTCAGGCCTGGCTCTCTTACTGGAGGGAGCCTGAGGAGTCTGGACTTAAGTAACATGCAGAACCAGAGCTCTGGGAGAGTGTGTCTGAGCAGCTGCAGGAAGGATAGAGTATCTTTACCAAAACAGCACAAATGTTCTGCTGAAATGAGTTGACTAATAGTTTCCCTCTGTCCTTGGTTTCCCACACACAGAGTCAGCTTTTTATTTGAGTTTGCATGGCCTGGCTGAAGTTGGCACCACTCCTCAGCAAGGCTGACTCTTACTATTTCTTCTCCTGTAGAACATAAGTTTCCCGTTTGCTTGCCTTCACGAGGCAGAGGGTGAATCTGATGCTCTTCATGCAGCTCGTCTCAGCTCAGACAGAAAATGGAGGACTCTGACCCTACTGGTTCTACACGTGGTAGGTGGCAAAGCTACTGTCATTGCTGGCTTCGAAGTAGTGTCGGGAACAAATGGTTTTTCATAAACAATATCAATAATTCTTTAGAATGAGGGACACTAATGAGCAAAGCTATCCATCATATCAGACGGAGCAAAAGCCTGGCTTATCCTAAATAGGATATGTGATAATTTTCTTTCTCATTTCAAGGCTGAGAGAGTATGTGGAATTAGCGGATGGTGACATTAGAATTAGCAGCTCTGTGTCTGAGTGAGTGTTTGGTGGGAAAGTGCCAGGAGGAAAATGTTTACTTCTGCTGTAATTAGAAAAGCAATCCATAGAAAATCTGAAGGTATCTGGCTTCAGATTAGTTCCAGGCTCTCTTGCTGCCTCTTGAAACCATTATTTGTCCATGGAACAGCATCCAAGGACCCCATTTGATTCTCCATATGTCAGAAATGTGGAGAAGCAAAACCAATGCAGAAACCATGGAAGGTGTGTATCAGGAATCTCTTGGCTTACACTCAACATAACCTGATAACCTTCTGGGCAAAAGGAGAGGATAAGGGTACACCACAGAGTGGACATGGGCTACAGGGATTTCTGTTCCCAAAGGCAAACGCTGAAAGGACCTGTGATCATACCTTAGTATCGTCAGTAAAATTTTGCATTCTGAGCTTACTGTCAAAACCCCATTGAAGCCTAATCTAGCTCTTAATTGAAGGTGTCTACAGAATTTGAGCACTGTATAAAGCTTGTATTCACTCGGGGAAGAAAGTGTAGATAATATTTTTGTCTGGTCCTACTAAAGACTATTTTTTTTCCATCTCTACTGCTAGACAGGAACAAATTGTTCAATAATTAGAATTTAGGGTTTAACTACTAAATGAACATGTTTAAAGTCACTTTTCTGTTGCCTGTGGCTCTAAAAATAATCCTCATGATTACAAGGCCATTAGAATCCACAGCTTTTGCTTTCTTAGATATTTTCAAGTTGATGTTCTCTGTTTTAATAGAGCATAAATGTCAATTGATTTAATCTATGTTGACAGTGGAGCTGTGGTTTAATTTGCTGTTCAGTAAGATATTAAAAAGTGACATAATTTCAAGGAACAATTATCACAAAAGTGATATTTCAAGGAACAGTACCAAAATTCCAGGTGAGAGGACACAGCCTTGATATTTTGTCTTGCTTAAGCTTGAGCATTTCCATCATCTGACATACGTGAAATACCAGCACACGTTGCAACGATGATTAACCCTGTGATAATGAGATGAGGAACAAAACGTAGATGCATTTCAGTTTTAGAAGTAATTGGTGTAAAAAATAAATCCTCCAGTGACTCAAATACTTCTTGTAATTGGAAACATATTTATCTGGAGAATGTGTTATTGGCACATTGGTAGTAGATCCACACTTATTATTTTAGACAGGCAAGTTCCTGGCTCAGTGTCTATTAGAAATTAAAGGCCTATCGGTATCTAATGATTTGGGGTATTTTTTTCCTATACTGGTGAATTTTTATTTGTTTTTTTACCTGTATCATTATGATACAGATCTTCTTCCTTCCTACTTTTCCAATTAAAATCTGAATGGCTTTAAATGGAATTAGAATTAGTACAATTTTTGAGAAGCAAAGCCAAGAGGCACATTTTTAAGTTAGAAAAGATGTGAGCCTTGATGCAGCAAAAGCTGCTCAAATATTTTTTTGCTGGATCAGGGATTTTTGCCTTAACATCAAGAATCCAAATATGTTTCTGCACTTCTACAGCCTGCAAAACTGGGAAGGAAAATCATAAGGGTGAGCTCTGAACTAACAGTGTTGTGAACAGACATTTTAATATTATACTTCTCTCCTGGTTGGAATGATGGTTTCACACTTATTTCAGTAATCAGATAAAAAGCTATTGAAGGGAGCAGTACAAAAGTATCATCTTTTAAGGACAGTTCTTAGTAAAACAAAAGCCCCTGCTGCATTTTTATTACATAAGTTGTTGGCGAGCAGGTACAATCAGGTACTTCATGCTGGAAAGCTGTCTTTGCAAAACCAGATATTTTTTATCTGTGTTATTTGGAAAAATTTCTGTCAAGAGTAACAAGAAGTCTTTGCCTTGGGTTGTTTTCATAAAGGTTGTGGTAGTCTGTTCTTTTATTTTTAGATTAATCTCCTAATTCAAAAGGTTTTGTTGACTGTATCCACAATTATGTTTTTACCTTGTAGACACCATTTAATAGAAACTGTAGTTTATTCAGTGTACGGAAGACAATGGAGGCTGAGGGACAGAAATGCACTGATTTCTCTGAGTTTGAGAGGAGGATGACAGGGTACACCAGGTCAGAAGAAGTTTGCTTTGGGAAGCTAACTGATTGGGAAGAAAATGGTCTGTTGCTTTATGGGACTTAAATGTTCAGGAGTCATGATTCTGAGTAAGGTTAAGTCAGTTAATCAATGTCAGTGAAATACATAGATTTAAGAAATGTCAATTGCTTGTTTTTCATGAAATATCAGAGCACAGCACTGAGTCAAATCCAAGTTATTGACCCTCTCTTGGCCCACAGTTTTATGTAATACTTAGGGAAAACTGACCTCTTGATCTCCTGTTTTGGGAGTGCAGCAAGACAGCAAATTCCTCAGCATTTTCAGAGGACGGGGAATTCCAATTAAGGTGTGAATTTTGTATCACTATACAGCAATTGTCTGTGTTTGACACACATCCTGCAGTGCAGTCCAGAATAAACTTCCCATTCAATAGCTGCAGAGAAGAGTTTGCTGGAGTCACAAGGGGATGGTTGTGGACACTGGGTTTCCCTGTGCCTGAATCCCACCTGTTAGGACAGTGTTGTCTGATAAAGTTAAGGAATATCAATGGGGATTCTTATGCTTCTTTCTATTTTTTTTTCCCCTACGAATGACTTGATGCATTGAGCAGCCTCTCTGCCTTCATCTCTCGATTCGTAAAGTGGATTTTAACATTACCCCCAGATAAAATACATTTATTTAATGTTCACTAAGTGCTTTGGAATCTTCAAGGAAGGGTGAAAGAACAACTTGAAGTGAGACAAATTCAGTTTCAAAGGGATCCAACCTTGCCTGGGTGCTACACAGGGTTATTTTGAAAGCCAGTGGTGGATGCCTCCTGCTGCTGCCTCCAGGGAATGCACTTCACTAAGATTTAGAATTATATGATATAGAATATCATTATACCATTTTTATAGAATTATAAAAAAGTATAGAATTATAAAATGAATTTGCAGTGCAGAACTGCACTGGCACGTGTAGCAGGTGCCTCCTGCCGTGTTTCAGATTGTCAGCCTGAGCAAACTGGCACACGCAGGAGATGTTTGAACAGCCATGAAAGAAGGGAAACTTTCAAATGTGTATCTGACTTTTTACCAATTTCTGTCAATAGATGCCTGTATTGCCAAAAAAAACTTGTAATACCTGAGCAAATCTGGAGAAGAGGTAGTTCTTTCTTTCTAGCTTTGGGGGCCTTTGCAAATAGCTGTCTTAGGAAGGTACATTCACTGGCTGAGCTCACAGTAGAGGCCTTGGTGTTTCCCTCCATCCCGAAGTTCTTAAGCCCTTGTTAGTAATGCTGCATCTGAAGGGTAATGCAATCCCACCAGTGTGAGCTCATCTCTTGAGCCCAAAGTCTCCACCTGCCTATTGGCAGCATAGCCACAAGGAAAACCGCCAGGATGTAATTTGTGTGTTGCTCCTCAGGAGGAGGAGACCCTAGAAGTGAAAGAATCAAACCACATGTGCACTGAGAGCATTTAGTCCAGCCAGACTAAATCCCATGGGAAGTAAATCTCAAATACACACAATGGAGATGTCAGGAGGCTGAACACCAGCTGCTTTCACCTACTGACCCATTACTGTTGTGCCCAAGTACTTGCTGATGTAGCCTACTTAATCTGGACCCAATCTAGGACAGTTTGGGAAGGGTGGTGGATGAGAAACTATGTTCTTATAAGTGCTGCATGAATGTTTTGCACAGGGTAGTGAGGAAAGCATCCAAAAAGCTGGTTGCTTATTCAACCTTTCTTCTCCATGAAGTTAGTTGTTCAGTAAACAAGCTGCCGAGAGTCACCACCTTATAGGGTGGTGGGTTTTCCAATGTGTGCTCTCACCAACAATGGGAGATGTACAAATTGACTGTGTTCTGGTGCGGCTGTTCCTCCTCTGAACGCCAAAGCTAAAATGCCATTTAAAAAACAGATTAACTAAGTAGGTCAGTATTTGTTCCAGGATGAGCATGTGTGGTCTTTAAGACACAGAAGAAATTCTTCTTTTTTGACAGTCTGCATTTTTACAGCAGTGAAGAGTTTGGCGATGCTGGTTTAGTGCGGGTCGTTTTTAGAAGCCGCATACTTCAGCACTAAGGGGATTAGAGCGGAGCGCGCTGTAATGAACACCTGTGAGGAGAGAGAACCTGTTTAAAAGAATAGACATGCTGTGCTTCAAAGGAATCTATAGGAAGAAATCCAGAGAGCCATTTGAAAAGAATACTGTGCATTTTAACTAACTAATCCAGTTAAAAGAATAACTTTTCAGTGCACAGAAAGACAAAATCGAAGAGAAAGCAGAAAAGAAGGGTTGTGTTATTTGGCTACACCTTTCCCTGCTACATTTTTTCATTCTTCATCTGAATAAAAGTGGGAACACTTTGAAGCACCTGCCTGAAACAAATACCCAGGGTGCAATTCCAGCGGGGTTTCTCTGTGGCAATGGGATTATGCATTTAATGGGTGTCAGTCGTACCTTCGTTGTGCTTTTTAGCCGATAGTTGTTCTGATCCCTCAGGAAATGAGAAACTTTTGAGTGAGGATGTAATGATCACATTCACTAGGGGAGAAGTAATAGAATTTTTGCTGACTGATTATTTTATCACCATTAATGCTTCCTTACGATGGTAATGAAAACCTTGAAATATTTCACTGATGAAATGTTTTATGACAAAGACCGAGCTGGTCTTTTGCAGAGCTGACCTGGTAATGGCTTTAGAAGGCTGGTGCAGATGTCAAGAGTGGTGAAATACTCCATGAATAGCACACAAATACTGAAGCGAAGGTCTCCAAGGCTCTTTTCGTACTACTACCTTGTGCTGAATGTCTTTTGTACAAGAAACAAATAGAACCTTGCCTGCCTAAGCAATGCTGCTGGAAAGACCTATCTCCTGTGGTAAGAAGACCAGTAATAAGAGTGTCTTTTTCAAGATTGTTATTTTTAATTAGATGCCCTGTAACTGGCACTGCTCTTCACCCAGCTCTTAATTCCTGCTCCTGCTGCTTGAGGTATCACCGCTTTTCCTGGAGTGGAACCTTTCCGCAGATGTTTAGATTAAAGTCATATATCACCCTGGCCTCCCAAATAACTTTTTGCATGGGAGAAATTCTGTCTTATCAAGCATAACAAATGTACAGAGAGATCAAATGAATACAAGGATAAGAAAAGGAAATTTTGTCCTTTGTAACCCTTACTGTCCAAGCCTCACTTCACAAACTGTAGGTCCTTCTTGAAAGGGAGCGTTGCTGTCTTTGTTTTAAACGCAAGGAATGAGGGGCAAAGGAACCAAGACCTAAATAAATGAGCTGGACTGGAGTTGAAGGCTGCCCTTCCACTTCTGCACAAGGTGAGGAGAACCAGACCTCTCTCATGTTTGAATGTACGGTGGAGGAGAGAATGTGTGCAGCACCAGATGTGTCTGATTCTCAGACAGGCCCTTCTTAGTTTAACCTGGGTTCCTTGGCAAATTCTTCACTAGTGAGGGATTCTATGATTCATTCTTCTGTGATGAAGTTCCCTCTTGCCAGCATCTCACTGGGCTGTCATGCTCCTGGTGAGAGAAGACGCCTGTGCAACGGGAAAGAGGGTGCTATACCCCTGCACCAGCATCTGGAGACGCTGTCTCCTAGGATACTGCTATGAGGACCAGCTCTTTAGAAAGTGTATTTAGAGTGATTTAAGGACAGAGTTTCTCTCATTGTCAGGTTTCTTTAAGCTACTTAGATGACACCCAGTTCAGCAGACACAGAAACAAAAGAACAACGTAATCCAAAAATGTGTAAAACGAAGGGAATGAAATATCTTCTTAGTCTGTGTGGAACCAGCTTAAAATGAGCCTAAAATAAGTAGGATTTAACCGAAATACAGAAGATCAAACCTCAGAACAAATTGTCAGGTAATTCTAAATAAATCCTCTTTGCTCCTTGTGCTACTAATGAAACTGCTCTGGAAACCCGGATCACTGCTGTTTCAGAGCAAACATCTCTTTATCTGCGTAGCTGCTCTCGCTCTCACCTCAGCACATCAAACCTGAGTGAAAAATGTCCGTCGGAATAATAGAACTGATCCCAAAGGTAATTTGAGGTTTCTTTCTTGGTAACTTTGTTGATCCTTTGAAATGGGGAAAAAGCTCAGTTCCCATACTGAGTACAGGGGGAGAGATCCTCTTCATGATGTCAAAATGTGCCTTCCATTAGATGCTGTTGTTTTTTATTAAAATAAATAAAAGGGTAAACCACAC